>CM053791.1:105636629-106236629 GCA_028749045.1 Cupressus sempervirens | reverse complement strand
TAAGAATTTTCATTAGGCCCCCCTTTTTATGATTTGAGATATTGAAGATCCAATGGTCCATGTTATATGTCATCTTTGTTACTTACCATGGCGAACACGTAGGATGCAAACACGTGGAAGAAGGCAAGATCGAAGTAGAAAGTAAAGAAGGCAAAATCAATGGTTTGTGTGTGTTCATTGTTCTAACCCAAGTTCACAGCGAAGAAGCAGGATTATGACGCGTGTCACAAAGGGCCCCATGTTTTTAAAACAAGAACAAAGGAGATTAACAATGTGCATTTAGTCACATATTTGGCTTTTTATAGGGTGACTACATTGGATGATGACACATGGATCCCAACAAATTCCATTCTTCAATGGGACCTTGTGTTGTCAATAGGAACATGAATTGCAATTGGGTAACATAGTTGTTAAAAAATGTAATGACGTGTTTTAGTTACAGGGAAAATACTTAGGATGATCGGATGGTTCACTTTCTCTCAAAAAGGATTTTGAGCTTGTAGTGAATAAACAAGATGAAGCCATGTGTCTCATCTCTAGTGAAGGTCCCTCACGTTGAATAACAAGATTGATGGCCCACATTGCTTTGCAAGTTAGACACGTGAAGTTTGAGATTTTGCGAGATGTTGACATATGACACTCTTTAAAGGGTGATCATGGTAGTGGGACTATTGAAGTTGATGAAAAATCAACCCCACAGCTCCCAAGAATCACCTATGTGCAAACACCTATCACAGAAAGAGAGAAGCAAAAGCTATGGATGCTAGAATTGTTAGATCCATAGATGGAACATTCTTAATGAGAAAAAAGAGAGGTTGCTATTACCAAAAGTGAATGAGTAAAATTACAAAGAGATCAATCCTTATAAAAGGAGATAAAAAATCTAACAGGTAAAATCTAAGTTGCATGATAATAATTAATAAAATAATTAATTATTATATGCCTAAAGTTTAGCTTAAGTAAACTAGAGATAATAAGTGACTTAATAATTAAATCAAGATAATTTAATTAATAAGGCACTATCTTATTACTCTAACACCCCCCCTTAAGATAAACATAGGGAGTAGCTAAAAACCTAGAAACTACTGCTAAAAGAAAATTATGTCCTGGCAACAAGGCCTGATGAGGTACCCAAGCACAACCAAATCTTTGTAAAGAGGAGAAATAGACAAAACCACATGGGAAAAACACTACTCCAAAAAGAGATGGAATGAATGTTCTAGAAGATAGAAACAAAAGGATGATCATGAAGAACACCACTTAAGCATGAAGTTGCAAACACTACCAAATTGCTAATCTGAAGAACCTCCACTATATTAAACATGGCCAAGTAGAGAAGGCTAAGTCTAAAGAGATGATCAATAAAAGATGAAAGGTACCTTCATGGCCTCCAAAAATAGGAATGAAAGAATTTTTATATGGTAAATGATCCATCTCACTTAAATGCATAGGTATCCAGCCATTGCAATTGCCTAGTACATAGGATCAAATATTGAATACATAGCTCACTCCATCAAACCAAGAAAGCAATAGAACCAACATAAACCCCTATAATGTTGAGGAATAAGACATGGACACTGAAACTGAAAACAATATCTCTTGCAGAAAGAAGCACCAAGAACATCGAGAGTGCAAAAGAAGTACAGACACCTATAATGGCATGTGTCATCGACACATCATGAGGCTAATATTGTGGAAGGAACACTCACTTGATAAAAGAATATGGTGAATATGGCCAACATGAAACCCCCATAGGCACTTTATAATGTAGTGTGAGTACAACAAAACACAAAGATGTCCAAGATCCCAAAATGCAATAGAGTGACACTTTATCTGAGTGTGTTGGCAAAAATACTTCAAAAGGATGTCAATAAAGATCAAAAGAGATATAAGGATGTTACAATAGATAGTATAACTCATGAAAAATCATTTGAAACATTAAAATTGATCCCCAGACCTGAAACAACCAAGATATCCATCAGAATGTAGAAAAGCGAAAAACTGAATGGGATGTGCCTGGAGCAGAATCTGGAAAATAGAATGTTTCAAACTATGTCTCTCAGAGTGCAAAATAGAACTTTTGAATTTGACGGCCAAAATAGGCCACCAAATAGCATAAAAAATTCAATTAAACTAAACCATCATGATGGGCTCAAAATCAACTTTCCAACAATATCTCATTTGCAAAAAATGGAGTTTGGATGAGCAAGATATGGCTAAAAAACCACATGTATGTCCAAAAAAAGCATTGGAAAAGAAAAAAAATCACTACCTCAGGATCTATGCCAAAATGCTTCAAAAAGTGTACACACTTTGTACCAAAAATTATCTCAAGAAGCATTTCAGCTCTGTACCAAACCGACTGAATTTGTGTGCCTAAAAAAATATCAATTTACATGCCAAAAATCTTGATTTCCATACCAAAAATCTAAAAATTGCCACATCAAGAAACATGCAAAAAAAATTAGAAAAGTATCCCCTTGGGAAATGTGCTAAATCTAGGAGAAATTTTTTTTGCTTCAAATTACAACTGTGTCCAAATTCGATAAATTTTATATGAGAATAGGGATTTTTGGGCACTTTGAGCTCAATGATGATGTTTTTTGCACTGAAAATCAGTGACCCCAAGATTTAATACAAAAAAAAAAAAAAAAAAAAAAATCTCAAAAATGAAACCCTTTGAACAAAAAACATAGATTTGAAAGACAAGCCAAACTTCTCATAAACATAACAGGGGCATGAAGATCTGGAGCTCTGATACCATGTTGAAGTTGATGAAAAATCAATCCCATAACTCCCAAGAATCACCTGTCATAGAAAGAGAGAAGCAAAATCTATGGATGTTGGAATTTTCAGATCCATAGACGAGACATTCTTGATGAGCAAAAAGAGAGATTTCTATTATCAAAAGCAAATGAATAAAATTACAAAGAGATCAATCCTTATAAACTAAGGTCAAAACCCTAATAGGTAAAATGTAGGTTGCATGATAATAATTAATAAAATAATTAATTATTATATGCCTAAAATTTAGCTTAAGTAAACTAGAGGTAATAGGTGACTTAATAATTAAATCAAAATGATTTAATTAATAAGGCACTATCTTATTACTCTAATAGGGAAATGATGAATCAGTGGAACCTAAGTGCTAATTGGTCCACATTTGCAACATGTTAGAGGGACCCATATGCAAGGAGCAAATGAGAGATATGGCACATCATAAATTGATGGTCTGCATTATCTCGCAAACCAATAGGATTTACCTTGAGATATAGCTCGATTGTGTCACATGTCCCACTTATAGTTGGGGATTTTAAGTAATTGTTTATGCATGAGGAGATTTATATGGCCAATATTTAATCTTGAATAGAACATTAGAAGATCAACGGCTCACGTATTATCTCAAGGAAAGGGCAATTATATGGTGATTGAGTGAGATGTTGACACGTGTCATGCTCAATTTTTCAACAGTCGCAAGTGTGGCTAATGTCTTTGTTGCTATTGGCTAGATGTTGGACGTAGCAAAACATATGGAGTGTCAACAACGATCAAAGAGAGATTGAGATCATTTGATTTTCCAGCAAGGTCACATCCATGATCAAAATTCAAAATCAAAAAAATATGAGAAAGGGCTTGCCAATTCAAATTTTGTTGATGTTGTATCGCACGATTTGGAGATATAAATGTTGCAGTAAAGAATTTCATCCCTCATATTTGTATAAATCTATCAAATTTTGACATCAATCACAAAGATCTTAATCTGCGAAGTGATCAAGTTGATGAAGTTATTAGTTGGAAAAAGAATTTGAAGAAAATACTTGCAAAAAAATTACAAGTAAAATTGACTCTATTATTTCATTTCTCTAAAAAGGAACTAGGTCAATCATAGACGATTAATTGTGATATTCAAAGCCCTAGTTTAAGAAAAATTGTAAGGAAGAAAAAACCCTAGTCTTTTGATCAAACAAATTATAGAGAAGGTGTCTCCTAGAAAGTACTCGGGTATGTTTGAGTATGAGGATAAGAGATTTCAATATTATTTCCTTGAGAAACTATCATATTCTAAGGAAGGTAAAGATGCAACTGAGTTTTCGAAAACCCTACGAAATGAAACCCACCCTAGTTTAAAGGATAGGTTCGGAAGCAGTGATGATACTCATATGCCAACCAAGGGTTTACAAATATTTAGATGGTGGTACAGCCAGGAAAATGTGGGGAGTCCACTTAGTAATGTATGGCAACACAACTTGGGTAATTGGTAGTCCCCATGATATTCTTATACATTAACTTACTCCTAGAGTTGGTGGAAAAGTATGACCCCATAACACATGAGATAAGGGATGTAGATGGAAATGTCCTCAAAATTGACGCATAGTCAATTAGGAAAGCCTTCAATTTGCATTTAGTTGATGAAGTGATAGAGTTAACTTAAAAATGCTCGATGAAGCTTTTGACCATGCAGGGGTTGATAAACAGCATAAATTGGTTATGTCCTTTGTCAAATAAGTGGATGGAGTAAAGTTGTCACATTTGGCTATCTCACACATTATAGGAAACTATGAGCATTACAATAATGCTTTTTTGAATACACACATAGCCCTGTATCAGGTTATAGGATTGCAAAATAATAAGAAATTCAGTAAGTCTACATTATGGATATGTTTTAGACTACACATGGATGGCGAAGCAATAATTTTTTATTCCCCAGGGTATCTAGAGAACAATATAAATGAGGCATTGGTAGTTCTGAAAATAGGGAAGTCTTCAAATTTTAGATGGTTCTCACTATTGATGCATTTAATCATTTTTCATAATAAATATTATTTTGCACAGTATATGGATTTGGAGTTTGAAAGAGATGGTGAACCATTGCCAATTCAATTATGGACTACCATCTTATCTTCTGATTGGGAAGGGTCAAATTTTATTCTTTTTGAAAATGAGTTTGGATGAATGTTGAGAAAGAGAATCTTGCAAAATGTGAATAGTCTCCCTCAAGCTTTAAGAGCATTTTTTAGGCCAATTGATTTTGATGTCAAACCAAAGATGTGTCATCGGTGGGGGGATATCTACTTTTACAAGCACACAAAAATCATCAGAATATCTAGTTTTCTAGGGAGACCAAATGTGTTGCCTACGTATGTTCCTTTGAGGATAGGATTCTTGGAGGTCATCAAATAGATTGCACTATTGCAAGACATTGATTTCCCACCGAATAAGGCAAGAAAATGAACCTTCTTCCATGACCTCACCTTATTCCATCACTTTTCAATAATGAAAGAAGGAAAGAATCAATTGGTTCATATGTTAAGGACATACAATATGGATGTCAGTTCAAAAAGGTTGAATGATATTGAGGGATTTTATACTAGGTTAATACGAAAGATAAACATGAACCCTAGGGGTGCCCATGAATTTGATTTTCTTGAAGATATAATCAGAAATGATGAAGATTTGGAGTCTCAAAAAAAAAAAAAGATTGGATGGCATTTTTATCAGGATATGCTAAGTGAGATCCATGAAAAAAAACCCCAACTATGACCCCTCTCTCAAATTGCAAATGTTTGGAGCAGAGATTGAGGATAATTTTAAATAATTTTATAGAAATATATGGCACAACAAATGAGAAGTTAGGGAAGATCAAGAAGACAAAGCTCACATTTGTGGACAATGAAGAAATCCTTAATGCTTTATTACAATCAACTGATATAGTCCCAAAGGAGAAGAGGGGACAAAGAGGACCAGAGAGGAAACACCAGCCTTTACTGCTAAGACAAGTGAACAATCTATAGCTAAAACTGGTTAAAGGATATATCAGAGAAGAAGATTGGGAGAGAAACATGTTGATCCAAACATAGCTGAAGTCCCAAGTATGGAATCTATCACAATAGAAGACCCTGAGAGGAGATCTCTATCCCCTGAGTCTCTAATTAGTCCACCTCCTATAGCTCCTCATGCCATAGAGGCTCATGTTGAAGATGTATCTAAAGGGAAGGATGTGAAAGCCCAAGCAAAGAATCTTACTATAGAAAATGAGCACACTCAATAGATGGATCAACCAGGGGGATTGAATTTTCCCTATTATGATGATGAAGAAGAATATTTGTATACCCCTAAAGAGTTGCTAAGGGGAGCATATCCTCAAACCCCCACAACCCCTATTTCTGACATCACCATATAGGAGATAAAGGGTGTTATCCCTAGAGAATTGAAGAAAGAGGCATGTGATGTAAATGTAGAGGATAATGAATTTGTGAAATCAGTGGCATTTAGGAAATTGTTGTGGCAACATTATAGAGAGGATTCTTAAGAGAGTTGAAGAAAAGAGGAAGAAAAAACCAAATATTGATCTTGATGATTTGGAACAAGATGTGAAGAGTGAAATGATGATCATGTTTGAGAAAATCACTCTAGAAGAAGGAAGCCAGATAGTTAAGCAAGCAAGAGTCCAACTAGCACCTAATCTTAGGATTGTTGATGTCATTCCAGTTGATTCAATTATGAAAAATATGATACTAAAAAGACCACATTTGAAGGGGTTAGAAGACATGTCAAGTGGCACATACTATAGTAAAGACTTGGGTGCTTTGGAAACATGAAATTTTACTGCATCTGGATTAGATAGAGGAGATGAGACAGGTATTGGGGTCAAAAGAAACATCATTATACAAAGATTAAAAGATGTCAAGCTTTCTAATTCAACCATGAGTCTACAAGAACAAGTTTCTTATCTTCATGATGTTGCCCTTAATAAGCAAAAGATATGTGAAGATTTGCAAGAACAATACGAACATATCTTTTCTACTTATGAGAAAAGGACAAAAGAGACAATTGACATGCAAAACGAAATAAATTTGTTGGAAGGGAGAATATTTGAGTTACAAGTTGTCAAAGTCCCTAGTGTTGTTGAGCCATATTCTAGGAATCAGGGAGACCCATCAAAATAGCTAAGCATCATGTTATTCTCTCAACAAGGTCTGTTGGTGCTCAAAAATTGTAGCCCAAATTTTGAGCACTATTGAGAATTCAAGCCCTTCAAATGCTTTTTGATGAGTTTGTACTTGGTTGTACCTTTGAGCCTCGTGAGATGTTTAATGTTTCTAACACCATGCAAACAACCTATCTAAGTGTTCCATGAAGTTAAATTGCCATTTCGAATCATTTTGTGAAATCTTAGTTTGAGCAAATTCCAAATCTGCATTTTCACCTGTGTCAAACAATAACAGGAGACTATGTTTGTCATCGAATATCTCCTACCCAAAAATGTTTCATGACTCACCACTTTGGAAGTATCTAGTGTCCATACCTGAGAGCCTATGTTTCATATTTTGAGTCATTTTGAATCCATTTGAATAAGTTTTGAATCCCTCAAAGTTGGTAGTTTACTGTTGTTATGCTGATGCACTTTACACCTAATTCTAGAAGGCCATGTTTGACGTATTATAATTTTGACCTAGTTGACTGAAATGCTAAATCTCCTTTTGCGTTGCATTTTAGATTTCAAAGACTTGTTATGTTTCAAGTTTAAGCTCATTATGAATCTGTTTGATCAGTTTTCAAATGCGATTCCAAATGGAATTTCTATATTTTTACTGGTGTCAGCATTTGCAGATTTGTTGGAACCTTTGTTCGTGATGTTATTTCTTGAGATCCGTAATTGGTGAGATCAAATAGATTGTATCACTGTGTTGTCCTCTAAAAATACTTTAAGTGTGCCAATTTTTAAGACTCAACGAATCCATTTGTACACTTTCGCAGGTCAATTCCATTTGCAAAAAATGTTTTCTGTTAGTGCTTTTAATTTGCAAAATCTAAGTAGCCCACTTCGACCACTCACCATTTGTGTCAAATTATTTTTCATGAGCCCAAATCATAGACTTGTATTCTCCTTGTGATAGTGAACCAACACCCTAGTTTTCGTCTTCCCAAGTATCAGTTTACCCAGTTTTTGAAGCTGATTCCGAACCCAATTTAGTATTTTCTAACATGTTTTCTTGTAGGCAATTTTGAAAGGGTGATTTTGATAGTCAATATCTTTTGACTGATAATTCATCATGAGACAAGATTTGACGGAGTGCAAATATGCAGAACAGAGAATTAGTGTGCCAACTTTCAGAGCCCGGTCAGGTGTTTGGATCAGTTTTTAAGGCCAGTCAAAGGACCTCCTAGTGTGAAATTGACAGTTAAAAGAGGGGTACAGTGATTTTCAAAAGTTGAATTGATGATTAAGATTGATTCCAATTATAATCAGGCATTCAGTAGATCAATTTTGCATATCAGTTGTTTGGAAATGAAAATTTTTTTTAGCCGGACCCATTTTGAGGTCCAACTAACTACTTTAGACTAATTGGATGTCTCAGGATTCCAAAGGCACCCTAAGTTTTAAAGTGAAAATGATTTATGAAATAAACATGGGGATATGAAGTCCCAAATTTTGAGAATGTGAAGCCTGATGAAAAGGAATGTACATGGTGTTGCCTCTATAGAAGAAGATATGGATGATGATAGTGGAGTTTCTCAAACAAAAAAAGAAGCACTAGAGTACAAACAACTTATTGCCATTCATGGTGGAATGATGATCTTAATCTGCCTATTGATAAGAAGATCCACCATGATATGACAACACTACTATCTCATTATTTTATATTTATTGGGCATAATTCCTATTCAACCGGGAATCAATTGAACAGCAATTGCAGCGACGAACCTATTATCAAAGCACTTGAGAGAGGAGTGTGTGCAATTGAATTGGATGTTTGGCCTAATTCAAATCAATAAAGATATTAATAGTAGTATCAAAGGACACTCATTTTGATGGTTCTAAAGAAGGAGCTCACATTCATATTGTGCACTTCTCAGCATTATTTGAGTAGGATGGAAATGAGGCCGCTGAGAATCATATTGGAACAGAACAAGATGGAGCTCAACATATCCATATTTGCAAATGCAATTGACCAGATTTCTATAGTCACAAGTTTTGTTAAAGAAGCTGATGCACGATGTGCTGCAATAAATGCCATACTGTGGAATGACGAGATGGGGCAGTGGCTTGACTATTGGATTGATTCAGAAAAGCCTTCATTAAATCTGGAAAATGATAAGAATTATAAGGAAATTCATATATTCAATAGAAACAATCAAAACAAAAACATTTATGCATCCAACTTTGTTCCATTATGGATTCATCCCTTTCGTTCAAGAGAGTAGAGAAGGTGATAAATGCATTTCAAAGATCTAGCCTTATCCAACCTGCAAGAATATCGACGTCTTTGTTAAAGATAGGGTAGCAGTGCATATGATTGTGGAGGGTATAGCAAAATCCACATTTGGGGAACCCTCTTAACAACAGAAATAGCTTGAAGATGGCTAAAGACTAATTATGTTGCAGTCAAGTAAACAGGGCACAATTCCCATGTCAGATAAAAGACAATGAAGCTGACTCAAGGCGAAAATAGAGCCCCACGTGGAGTCACAGCTTACACACAGTAGGGAGATGCCAATAAAAAGAAAAAGCCACCCATAATCTGAGCCGCTAGCTAGCATGGAGAAACCAAGAACAAGAAGGTGCCAAAGCATTAGTAGCAGTAGTCCACGCAGGTAAAGCAGAGCCTCACATTTTTAAAAGGAAAGGAAAACTCGAAGCAGAACATGTAAAGAAACTCGCGAATTAAAGAAGACACCAGTGTCTAAAGTAACCAAGGAATCCCACAGAGACCAAGCAAGCATCACACAATAGGAGGAAGCCCATGTCAACGATTGAAGGGATGCGTTGTAATTTATTGATCACGTGAATAGCAGGTAGAGAGGTGCTCATAAACCCACGCATAAGCACGGGAAGAGCAGATTTAGAAGCAAGCCGCCAGCAGGAAGACTGAGAGCAAGCTGCAGCAGATCCAAAAGTCAACGCCAGTTAAAACAGAGAAGCCGCCAGTATAAGGAACAGCCCACGCAAAAGTAAGCCATGGCCAAACAAAAAAAGGGTCTTCCCACCACTATGAAGGACGCATCCAAGACAAAACCCCATGTCAAGAAATGAATAAAGGTCCTACCACTAGTGACTTAGTCGTAGCCTTGTTCCCTAAATTCTATAGCGGCAGAGGGTAAAATTTTGCAAACATGCTGAGTTACAAAGAAGTAAGCACGAGAGTGCCTTTGCATAGCAAGATGATCAGAAGGATCACGTTCTGAAGACATCTCCATACTAAGAGAGACGCTCACAGCATGACCATGTTAAGAGAAATAGTTAAACCTTTTATCCCACATTGATAAAACAAACAGGATTTTAATGTTTAAATACTATAGTGCTCCCCAAAATAGGTGTCTTAAGAGATGTGCCTTTTTGAGGAAACCATGGTTTGTTGGCCAGCGAACTAATGATGGGAATCACATAAAACTTTTGACAAATACGCATGTAGAAAATTGATGATGTCATCACATTTCAAGGTCATCAAAAATGTCAAAAAAATCTGTCAGCTCACTACTTCGCTAGCCAAAATATTCTAGGCTTTCCAGCTAGCGACATAGCAAATTGCTAAAAAATTACAAAAATTTGGCGAAAGTCAAATCTAACGTGGGTTTCGCTAGGATACAGAAAAACGAGTCAGGTAGTGCCAAGTGGCAGCTAGCAAGATGATGAACGATGACATGAAACCCGAGTGCTGAGATTATGCCACGTGGCAGATCATGTTGTTTTCACTAAGTCGCTAAGGTGAAGTTGCTCACTCATTAATATAGTGACAACGAGTATCACATGGCATCCAGGGGGTGCGATGACGTAGCGATGATAAAGATGAATCAAGTGATGCCATGTGGCACTTGTTGTATAGGCCTGAGCCAATCAAAAGATGACACGTGGTGAGGTCGGTCAACCAAGTTTGACCCACATTGAAAAAGAAAGAAATTTTTAAAGGTTTCAAATTTAAAATTTTATTTTTCCTTCTAGAAGTACGTGCAAGTCATAAAGTTTTAAATCCAAGTGAGGATTTATTCTATAGTTTTGACTTTTGAAAAGGGATAAATTTTTGCAATTTTATTGCTTTGAAAGCCATGAGCAGAGGCATGAATTTCAAATGGCCATAATTGGAGCATTTTTTATCGAAAATGGGCGCTCCAATATACCACCGAAACCAGAACGAGCTGACTTTTCCATTTATGAGGTTAGATTGTGTATAGGTATTCACCAATTCATGCTATAGGTCAACTTGTAAAATCCAAGGCATTGGCAACAGAACAGGCAGATTTGATCATTGAGCATGAGAATTTGTTAGAGGGCAGCTTTAAAGGCTAGTTGGGATCTGAATGTGGAGAAAATCAACTCTTAAATAGTTTTCTTGCATTCTAGAGGTCACATTAAATTGATTTTCAATTTTACTGTGAATTTACTTTAGCATCAAAATCAGTTAAGATGTTGAATCAAATATCTCAGATATTACTTACTTTTGAAAGCAAAATGATGAGGATCTTATATGCAATTACAGAGAGAAGGTAGAGAGAGGCTTTTTCATTTTCTTGGGAAGGAATTCTAAAGGGACATATGTCGATTGCAAATTCAATCTGGAAATTTTCCCTCTTCATACATATTCTTTCTTCTTCTCTGAAAAAAGGTTGTTGGTTGGTTTTCAATTTCCAGTTCTAGGAGCTCTGCTCAAGCTGTGAAAGCCACACACCCAACATTCTCTCTTGTATTGAATAGTAATTTATGCTTTATGCAGATAGTTCTAACCTATTAGGTGATTTTGTGAGTCATTATTTGTACATCTTTCATGTATTTGGTTTCAAGGAAAACAAATAAAGTGTAGCAAAGGGTTTCAAATTCAGTTTGAATCTTGTCTCCTGCTCATGGATATGTAATCTTTTCTAATTTGTGAACCAAGAGTATAAATTAGGTTGCATGATGTTGAATCAAATATCTCAGATATTACTTACTTTTGAAAGCAAAATGATGAGGATCTTATATGCAATTACAGAGAGAAGGTAGAGAGAGGCTTTTTCATTTTCTTGGGAAGGAATTCTAAAGGGACATATGTCGATTGCAAATTCAATCTGAGAATTTTCCCTCTTCATACATATTCTTTCTTCTTCTCTGAAAAAAGGTTGTTGGTTGGTTTTCAATTTCCACCTCTAGGACCTCTGCTTAAGCTGTGAAAGCCACACACCCAACATTCTCTCTTGTATTGAATAGTAATTTATGCTTTATGCAGATAGTTCTAACCTATTAGGTGATTTTGTGAGTCATTATTTGTACATCTTTCATGTATTTGGTTTCAAGGAAAACAAATAAAGTGTAGCAAAGGGTTTCAAATTCAGTTTGAATCTTGTCTCCTGCTCATGGATATGTAATCTTTTCTAATTTGTGAACCAAGAGTATAAATTAGGTTGCATTTCATTTTGGAATGTATGTGGTTAAAATGTCTTGTTGGTGGAACAAAGAGCCATACAATTGCTTGGTGTTTATCACAAGGTTTGTAGATTTCGTAATGGGATAATTTGAGTATGAGATTCAAATCTAAAGCAGATGTCTATTCACAAGGTGAAAGATAGATCAGGGATCTTGATGTAGGAATTATGTCAAAGATTTCAATGAGATGTATAGTTGTAATTCATTTAATAGCCCAATAGATAAGGCACTGATCAGAGATAAGATCATTAGGTTTTGTTGCTCATACCAGGATCTTGTTGATATCAACATATTAAATCAATTTTCCCTTTTATGTTGAAAGCTATTCAAAGTTTAACCCACACTTAGCTTGCTAGTTTCATGAGTCATGTTATTAGAATTTCATGCATGTGATTTCTCGGTTAAGAATAGAAGAATTAGGGATTTCATACTATTCTAGATCCTGATTATGCTCATTGCACTGGTCACATAATTAGATCTTAAGAGCTTCACCTGCCTAGGTTTTGCAGAGCCTAAAGTGAAGAAGGAGTGTAGCCTTATAGTTGGCCTGGGATCTTGGTGAATTGTGTCCATTATTGGAGAGCTTCCCATAGATGCAATCTTACCATGTATACTTGGTTATTAAAACATTGTTAAATTAGGAGCCAACAAGGTCAATTACAACAAACTAGAAATTAAAGGAGCAGAAAGGATGAAGTATTAATAAAAGGAAGTGGTAGATCTAAAAATGCAGTTAGAAAATAGTCAAGACAAACATGATTGTAACAAAGAAATTATTGTTAGAACTACATTGATAAACACAAAATAGTTTAACATCTATGAAGCATGAAAAATATTATACTTGGCAATCAGTAAGATGAAAGATGGCACAACATTGGTTAAGCCTACCTATCAGAAATGGATTACTTGGGTGCAAAAAATGAAGAAGGTGAAATTATGTGCAAGGATAGATCCTAATGCTTCCCAAAGTGTTATGACAACAGCTAAAACTATCAAGTCCCTAAAGAATTTCTCAATGTTGCCTGATCATATTGAAATAGATGGGATTAAAAGATGCCATAGAAAGCTACCAGGACACCTTGGTCTCACCATTTTTAGATATAAATAAGAATATCAAAGAATTTACTAACTAGAAAGAAAAGGTTATTACTAAGGTAAGTAGTATGGTGAAAATTATAGTAAAGGATATGAATATGAAACTTTTCCACGAATGTATATCCAAATTAGTAAATTCTAGCACCTTTTATGAGAATTTCGAGAAGGAGGTTACTTAGGCTAAAATAAAGTACAATTCCTACATACATGTGGTAGATTTGATCCTTGAGAATGTATGACCAATAGATGAAGAATATCATGAATGGGTAAAGAAGTATGAGCCAGATGATGATTCAAATCATGAGGATCGGCTAGAATAACTTTTTGAAAATCAATTTTCTCTCGTGGTTGGGGAATATTTTGTGAAGGCGGTTGTATCTATCCTCTAACATCAAGACAGTTTGTAATTTTGAGAATTGATTATATATTGATGTAAGTCATGTGTTTTAGTTGTAAAAGGTGAAAGTGTCAAATCAATGGATGACATATGTCCTTCTTTGTAGCTTGGAGCTTGTTTACAAATCAACTATATAAGTGAGTTTCCAGGGCTTTCAAAGGGTCCAAGAATCATTTTGTTGAAAGAGTCTTGTTCATTTTCTGAGTCGGTCCATGTATATTGTATAGTGACTTTCATGGTTGGAATGAAAAAACATGGTTAACTATTTTGAGTCTTATTGAGCATGTCTGCAAGAAATTGTCATTGAAATGTATATTTTTCAAGGAAGATTATACAAAAGCATTAATAGAATGGTTGTTCAATCTTAATCTTGTCTCTTCTTTGCAACTTTTGATTTTCTGAGATTTGATAGAAAAATTTATTGAATCCTAGTTACTATTCTTTCTGGAATTGTATTTCAATTTATGTTTTGGTGATAGTCCAATGGATTATTTAAATGCTTGAAGTGGTTTGAGAGAATTATTGGTTATCATAAGAAGATTCTGATAAGAATGAGATTTCTAATTGAATATTAATTTCTTTTCACAAAGTTTTGAGATAGATCTTATAGTAAATGTCAAGTTTTTGTGAGATAGTAGCCCAATAGAGAAGACATTGGTCATCATCAAAGTTGATATAATTAGGAAGTTATTGTATGTGTGAATATGTGGCCTCTGCTAACACACACACTTCAACACAGTCATTGTATGCAGATTCATCCCGAAATGAACATTGGATTGTTCATCCGAAAATCAACCTGCAAAGCGACCTGTTGCTTTCTATCTAAAGGGAATTGCTTGTCAGATATCCTCAGATTCGAGGTGTTTAAGCAACCAGACCCTGTAAGAATGAAGGATTTGAAATGAAATTAATCTATATGATTATGCAGATTAATCTAGAATGAGAAATGCATTCTAATCTAAGAACATGTAAAAGAAATTATACTAAATGTATGCATATTAAATCTATATGAGAATTAAACTAGAAAATGAATATGAAAGTAGGGAGCTCAAATGAATGCACAATCCAGCAACAATTTGATGCAAATTCTCATTCAACCTTTCAAAATGAAGAGATGAGGGTTTCTTAAATAGACTTTCCTGGAATTCATCAATGGTTGAGATCGATTTTAATCAACGGCCAGGATTAAAGGTGAAGTTCAGTCATAAAGGAAAATTCTCAAATTAAAGGGAGTTAACAGATTTAATTTGAGTAAAATAAGGAGTTAACTGATTCAATTTGAGTAGAAAAAAGAGTTAACTGATTTAACTCATTTTTGATCAAAAGTGAACTGGAAATTTCCCTTTTTTGAACTAAAGAGAGATTTTGGTGAAATATTTAAATTAATAAAATGAGATATGCTTTCATAATTACCTTTTCTATTTAATTAAATAATCTATTAATTAATTAGAGATACTTTTCTTATTTAATTAAATAACTTCATTTAATTAATTAGGAATGGCTTCCCATTTAATTAAATAACTTTGTTTAATTAATTAGAAGTAAGTACTCCATTTAATTAAATAATTTCATTTAATTAATTAGAAATACCTTTCCCATTTAATTAATCAAGATAGGCATATTTATTACATTAAATAAATTTAATTCCATAGTACATTAGCCTTAGGATATAATTTAATTTAATTAAAGTATAAATACTTAATAATTAAATTATAATTAAATCAAGTAGGTTTAATGTGACTAATATGAGTAAATACTATAGGAATTAAATAATAAGCATGACGAATGCAGATTTAGGTTTTCTGCATTTGACAATTAAGTCAAGTAGCGAGTAGCAAAATGAGAATTGCCTATTAGAATAGGTCTTAGGATTGATCAGAAATAGACCAGAATTGGTATCATGGCAATGAACCAATTTTGGGTATTATATTTTGCCCCTCTTTGAATGAATGTGCGAGCAACACGTTCAATTCAAAGATAATCAGAAAGCATGATGCGAACATGAGATTGGTCTTGAAGGTGATGACATGGAGACCAATTGATAAGCTTTTAAGGACTATCTCTAGAACAGAACTTGATCTTAAGGGATCCAAGAAGAGCACTTAGATACCTAAGATTGATAGCATTTAAAAGATTATCTCTAGAACAGAGTGTAATCTTTAAGGATCTAGACAGAACATCTAGATACCTGAAATTGATAGCATTTAGAAGATTATCTCCAGAACAGAGTTTAATCTTTAAGGATCCAGATAGAACACCTAGATACCTGAAATTGAAAGTATTTAGAAGACTATCTCCAGAATAGACCTTAACCTTCAAGGATCCAGATAGAACACCTAGATACCTAAAATTGAAAGTATTTAGAAGACTATCTCCATAACAGAGCTTAACCTTCAAGGATCCAGATAGAACACCTAGATACCTAAGATCGATACAAGATAACAACGTCCAATAATGAGTCATAGAATCATCCCCAGAACGAGGTTTGATTCTCAGGAGTCAAGGTTTAGACTGTCCTAATACCTATCCATCGAACTCTGAGAAGAGTTGTTATAAGGTTGATCAATTGATGAAAATATAAGATAGATGGAAAAGATGCTAGATAGAAGGGAACAAAATGCCCTGAGTGATGAGATGCCCCAAGTGATAAGAACATAAGATGAGAACTAGATGCCCCAAGCAATAGGTATTCAATGATGTAATCATCCTGCACCCTCGGGAGCGAAATCGAAAGATGACACACCAGAAATAGATGTGAAGCAATATAGCAATAGATACAGAAAAAATCTAAGATTCAATAGAATGTAGAAGAGATCAGAACGATCTAAATAATAAAGAAGAGATCAGAACAATCAGAAGAAATATGAAGAGATCAGAATGATTTGAAAAAATATGAAGAGATTAGAATGATTTGAAGAAATATGAAGAGATCAAAACGATCTGAAGAAATATGAAGAGATCAGAATGATCTGAAGAAATATAAAGAGATTAGAATGATCTAAAGAAATATGAAGAGATCAGAACGATCTAAAGAAATAAAGAAGAGATCAGAATGATATGAAGAAATATGAAGAGATCGAAACAATCTAAAGAAATATGAAGAGATCAGAATGATCTAAAGAAATTTGAAGATATCAGAATGATCTAAAGAAATTTGGAGAGATCAAAATGATCTGAAGAAATTTGGAGACATCAGAATGATCTAAAGAAATATGAAGAGATCAGAATGATCTCAAGGTCCAAAAGACCAAGTTTGTGTTGAAAAGATTCCAAGAATCGCAAAGTATTAGAAAAATTTGGATTACACAAAAAAAATTTAAAATGCATTTTGTGCCACTTAAGTGTGTTAGATTTTGAATTCGATGCCGAATAATGGGTTCAAAGCAACCAAAGTAGCCAAGAGGGTGATTAATCAATCATTTGTGTAGTTCATGAAAGAACATGATATTTTGAAGAGATTAGCAATCTCTCATCAAAGAAGGTGAAAGTAGATTTGCAATTGAATCGCATGCTTATGCAAGTGAAGTATGTAATGCAAGACTATGTTAAATGCAACCCTAGGTCTGGTTACCGAGCCTCAATATTTAATCATCACTAGATATAGAACAAAGCTCGTAGGTCATACAATTCCCATTGACATTGCAATCATGAAAATATGAATATAACATACGTTATTGGTTTGTCGGGATTAAATGTAAGCATTCGAGGCATAAGAAGTCAAAATGACGAGAACATTTGTTCCTTTTAATGTAGCAAGTTAACATAAGCATCAGAGCATAAACGCTAGGATGACCTGAATGTTGCTTGCATGACAGGCACACCAAACACACGGGGGATCCCTCTTATGCTAAGTATTTAGTATTCATTCTATCTGCAACAACCCTTACGTTCATAACCTAAGACAGAAGTGTGCTAGATATACTTGCAATGACCCGTACGTTCACTTAGCAGGATGAGTATTAATATTTACTGTAGCATGAAGAGTTTACTCCAACAAACAAGGAGAAGAACCAACGTTATTGACATATTCGTATAAAAGGAGTCGAGGTACACATGGCCATCCAATACGAGATAGAGGCTCTTATAGTGGACACCCCTCTTATAGGAATATATCAACTTATTGGAACTAAACCGCAAACAGAAAGCAAAGAAAAAGATCATGCCCCTAGTCATTACTTCTCTAGTCGAAGATGAGACATCGAGTTACTCGAAGGGATATGATAAAGAAAAAACAAATCAAACAAAGAAAAAGCTCAGCATATCCAAACAAATATATTATTTTTGAGTTCATTTTTTCGAGATTGATGTGAAGTGTCAATGTCCAGAACATGTAAGAAAGAAATCTCTTCAGTAGGGTGACAATAGTAGGCAGACGCAGTCAGAACGACTGGTGACTGAGGTCAAAGAGGAATCTTCACGATGAAAAACCTAAGAAGGACTAAGCGATAGTAGATAGACATAGCCAGGACGACTCGTGGCTGATGCAAAAGAGATCTTCCGTAAAGTAATCTTGAGACATGACCTGAGCAATAGTAGGCAGACATAGTTGAAACAACTGGTGACTATTGTGAAAGAGATTCTACGAGGAGAATCTCGAAAAGAGAGTGACACTGGCGACAATAGGTAGATGTAGTGAGGACCATTGGTGACTGTTGCAAAGGAGATTCTATGAGGAGAATCTCCAAAAGAGTGACACTAGCGACAGTAGGCAGACACAGTCAGAATGATTGGTGACTGTCGCAAAGGAGATTCTATGAGGAGAATTTTAAAATGAGTGATACTAGTGACAGTAGGCAGACATAGTGAGGACTGTCGTGAATGAGATTCTATGAGAATCTCAAAAATAGTGATTGTCGTGAAGGAGATTCTATGAGAATCTTGAAAATAGTGACACTAAGGGGGAATGCCCCGGGGATGTGACAAGACTCAATCCATGGATACATGAGCAAGAAGCAGGAAAGCGAAAGCAACTGTATAGAATAGCCAGAAGATGCACTGCAAGATGAGGCATTGGGAACAAGAGGCACCTATTTACCAAGTTTTCACCTTCTTGGCAAGATCTTCCTTTTTTTGCTACCATGATGCTTGTTACCAGGTTTTCACTTTTTCAATTTTTTTGTATTTTTCTCTTTTGATTTTTTTTTGTATTTTTTATTTTTTACTTTTTTTGGTGTTACCAAGGCGCCTATTGCTAGGTTTTTACCAAGGTAACAATTTTTTTTTAGGACTTTTTCTAATTTTTAGATTTTTTCAGAGATTACTAGCTCTCAAGAAGGATTACCTTGATTTTGTTCCAGTGTCTAGCAAGGTGTAGGATGAGATGTAGTAGCAAGCGAGTGAATAAGTAGAGATGAAAAGACAAGGAGTATGAAGCAGTCAATGTTACCCACAAGGAAAGTCTTCATAAGATTACCCAAGCTAGGGAAAAAGATATAACAATATGAGCTCATGGTGTAACGAAGGGTATCGTGTAAGTAATCCAAGAAAATGACCATGTCAAGAGATTGTTAAGAACCGAGTTTTCTTCTTTCTTTCATTGATCAAGACTAAAGGGTTAACTGAATAGGACATCAAAGTTTTTTTATGGAGGTTATGAGTGAATGACTTCAGGAATGAGGACATCTAAAGGATAAGCAAGATCATGATAGGATGTCATGGATGGAAGAATTACGCATGACGCTTGTTTACCAAGTTTTCATCATGGTACTTATTCAAGGTGCCACAAGAAGTGGTTTTCACCATAGGACGGATTTATTTATCTTTACTTTTGCTACCAAGGCACCTATTTCTAGGTTTTCACCAAGGCACTATCTCTATTTCTTTTTTTTCTTTTTTTCTTTTTTTTGGATTTTTAGAGTTTTTGGAAAGAATTCAAGCCTTTCTCAAATGAGATAGCACTCCTATAAGGAAGATAAGTTATGATAAGCCAAGGCCATAGCAAGGTACATTCAAAGATGCTAATAAGGTAATGGAAGGGAAATGATAGGAAAATAAAAGGTAGATGGAGGATAAGGTTGTTGGTTTTGGAAGACTGAAACAAGCAACGATGGCAAGCAGGCATAAGATTTAGAGAATCTCATGAGTGTGGATGAGATATTAGGCAAGATCAACATTGACACACACCTTGAAGGGTAGTGTAATGATGGAGGAAATATGGATGAG
Organism: Cupressus sempervirens; assembly: GCA_028749045.1. Taxonomy (NCBI): domain Eukaryota; kingdom Viridiplantae; phylum Streptophyta; class Pinopsida; order Cupressales; family Cupressaceae; genus Cupressus; species Cupressus sempervirens. The sequence goes on along the minus strand of CM053791.1, from coordinate 106,216,578 downwards.
ATAGATTGAGGCTTAGATATATGATGTAGCAAAGCCATTTTGGAGAGAGGTGGAGTAGCAGGTTTTGAAACCTTTTTAAGAAGATGTTGGAAAGGAGATGGAGTGAAAGCCTTTGGAAGCTTGAATGTCAACTTTGATTTTTTTTCAATATTCAAGTCCTTCAAAAGAGACTTGGGAATCCATATAGCTTTTGATTTTTCATTAGATGCTTTGGAATGCATTTCTTCAACAATAGATTTAAGAACCCATACTTTCTTTAGTTGAGCTCTTTGAATAGTGGACCTTTGTGGTCTCTTTTGTGTATTTTCCTTCTTAACATTCACATGTCGATTAGAGGAGACATAGTGAAATTTTGTGGATGGATTCATGCACTTGTGTTTGAGTTGCTCATCCAAATTTCTTCCAAAGGACTTGGGACTTGTGGATGGATGAGGCCAATGTGACTGGTTTAGATGGAAAGGTGAATGTGAAGAGTTCAAGTATGCGTATCTTTGTTGATCTTGGGGTAGGGTAGGAGGAATGTGTAATGAGCTAGTAGTGGCAATAGGAGATAGAGGAACATAAGGTCCCAATATAGATGGAAGACTTGAAGGTTTTATCTTAGATGGGTATGGACCAAGGATAGATTTAGAAGATGTGAACAGACCATGAGTATGGATATCAACATCTTTAGAGTGAGCAATATGACCAAAGCCATCAATAGATTTATGAGTAACTGTTATAGGAGCAATACCTTTGACAGGAATATTTAAAGCTTGAGCATAGTTTGGAAGTGAATGTAGCGAGGTAGAATAAGAGAGTGAGGGAACACTTTTCTCTTCTAAAGGAATTTTGGGTAACATAGGAAAAGTATCCTTCTCTTGGTGTTTTGTAATCTCCTTAAGGATGGTGGAAGGAATATCTTGATCTTGCTTAGTAGAGGTGCATGGCATGGGAGATGGAGGACTATGTGGCTCTTGAGATAGAGGCACGGGATCTTGGAAGACTTGAAAGGGGATGAAGGAATATTGGTCTTGATCAACACTTGTTTCTTCATCATTTAAGTGGTCCTCTTGACATGAAACCAAATCCAAGGATAAGGGAGTATCTGAATCTGTATTCAAATATATTTCTGAAGGCTCCATAACAGGCTCTTGAAAGGACAATGGAGCAATAGTTGGATTGGGGATAATAGGAGGAGCAACACATGGAGGTTTTGGATCTTTGCTTTGTGTAGAATGGGAGAGGTTTGCAGCTAAGTCGAGATTATCCTGAGTTTCCTTTAAAGGTAGTGAGTTCTTTTGGTGAATATGGGTTGGAAAGATGGGATAATTTAGAAGGTGGATGTATGTTGGAGGAAGTAGAAGTTGTGTTTGAACCATTACTAGACATGGTTTCATGAGGTTGATCCTTCTTGAGAGTAGAATCTTTAGTAGGTGAGAGCTTAGATTTTTGAATTATACCATTGTCAAAGAGATCTTGGATCTCCTTTTTCAGCTCCTTACAATGGGAAGTTTTATGTAAATTATGTCTGTGATAGGCACAATAGTTACTCATAAAGGAAACTCTAGCCAAAGTGACCTTAGGTAATACAATGAGTTTCTCTTCAAGAAGTTCTTCCAAGGTTAATTCATAAGATTTTCCCAAAGGTGTGAAATCACACTTTGGTTTAGGTTCCTAAGGTTTTTCTTCAAAAATATTTCTAGATTTCTTGGGTATTTGCAGAATGTTTTGAGATGGCTTGGACTCAACATTATAGGAAGGTAAATAATCTCACAAGGAGAATTTGTTTGATGATGTGTCATCTTCCTCCTTCAGTCTTTGAAGTTGAGTGCTCATTGATTGAATTTGTTGCTTCATGTTTGCAATAAGTAGCTTTTCTTCCTCACTAGGAATATTAGATTTAGCACAGTTGTTGTTAGCCATTATGATGTACTACGTTTCAAGTAGTGGCAGCCAAGTTTGAGAACATAAGTCAAGTTGCCACAGTCATAGACAATGACAAAAAGCAACAGCTTAGACAAGGACCACACTAGAACGTAGTCTCAGAAAACCAAGATAAGAGTGTAGTATACTAAGGTATGAATAGTCTGATTTGAAGGGTAGAACAGCCAAAGATTATGACTATCATGACTTGGAGTACAAAAAGCACTAAAGGACAAGAGAAAGATAACTGAGAGACAAGACTAGTTAAAGTATGGATCACAAGACATTAGTTAAGCAGGATGCCACTATTTGAGGAATTTTTGCAAATAGAAAGTGACAAACGGACACAGAAAAGGGCAGATCACAGATAGATAAATCAGACCAAAAGTGGAAATGCTGACACAAGATTTCACACAAAAAACCTTTATAGCCCGCGTGAAGAAGTTTCATGGCTCGTGCGAAAGTCAGTGACAGTATTTAATTTTGCGCGAGAAAGATTATTTTGTTTAATTATTTCAAAATTTGGATAGAGAACTAGTCAACTCAAGTCAACCGTGGTTAAATCTGGTCAAGTTTTGGTCAAACTTGATCTTTGCGTATGTGAATATGAGCAAATGTGAGTATGAATTTCAGCAACAATTTGATGCAAATTCTCATTCAACCTTTCAAAATGAAGAGATGAGGGTCTCTTAAATAGACTTTCTTAGAATTCATTAACGGTTGAGATCGATTTCAATCAATGGTTAGGATTAAAAGTGAAGTTCAGTCATAAAGGGAGATTTCCAAATTAAAGGGAGTTAACAGATTTAATTTGAGTAAAATAAGGAGTTAACTAATTCAATTTGAGTAGAAAAAGGAGTTAACTGCTTTAAGTCATTTTTTATCAATAGTGAACTGGGAATTTCCCTTTTTGAACTGAAGAGAGATTTGTTGAGATATTTAATTTAACAAAATGAGATATGCTCTCATAATTACTTTTTCTATTTAATTAAGTAATATTTAATTAATTAGAGACACTTTTCCTATTTAATTAAATAACTTCATTTAATTAATTAAGAATTTCTTCTCATTTAATTAAATAACTTTGTTTAATTAATTAGAAGTAAGTACTCCATTTAATTAAATAATTTTGTTTAATTATTTCAAAATTTGAACAGAGGACTAGTCAACTCAGGTCAACTGTGGTTAAATCTGGTCAACTTTTGGTCAAACTTGATCTTTGCATATGTGAATATGAGCAAATGTGAGTATGAATTCCAGCAACAATTCGATGCAAATTCTCATTCAACCTTTCAAAATGAAGAGATGAGGGTCTCTTAAATAGACTTTTCTGGAATTCATCAATGGTTGAGATCGATTTCAATCAACGGTCAGGATTAAAGGTGAAGTTCAGTCATAAAGGGAGATTTCCAAATTAAAGGGAGTTAACATATTTAATTTGAGTAAAATAAGGAGTTAACTGATTCAATTTGAGTAGAAAAAGGAGTTAACTGATTTAACTCATTTTTTATCAATAGTGAATTGGAAATTTCCCTTTTTGAACTGAAGAGAGGTTTTGTTGAGATATTTAATTTAATAAAATGAGATATGCTCTCATAATTACTTTTTCTATTTAATTAAATAATCTTTAATTAATTAGAGACACTTTTCTTATTTAATTAAATAACTTCATTTAATTAATTAGGAATGGCTTCTCATTTAATTAAATAACTTTGTTTAATTAATTAGAAGTAAGTATTCCATTTAATTAAATAATTTCATTTAATTATTTCAAAATTCGAACAGAGAACTAGTCAACTCAAGTCAACCATGGTTAAATCTGGTCAACTTTTGGTCAAACTTGACCTTTGCGTATGTGAATATGAGGAAATGTGAGTATGAATTCCAGCAACAATTCGATACAAATTCTCATTCAACCTTTCAAAATAAAGAGATGAGGGTCTCTTAAATAGACTTTCCTGAAATTCATCAATGGTTGAGATCGATTTCAATCAACGGTCAAGATTAAAGGTGAAGTTCAGTCATAAAGGGACATTTCCAAATTAAAGGGAGTTAACAGATTTAATTTGAGTAAAATAAGGAGTTAATTGATTCAATTTGAGTAGAAAAAAGAGTTAACTGATTTGACTCATTTTTGGTCAATAGTGCACTGAAAATTTCCCTTTTTGAACTGAAGAGAGATTTTATTGAGATATTTAATTTAATAAAATGAGATATGCTCTCATAATTACTTTTTCTATTTAATTAAATAATCTTTAATTGATTAGAAACACTTTTCTTATTTAAATCAATAAATTCATTTAATTAATGAGGAATAGCTTTTCATTTAATTAAATAACTTTGTTTAATTAATTAGAAGTAAGTACTCCATTTAATAAAATAATTTCGTTTAATTATTTTTTAAAAAATTTTGAAAATTGTCAACTCAAGTCAACCGTGGTTAATTCTGGTCAACTTTTGGTCAAACTTGATCCTTGTGTATGTGAACATGAGCAAATGTGAGTATGAATTCCAACAACAATTCGATGCAAATTCTCATTCAACCTTTCTAAATGAAGAGATGAGGGTCTCTTAAATAGACTTTCCTAGAATTCATCAACGGTTGAGATCGATTTCAATCAACGGTTAGGATTAAAGGTGAAGTTCAGTCATAAAGGGAGATTTCTAAATTAAAGGGAGTTAACATATTTAATTTGAGTAAAATAAGGAGTTAACTGATTCAAATCGAGTAGAAAAAGGAGTTAACTGATTTAATTCATTTTTTATCAATAGTGAACTAAAAATTTCTCTTTTTGAACTGAAGAGAGATTTTGTTGAGATATTTAATTTAATAAAATGATATATGCTCTCATAATTACTTTTTCTATTTAATTAAATAATCTTTAATTAATTAGAGACACTTTTCTTATTTAATTAAATAACTTCATTTAATTAATTAGGAATGGCTTCTCATTTAATTAAATAACTTTGTTTAATTAATTAGAAGTAAGTACTCTATTTATTTAAATAATTTCATTTAATTATTTCAAAATTCATTTCGAAACTAGTCAACTCAAGTGAACTGTGGTTAAATTTGGTCAACTTTTGGTCAAACTTGATCTTTGCGTATGTGAATATGAACAAATGTGAGTATGAATTCTAGCAACAATTTGATGCAAATTCTCATTCAACCTTTCAAAATGAAGAGATAAGGGTGTCTTAAATAGACTTTCCTGAAATTCATCAACGGTTGAGATCGATTTCAATCAACAGTCAACATTTAAGGTGAAATTCAGTCATAAAGGGAGATTTCTAAATTAAAGGGAGTTAACAGATTTAATTTGAGTAAAATAAAGACTTAACTAATTCAATTGGAGTAGAAAAAGGAGTTAACTGATTTAAGTCATTTTTTATCATTAGTGAACTGAAAATTTTCTTTTTCTAACTAAAGAAAATTTTTGTTGAGATATTTAATTTAATAAAATGAGATATGCTCTCATAATTACTTTTTCTATTTAATTAAATTATCTTTAATTAATTAGAGACACTTTTCTTATTGAATTAAATAACTTCATTTAATTAATTAGGAATGGCTTCTTGTTTAATTAAATAACTTTGTTTAATTAATTAGAAGTAAGTACTCCATTTAATTAAATAATTTTATTTACTTATTTCAAAAAAAAATTTAAAACTTGTCAACTCAAGTCAACCGTGGTTAAATCTGGTCAACTTTTGGTCAAATTTGATCTTTGCGTATGTGAATATGAGCAAATGTGAGTGTGAATTCCAGCAACAATTCAATGCAAATTCTTATTCAACCTTTCAAAATGAAGAAATGAGGGTCTCTTAAATAGACTTTCCTAGAATTCATCAACGGTTGAGATCGATTTTAATCAAAGGTCAGAATTAAAGGTGAAGTTCAGTCATAAAGTGAAATTTTCAAATTAAATGGAGTTAACAGATTTAATTTGAGTAAAATAAAGAGTTAACTGATTCAATTTGAGTAGAAAAAAGAGTTAATTGATTTAACTCATTTTTGATCAATAGTGAACTGAAAATTTCTCTTTTTGTACTGAATAGATATTTTGTTGAGATATTTAATTTAATAAAATGAGATATGCTCACATAATTACTTTTTCTATTTAATTAAATAATCTTTAATTAATTAGAGACACTTTTCTTATTTAATTAAATAACTTCATTTAATTAATTAGGAATGGCTTCTCATTTAATTACATAACTTTGTTTAATTAATTAGAAGTAAGTACTTCATTTAATTAAATAATTTCGTTTAATTATTTAAATTTTTTTTTCAAAACTAGTCAACTCAAGTCAACTGTGGTTAAATCTGGTCAACTTTTGGTCAAACTTGATCTTTGCGTATGTGAATATGAGCAAATGTGAGTATGAATTCCAACAACAATTCGATGCAAATTCTCATTCAACCTATCAAAATGAAGAGATGATGGTCTCTTAAATAGGCTTTCCTGGAATTCATCAACGGTTGAGATCGATTTCAATCAACGGTCAGGATTAAAGGTGAAGTTCAGTCATAAAGGGAGATTTTCAAATTAAAGGGAGTTAACCAATTTAATTTGAGTAAAATAAAGAGTTAACTAATTAATTTGAGTAGAAAAATGAGTTAACTCATTTAACTCATTTTTGATCAAAAGTGAACTGAAATTTTCCCTTTTTGAACTGAAGAGAGATTTTGTGGAGATATTTAATTAAATAAAATGAGATATGCTCTAATAATTACTTTTTCTATTTAATTAAATAATTTTTAATTAATTAGAGACACTTTTCTTATTTAATTAAATAACTTCATTTAATTAATTATGAATGGCTTTTGATTTAATTAAATAACTTTGTTTAATTAATTAGAAGTAAGTACTCCGTTTAATTAAATAATTTTGTTTAATTATTTTAAATTTTTTTTCGAAACTAGTCAACTCAAGTCAATCGTGGTTAATTCTGATCAACTTTTGGTCAATCTTGATCTTTGCGTATGTGAATATGAGCAAATGTGAGTATGAATTCCAACAAAAATTCGATGCAAATTCTCATTCAACCTTTCAAAATGAAGAGATGAGGGTCTTTTAAATAGACTTTCTTAGAATTCATCAACGGGTGAGATCGATTTCAATCAATAGTCAGGATTAAAGGTGAAGTTAATTCATAAAGGGAGATTTCCAAATGAATGGGAGTTAACAGATTTAATTTGAATAAAATAAAGAGTTAACTGATTCAATTTGAGTAGAGAAAAGAGTTTACTAATATAACTCATTTTTTATCAATGGTGAACTAAAAATTTCCCTTTTTGAACTGAAGAGAGATTTTGTTGAGATATTTAATTTAATAAAATGACATATGCTCTCATAATTACTTTTTCTATTTAATTATATAATCTTTAATTGATTAGAGACACTTTTCTTATTTAATTAAATAACTTCATTTAATTAATTAGGAATGACTTCTTATTTAATTAAATAACTTTGTTTAATTAATTAGAAGTAAGTACTCCATTTAATTAAATAATTTCGCTTAATTATTTTAAAATTTTTTTCGAAACTAGTCAACTCAAGTCAACCATGGTTAAATTTGGTCAACTTTTGGTCAAACTTGATCTTTGCGTATATGAATATGAGCAAATGTGAGTATGAATTCTAGCAACAATTCGATGCAAATTCTCATTCAACCTTTCAAAATGAAGAGATGAGGGTCTCTTAAATAGGCTTTCCTAAAATTCATCAACGGTTGAGATCGATTTCAATCAACGGTCAGGATTAAAGGTGAAGTTCAGTCATAAAGGAAGATTTCCAAATTAAAGGGAGTTAACAGATTTAATTTGAGTAAAATAAGGAGTTAAGTGATTCAATTTGAGTAGAAAAAGGAGTTAACTAATTTAACTCATTTTTGATCAATAGTGAACTAAAAATTTCCCTTTTTGAACTGAAGAAAGATTTTTTTAAGATATTTAATTTAATAAAATGAGATATGCTCTCATAATTACTTTTTCTATTTAATTAAATAATCTTTAATTAATTAAAGACACTTTTCTTATTTAATTAAATAAATTTATTTAATTAATTAGGAATGACTTATCATTTAATTAAATAAATTTGTTTAATTAATTAAAAGTAAGTACATCATTTAATTAAATAATTTTTTTTAATTATTTAAAAAAAAATTTCGAAACTAGTCAACTCAAGTCAACCATGGTTAAATTTGTCTAACTTTTTGTCAAAATTTATCTTTGTGTATTTGAATATGAGCAAATCTGAGTATGAATTCCAACAATAATTCGATGCAAATTCTCATTCAACTTTTCAAAATGAAGAGATGTGGGTTTCTTAAATAGACTTTACTGGAATTCATCAACGGTTGAGATCGATTTGAATCAACGATCAGGATTAAAGGTGAAGATCAGTCATAAAGGGAGATTTCCAAATTAAAGAGAGTTAACAAAATTAATTTGAGCAAAATAAAGAGTTCACTGATTCAATTTGAGTAGAAAAAGGAGTTAACTGATTTAACTCATTTTTGATCAATAGTGAACTGAAAATTTCCCTTTTTGAACTGAAGAGAGATATTGTTGAGATATTTAATTTAATAAAATGAGATATGCTCTCATAATTACTTTTTCTATTTAATTAAATAATCTTTAATTAATTAGAGACACTTTTCTTATTTAATTAAATAACTTCATTTAATTAGTTAGGAATGGCTTCTCATTTAATTAAATAACTTTGTTTAATTAATTAGAAGTAAGTACTTCATTTAATTAAATAATTTCATTTAATTATTTCAAAATTCTTTTCGAAACTACTCAACTCAAGTTATCCGTGGTTAAATCTGGTCAATTTTTGGTCAAACTTGATCTTTGCATATGTAAATATGAGAAAATGTGAGTGTGAATTCTAGCAACAATTTGATGCAAATTCTCATTCAACCTTTCAAAATGAAGAGATGAGGTTCTCTTAAATAGACTTTCCTGTAATTCATCAACGGTTGAGATCGATTTCAATCAACGGTCAGGATTAAAGCTGAAGTTCAGTCATAAAAGAAGATTTCCAAATTAAAAAGAGTTAACAGATTTAATTTGAGTAAAATAAGGAGTTAACTGATTCAATTTGAGTAGAAAAAAGAGTTAACTCATTTAACTCATTTTTTATCAAGAGTGAACTGAAAATTTTCGTTTTTTAATTGAAGAGAGATTTTGTTGAGATATTTAATTTAATAAAATTAGATATGGTTTCATAATTACTTTTTCTATTTAATTAAATAATCTTTAATTGATTAGAGACACTTTTCTTATTTAATTAAATAACTTCATTTAATTAAGTAGGAATGGCTTCTCATTTAATTAAATAACTTTGTTTAATTAATTAAAAGTAAGTTTTCCATTTAATTAAATAATTTTGTTTAATTATTTCAAAATTCTTTTCGAAACTAGTCAACTCAAGTCAACCATGGTTAAATTTGTTCAACTTTTGTTCAAACTTGATCTTTGCGTATGTGAATATGAGCAAATGTGAGTATGAATTCCAGCAACAATTCGATGCAAATTCTCATTCAACCTTTCAAAATGAAGAGATGAGGGTCTCTTAAATAGACTTTCCTGGAATTCATCAACGGTTGAGATCGATTTCAATCAACGGTCAGGATTAAAGGTGAAGATCAATCATAAAAGGAGATTTCCAAATTAAAGGGAGTTAACAGATTTAATTTGAGTAAAATAATGAGTTAATTGATTCAATTTGAGTAGAAAAAATAGTTAACTGATTTAACTCATTTTTTATCAATAGTGAACTGAAAATTTTTCTTTTTGAACCGAAGACAGATTTTTTGGAAATATTTAATTTAATAAAATGAGATATGCTCTCATAATTACTTTTTCTATTTATTTAAATAATCTTTAATTAATTAGAGACACTTTTCTTATTTAAATAAATAACTTCATTTAATTAATTAGGAATGACTTCTCATTTAATTAAATAAATTTGTTTAATTAATTAGAAGTAAGTACTCCATTCAATTAAATAATTTTGTTTAAATATTTTAAAATTATTTTTGAAACTAGTCAACTCAAGTCAACCGTGGTTAAATCTGAAAAACTTTTCGTCAAACTTGATCTTTGTGTATTTGAATATGAGCAAATCTGAGTATGAATTCGAGCAACATTTCAATGCAAATTCTCATTCAAACTTTCAAAATGAAGAGATGAGGGTCTCTTAAATAGACTTTTCAAGAATTCATCAACGGTTGAGATCAATTTCAATCAACAGTCAAGATTAAAGGTGAAGTTCAGTCATAAAGGGAGATTTTCAAATTAAAGAGAGTTAACAGATTTAATTTGAGTAAAATAAGGAGTTAACTGATTCAATTTGAGTAGAAAAAAGAGTTAACTGATTTAACTCATTTTTTATCAATAGTGAACTAGAAATTTCCCTTTTTGAACTGAAGAGATATTTTGTTGAGATATTTAATTTAATAAAATGAGATATGCTCTCATAATTACTTTTTCTATTTAATTAAATAATCTTTAATTAATTAGAGACACTTTTCTTATTTAATTAAATAACTTAATTTAATTAATTAGGAATGGCTTCTCATTTAATTAAATAACTTTGTTTAATTAATTAGAAGTAAGTACTCTATTTAGTTAAATAATTTCGTTTAATTATTTCAAAATTTTTTTTGAAACTAGTCAATTCAAGTCAACCGTGGTTAAATCTGGTCAACATTTGGTCAAACTTGATCTTTGCGTATGTGAAAATGAAGAAATGTGAGTATGAATTCCAGCAACAATTCGATGCAAATTCTCATTCAACCTTTCAAAATAAAGAGATGACGGTCTTTTAAATAGACTTTCTTAGAATTCATCAACGATTGAGATCGATTTTAATGAACGATCAGGATTAAAGGTGAAGTTCAGTCATAAAGGGAGATTTCCAAATTAAAGGGAGTTAACAGATTTAATTTGAGTAAAATAAGCTTTTACCTGATTCAATTTGAGGAGAAAAAGAAGCTAATTGATTTAAGTCATTTTTCATCAATAGTGAACTAAAAATTTTCCTTTTTGAATTGAAGAGAGATTTTGTTGAGATATTTAATTTAATAAAATGAGATATACTCTCATAATTACTTTTTCTATTTAACTAAATAATTTTTAATTAATTAGAGACACTTTTCTTATTTAATTAAATAACTTCATTTAATTAATTAGGAATGGCTTCTCATTTAATTAAAGAACTTTGTTTAATTAATTAGAAGTAAGTACTCCATTTAATTAAATAATTTCATTTAATTATTTCAAAATTCTTTTCGAAACTAGTCAACTCAAGTCAACTGTGGTTAAATCTGGTCAACTTTTGGTCAAACTTAATTTTTGTGTATGTGAATATAAGCAAATGTGAGTATGAATTCTAGCAACAATTTGATGCAAATTCTCATTCAACATTTCAAAATGAAGAGATGAGGGTCTCTTAAATAGACTTTACTGTAATTCACCAATGGTTGAGATTGATTTCAATCAACGGTCAGGATTAAAGGTGAAGTTTAGTCACAAAGGGAGATTTCCAAATTAAAGGGAGTTAAAAGATTTAATTTGAGTAAAATAAGAAGTTTACTGATTCAATTTGAGTAGAAAAAGGAGTTAACTGATTTAACTCATTTTTGATCAATAGTGAACTGAAAAATTTTCCTTTTTGAACTGAAGAGAGATTTTGTTGAGATATTTAATTTAATAAAATGAGAAATGCTCTCATAATTACTTTTTCTATTTAATTAAATTATCTTTAATTGATTAGAGACACTTTTCTTATTTAATTAAATAATTTTATTTAATTAATTAGGAATGACTTCTCATTTAATTAAATAACTTTGTTTAATTAATTAAAAGTAAGTACTCCGTTTAATTAAATGATTTCGTTTAATTATTTCAATATTCTTTTCGAAACTAGTCAACTCGAGTCAACCGTGGTTAAATCTGGTCAACTTTTGGTCGAACTTAATATTTGCGTATGTGAATATGAGCAAATGTGAGTATGAATTTCAGCAACAATTCGATGCAAATTCTCATTCAACCTATCAAAATAAAGAGATGAGGGTCTCTTAAACAGAATTTTCTAGAATTCATCAACGGTTCAGATCCATTTCAATCAATGGTTAGGATTAAAGGTGAAGTTCAGTTATCAACGGAGATTTCCAAATTAAAGGGAGTTAATAGATTTAATTTGAGTAAAATAAGGAGTTAACTGATTCAATTTGAGTAGAAAAAAGAGTTAACTCATTTAACTCATTTTTGATCAATAGTAAACTGGAAATTTCCCTTTTTGAACTGAACAGAGATTTTGTTGAGATATTTAATTTAATAAAATGAGATATGCTCTCATTAATACTTTTTCTATTTAATTAAATAATCTTTAATTAATTAGAGACAATTTTCTTATTTAATTAAATAACTTCATTCAATTAATTAAGAATGGGTTCTCATTTAATTAAATAACTTTGTTTAATTAATTAGAAGTAAGTACTCCATTTAATTAAATAATTTTGTTTAATTATTTCAAAATTTTTTTCAAAACTAGTCAACTCAAGTCAACCGTGGTTAAATCTAATCAACTTTTGGTCAAACTTGATCTTTGCGTATGTGAATATGAGCAAATTTGAGTATGAATTCTATCAACAATTTCATGCAAATTATCATTCAACCTTTCAAAATGAAGAGATGAGGGTCTCTTAAATAGACTTTTCTGGAATTCATCAACGGTTGAGATCGATTTCAATCAACGGTCAGAATTAAAGGTGAAGTTCAGTCATAAAGGGAGATTTTCAAATTAAAGGGAGTTAACAGATTTAATTTGAGTAAAATAAGGAGTTCACTTATTGAATTTGAGTAGAAAAAAGAGTTAACTGATCTAACTCATTTTTTATCAATAGTGAACGGAAAATTTCCCTTTTTGAACTGAAGAGAGATTTTGTTGTGATATTTAATTTAATAAAATGAGATATGCTCTCATAATTAATTTTTCTCTTTAATTAAATAATCTTTAATTAATTAGAGACACTTTTCTTATTTAATTAAATAACTTCATTTAATTAATTAGGAATGGCTTCTCATTTAATTAAATAACTTTGTTTAATTATTTAAAAGTACTTTATTTAATTAAATAATTTCTTTTAATTATTTCAAAATTATTTTCGAAACTAGTCAACTCAACTCAACCGTTGAGATCCATTTCAATCATCGGTCAGGATTAAAGGTGAAGTTCAGTCATAATGGGAGATTTTCAAATTAAAGGGAGTTAACCGATTTAAATTGAGTAAAATAAGGAGTTAAATGATTCAATTTGAGTAGAAAAAGGAGTTAACTCGTTTAACTCATTTTTGATCAATAGTGAACTGGAAATTTCCCTTTTTGAACTGAAGAGAGATTTTGTTGAAATATTTAATTTAATAAAATGAGATATGCTCTCATAATTACTTTTTCTATTTAATTAAATAATCTTGAATTAATTAAAGTCAGTTTTCTACTTTAATTAAATAACTTCATTTAATTAATTAGGAATGACTTCTCATTTAATTAAATAACTTTGTTTAATGAATTAGAAGTAAGTACTGCATTTAATTAAATAATTTCGTTTAATTATTTCAAAATTCTTTTCGAAACTAGTCAACTCAAGTCAACTGTGGTTAAATTCGATGAAGTTTTGGTCAAACTTGATATTTGCGTATGTGAATATGAGCAAATGTGAGTATGAATTCCAGCAACAACTTGATGCAAATTCTTATTCAACATTTCAAAAAGAAGAGATGAGGGTCTCTTAAATAGACTTTTCTGTAATTCATCAATGGTTGAGATTGATTTCAATCAACGATCAGGATTAAAGGTGAAGTTTAGTCATAAAGGGATATTTTCAAATTAAAGGGAGTTAACATATTTAATTTGAGTAAAATAAAGAGTTAACTAACTCAATTTGAGTAGAAGAAAGAGTTAACTGATTTAAATCATTTTTTATCAATAGTGATTTAAAAATTTTCCTTTTTGAACTGAAGAGAGATTTTGTTGAGATATTTAATTTAATAAAATGAGATATGCTCTCATAATTACTTTTTCTATTTAATTAAATAATCTTTAATTGATTAGAGACACTTTTCTTATTTAATTAAATAACTTCATTTAATCAATTAGGAATGGCTTCTCATTTAATTAAATAACTTTGTTTAATTAATTAAAAGTAAGTACTGCATTTAATTATATAATTTCGTTTAATTATTTTAAAAAAAATTTGAAACTAGTCAACTCAAGTCAACCGTGGATAAAATTGGTCAACTTTTGGTCAAACTTGATCTTTGCATAGTATGAATTCCAGCAACAATTCGATGCAAATTCTCATTCAACCTTTCAAAATGACGAGATGAGGGTCTCTTAAATAGACTAACCTAGAATTTATCAACCGTTGAGATCGATTTCAATCAACGGTTATGATTAAAGGTGAAGTTCAGCCATAAAGGGAGATTTTCAAATTAAAGGGAGTTAACAAATTTAATTTGAGTAAAATAAGGAGTTAACTGATTCAATTTGAGTAGAAAACGGAGTTAACTGATTTAATTCATTTTTTATCAATAGTGAACTGAAAATTTCCCTTTATCAACTAAAGAGAGATTTTCTTGAGATATTTAATTTAATAAAATGAGATATGCTCTCATAATTACTTTTTCTATTTAATTAAATAATCTTTAATTGATTAGAGACACTTTTTTTATTTAATTAAATAACTTCATTTAATTAATTAGGAATGACTTCTCATTTAATTAAATAACTTTGTTTAATTAATTAGAAATAAGTACTCCATATAATTAAATAATTTCTAATTATTTCAAAAAAAAATTTGAAGCTACTCAACTCAAGTCAACCGTGGTTAAATCTGGTCAACTTTTAGTCAAACTTGAAATTTGCGTATGTGAATATGAGCGAATGTGAGTATGAATTCCAGTGACAATTCGATGCAAATTCTCATTCAACCTTTCAAAATGAAGAGATGAGGGTCTCTTAAATAGACTTTCCTGAAATTCATCAACGGTTGAGATCGATTTTAATTAACGGTCAGTATTAAAGATGATGTTCAGTCGTAAAGGAAGATTTCCAAATTAAAAGGAGATAACATATTTAATTTGAGTAAAATAAGGAGTTAACTGATTCAATTTGAGTAGAAAAAGGTGTTAACTGATTTAAGTCATTTTTTATCAATATTGAACTGAAAATTTTCCTTTTTGAACTGAAGAAAGATTTTGTGGAGATATTTAATTTAATAAAATGAGATATGCTCTCATAATTACTTTTTCTATTTAATTAAATAATCTTTAATTAATTAGGGACAATTTTCTTATTTAATTAAATAACTTCATTTAATTAATTAGGAATGGCTTCTCATTTAATTAACTTTGTTTATTTAATTAGAAGTAAGTACCCCATTTCATTAAATAATTTCGTTTAATTATTTCAAAAAAAAATTTGAAACTAGTCAACTCAAGTCAACCGTGGTTAAATTTGGTCAACTTTTGGTCAAACTTGTTCCTTACATATGTGAATATGAGCAAATGTGAGTATGAATTCCAGCAACAATTCGATGCAAATTGTTATTCAACCTTTCAAAATGAAGAGATGAGGGTCTCTTAAATAGATTTTCTTGGAATTCATCAACGGTTGAGATCGATTTCAATCAACAGTTAGGATTAAAGGTGAAGTTCAGTCATAAAGGGAGATTTCCAAATTAAAGGGAATTAACAGATTTAATTTAAGTAAAATAAGGAGTTAACTGATTCAATTTTAGTAAAAAATGGAGTTAACTGATTTAACTCATTTTTTGATCAATAGTGAACTAAAAATTTCTCTTTTTGAACTGAAGAGAGATTTTGTTGAGATATTTACTTTAATAAAATGAGATATGCTCTCATAATTACTTTTTCTATTTAATTAAATAATCTTTTATTAATTAGAGACAGTTTTCTTATTTAATTAAATAACTTCATTTAATAAATTAGGAATGGCTTCTCATTTAATTAAATAACTTTGTTTAATTAATTAGAAGTAAGTACCCCATTTAATTAAATAATTTTATTTAATTATTTCACAATTTTTTTTGAAACTAGTCAACTCAAGTCAACCGTGGTTAAATCTGGTCAATTTTTGGTCAAACTTGATCTTTACGTATGTGAATATGAACAAATGTGAGTATGAATTCCAGCAATAATTCGATACAAATTCTCATTCAACCATTCAAAATGAAGAGATGAGGGTCTCTTAAATAGACTTTCCTGGAATTCATCAATGGTTGAGATCGATTTTAATCAACGGTCAGGATTAAAGGTGAAGTTCGATCATAAAGGGAGATTTTCAAATTAAAAGGAGTTAACAGATTTAATTTGAGTAAAATAAGGAGTTAACTAATTCAATTTGAGTAGAAAAATGAGTTAACTAATTTAACTCATTTTTGATCAATAGTGAACTGGAAATTTCCCGTTTTGAACTGAAGAGAGATTTTGTTGAGATATTTAATTTAATAAAATGAGATATGCTCTCATAATTACTTTTTCTATTTAATTAAATAATCTTTAATTTATTAGAGACACTTTTCTTATTTAATTAAATAACTTCATTTAATTAATTAGGAATGGCTTCTCATTTAATTAAATAACTTTGTTTAATTAATTAGAAGTAAGTACTCCATTTAATTAAATAATTTTGTTTAATTATTTCAAAATTCTTTTCGAAAGTAGTCTACTCAAGTCAACCGTGGTTAAATCTAGTCAACTTTTGGTCAAACTTGATCTTTGCGTATGTGAATATGAGCAAATGTGAGTATGAATTCCAGCAACAGTTCGATGCAAATTCTCATTCAACCTTTCAAAATGAAAAGATGAGGGTCTCTTAAATAGACTTTCCTGGAATTCATCAACGATTGAGATCGATTTGAATCAACGGTCAGAATTAAAGGTGAAGTTCAGTCATAAAGGGAGATTTTCAAATTAAAGGGAGTTAACAGATGTAATTTGAGTAAAATAAGGAGTTAACTGATTCAATTTGAGTAGAAAAAGGAGTTAACTGATTTAACTCATTTTTTATTAGTAGTAAACTAGAATTTTCCGTTTTTAAACTGAAGAGAGATTTTGTTGAGATATTTAATTTAATAAAATAAGATATGCAATCATAATTACTTTTTTTATTTATTTAAATAATCTTTAATTAATTAGCGACACTTTTCATATTTAATTAAATAACTTCATTTAATTAATTAGGAATGACTTCTCATTTAATTAAATAACTTTGTTGTTTAATTAATTAGAAGTAAGTACTCCATTTAATTAACTAATTTCATTTAATTATTTCAAAATTCTTTTCAAAACTAGTCAATTCAAGTCAACTGTGGTTAAATCTGGTTAACTTTTGCTCAAACTTGATCTTTACGTATGTGAATATAAGCAAATGTGAGCATGAATTCCAGCAACAATTTGATGCAAATTCTCATTCAACCTTTCAAAATGAAGAGATGAGGGTCTTTTAAATAGACTTTCCTAAAATTCATCAACAGTTGAGATCCATTTCAATCAACGGTCAGTATTAAAGGTGAAGTTTAGTCATAAAGGGAGATTTCCAAATTAAAGAGAGTTAACAGATTTAATTTGAATAAAATAAGGAGTTAACTAATTCAATTTGAGTAAAAAAATTAGTTAACTGATTTAACTCATTTTTGATAAATAGTGAACAGAAAATTTCCCTTTTTGAATTGAAGAGAGATTTTGTTGAGATATTTAATTTAATAAAATGAGATATGCTTTGATAATTACTTTTTCTATTTAATTAAATAATCTTGAATTAATTAAAGTTAGTTTTCTTTTTTAATTAAATAACTTCATTTAATTAATTATGAATGGCTTTTTATTTAATTAAATAACTTTGTTTCATGAATTAGAAGTAAGTACTCCATTTAATTAAATAATTTCGTTTAATTATTTCAAATTTTTTTTCGAAATTAGTCAACTCAAGTCAATCGTGGTTAAATCCGATGAAGTTTTGGTCAAACCTGATCTTTGCGTATGTGAATATGAGTAAATGTGAGTATGAATTGCAACAACAATTCGATGCAAATTCTCATTCAACCTTTCAAAATGAAGAGATGAGGGTCTCTTTAATAGACTTTCCTGGAATTCATCAACGATTGAGATCAATTTCAATCAACGGTCAATATTAAAGGTGAAGTTCAGTCATAAAGGGAGACTTCCAAATTAAAAGGAGTTAACAGATTTAATTTGAGTGAAATAAGGAGTTAACTGATTTAATTTGAGTAGAAAAAGGAGTTAACTGATTTAACTCATTTTTTATTAATAGTGAACTGAAAATTTCCCTTTTTGAATTGAAGAGAGATTTTGGTGAGATATTTAATTTAATAAAATGAGATATGCTCTCATAATTACTTTTTCTATTTAATTAAATAATCTTTAATTAATTAGAGACACTTTTCTTATTTAAATAAATAACTTTATTTAATTAATTAGAAATGACTTCTCATTTAATTAAATAACTTTGTTTAATAAATTAGAAGTAAGTAGTCTATTTAATTAAATAATTTTATTTAATTATTTCGAAATTTTTTTCGAAACTGGTCAACTCAAGTCAATCCTAGTCAAATGTGGTCAACTTTTGGTTAAACTTGATCTTTGCATCTGTGAATATGAGCAAATGTGAGTATGAATTTCAGCAACAATTCGATACAAATTCTCATTCAACCTTTCAAAATGAAGAGATGAGGGTCTCTTAAATAGATTTTCCTGAAATTCATCAACGGTTGAGATCGATTTCAATCATTGGTCAGGATTAAAGGTGAAGTTCAGTCATAAAAGCAGATTTTCAAATTAAAGGTAGTTAACAGATTTAATTTGAGTAAAATAAAGAGTTAACTGATTTAATTTGAGTAGAAAAATGAGTTAATTGATTTAACTCATTTTTGATCAATTATGAACTGTAAATTTTCTATTTAATTAAATAATCTTTAATTAATTAGAGACACTTTTCTTATTTAATTAAATAAATTCATTTAATTAGTTAGGAATGGCTTCTTGTTTAATTAAATAACTTTGATTAATTAATTAGAATTAAGTACTCCATTTAATTAAATAATTTCATTTAATTATTTCAAAAAAAATTTGAAACTAGTCAACTCAAGTCAACCGTGGTTAAATCTGGTCAACTTTTGGTCAAACTTGATCTTTGCATATGTGAATATGGGCAAATGTGAGTATGAATTCCAGCAACAATTCGATGCAAATTCTCATTCAACCTTTCAAAATGAAGAGATGAGGGTCTCTTAAATAGACTTTCCTGGAATTCATCAACGGTTGAGATTGATTTCAATCAACGGTCAGGATTAAAGGTGAAGTTCAGTCATAAAGGGAGATTTCCTAATTAAAGGGAGTTAACAGATTTAATTTGAGTAAAATAATGAGTTAACTGATTCAATTTGAGTAGAAAAAGGAGTTAACTAATTTAACTCATTTTTTATCAATAGTGAACTGGATATTTCTCTTTTTTGAACTGAAGAGAGATTTTGTTGAGATATTTAATTTAACAAAATGAGATATGCTCTCATAAGTACTTTTTCTATTTAATTAAATAATTTTTAATTAATTAGAGACATTTTTCTTATTTAATTAAATGACTTCATTTAATTAATTTTGAATGGCTTCTCATTTAATTAAATAACTTTGTTTAATTAATTAGAACTAAGTACTTCATTTAATTAAATAATTTTGTTTAATTATTTCAAAATTCTTTTTGAAACTAGTCAACTCAAGTCAACCGTGGTTAAATTTGGTCAACTTTTGGTCAAATTTGATATTTGCGTATGTGAATATGAACAAATGTGAGTATGAATTCTAGCAACAATTTGATGCAAATTCTCATTTAACCTTTCAAAATGAACAGATGAGGGTCTCTTTAATAGACTTTCATGGAATTCATCAACGGTTGAGATCGATTTCAGTCAACAGCCAGGATTAAAGGTGAAGTTCAGTCATAAAGAGAGATTTCCAAATTAAAGGGAGTTAACGGATTTAATTTTAGTAAAATAAAGAGTTAACTGATTCAATTTGAGTAGAAAAAAGAGTTAACTGATTTAACTCATTTTTTATCAATAGTGAACTGAAAATTTCCCTTTTTGAACTGAAGAGAGATTTTGTTGAGATATTTAATTTAATAAAATGAGATATGCTCTCATAATTACTTTTTCTGTTTAATTAAATAATTTTTAATTAATTAGAGACACTTTTCTTATTTAATTAAATAACTTCATTTAATTAATTAGGAATGGCTTCTTATTTAATTAAATAACTTTGTTTAATTAATTAGAAGTAAGTACTCTATTTAATTAAATAATTTCATTTAATTATTTCAAAATTCTTTTCGAAACTAGTCAACTCAAGTCAACTGTGGTTAAATCTGATCAACTTTTTGTCAAACTTGATCTTTGCGTATGTGAATATGAGCAAATGTGAGTATGATTTCATGCAACAATTCGATGCAAATTCTCATTCAACCTTTCAAAATGAAGAGATGAGGGTCTCTTAAATAGACTTTCTTGAAATTCATCAACGGTTGAGATCGATTTCAATCAACTGTCAAGATTAAAGGTGAAGTTCAATCATAAAGGGAGATTTCCAAATTAAAGGGAGTTAAAAAATTTAATTTGAGTAAAATAAGGAGTTAACTGATTCAATTTGAGTAGAAAAAGGAGTTAACTGATTTAACTCATTTTTTATCAATAGTGAATTAAAAATTTCCCTTTTTGAACTGAAGAGAGATTTTGTTGAGATATTTAATTTAATAAAATGAGATATGCTCTCATAATTACTTTTTCTATTTAATTAAATAATCTTTAATTAATTAGAGACGCTTTTCTTATTTAATTAAATAACTTCATTTAATTAATTAGGAATGGCTTCTCATTTAATCAAATAACTTTGTTTAATTAATTAGAAGCAATTACTCCATTTAATTAGATAATTTTATTTAATTATTTCAAAATTCTTTTCCAAACTAGTCAACTCAAGTCAACCGTGGTTAAATCTGGTCAACTTTTGGTCAAACTTGATCTTTGCGTATGTGAATATGAGCATATGTGAGTATGAATTCTAGCAACAATTCGATGCAAATTCTCATTCAACCTTTCAAAATGAAGAGATGAGGGTGTAATGCCCCGCCAAGGGATTGAAAGAATTAACCTAGAATTTCACTAAGTTTTAGAAATAAATTTTTTTTTTTTTTATGATAGTAAACATCACATATAACTTATGCACAGTAACATAAGCAATAGCATTGTCTATCTGAAAGTAAACATAACATAAATAACAGATTACATTCTTTAAGATTCCTTAATGTTGAATTACATACATGAATCCATCTAGTACAACATCCCCATGAAATAATAATGATAATTCCAATGTTTACACATTACATTTCAAATGCTCATTCATCCACTGTACATGTCACAGGGTATGACAAGCTCAAAAAGATACATACATAGAGTAAGGTACATCATCCTATTCTAATCCATGATACATCAGAGTAGAGATAATCACATGATACAACATCATGGAGAACATATACATCCATCATAAAGATCAAACATAATAAACTAAGTGCATGGTTCCTCCCAACCATCAATAGCATCATTAGACCATCGTGGATCCTAGCCATGCCTCCATGCGTAACATTCCAAATCATCGAAGAGATCATTGGTATTACATAGTAGGAATGTCACTCCTAATAAATACAACATCATATGTAGAAGTAATCTAGCATGCAAATAAAAGCATAAGATAACATCATCTAACATATGCTAATCATCAATGAAAAAGGATACATATCCATCATCATGAAGGATGCATCAACCACGATGTCTCAGTGAATCTCAAAATGATAAGAGTGGAAAATACACTACCACCCGACTGCGTGGTACCTAAGTGGTCCACTCCCACCATGCTAAGGAGATAATCTCAAGTCCCAAAGTAGGCTATCAAAATCACATAACAGATATCTCTATAAGTCTAGGAATCCTAAAAGTATACTAACTCAAAGGTTCCAAACACAAAATCTGACATCTAATCTCTAGAGGCACACAATGACAGGTAGGAACCTACCATGCAAGCAGGAAAGTGTCATCGCATTTATCATGTACAAGTTACCCTGGTAGTTACCTAAACTCCACGGGTCCATACTGATTTCATGTGGCCACTAGTATCCTCTCATACTGACGAGGCATACTACGGAATGCAAGGTCGCAACCATGCATCTCACTATTCCCATCCTAGCCTGTACAAGCACTCAAAGCATGGGTGAGAACAAAATACTTAATTTTTTAAGTTCATTCAGTTAGAATTAAGTGTGAATGTTATCACTTATTAATCCAACTTACAATGAGTTACCCTAGCAACCTCTTAGGGCCCTGACCCCCATTGCAAGCCACTTCCCGTCACTACATGCAGATATCCTACCCTAATGCTCATGGACTCATAAATCAAAAAATCACAAAAGATAATTCTTAAAATCATCAAATATGCATAAAAGCATCAAATCTCCATGAGCTAACATCCATAGAAAATCATGAACACAACAACTCTCTATTGACAACTAAAGTATCACTGATAATCAAATATCCAATGGTTCTCAATAACCAACATATATATATCTCAATCAAATTGATCGAAGACTCCAAAAATGGTTGAATCAAACATGTCACATCATGACATCATCAAAATAAATCCGCATTGCAGTCCCATCATGGTGATTAGAAAATAACCAAGGATAACTGATCGGTGACCAAAAATAATGGTTAAGTCAAGTGTCTCATACATAAGAATCTCAACTATAACAATCAGTAATCACAACCAATACATAGATCATTCCATCACATAACTATTGTTGGGTTTATAAAAATCGAGATTAAAACATCATCATATCACCACAATCACATAACCCCCAAGCATTATATATAAATATATATTTATATATATGTATATGTATGCAGATCTGAATATATAACCATGTATGTTTTTCACAAAGATTATATCTACAATTAAGAATAAGATATTTGCATTATAGAATGCATATAAAGTTCTCCAATTAAATTAATCTACCCACATTGAGAATGCATATAAATATGAAACTTCTTAGAAGACATATGGAAGACATGAAGAAGACAGGGAATGCATGATGCGAAAATAACATAAGTAAAATCACAAGAATCTATCCGGATTCTGATGTTAAATCGCTCTTCCTCAAAAAATCCGTAGAGCAAGCTCCTCCCTTCTTCAGAATGCTCGAGTCCTCCAATGCTCCAATTATTCTCCAAATGCTATGTCTAAGCTTCTATGAATGCTTGAATATAAAGAGCTTTAAGGAAACATCTAGAATGCTTCTAGAAACAGCTGGAAGGTGTCACCAACTAAGCATGGGTCTTTTCCAACTTTCAAGATGAGCCTTAGGGTTGTAGACACCATGTGCTTAATTGATGCACTAACCCCTGTGTTGTTGACACTTGAGAAATAGAGAAGTGCATTAATTCCAATGCAAGCTTATAACTCCAATTACTTTTTATATAATTTTTATTTAAATATTTATAACTTTCATTTTAACTTTATAACTTTTATTATTATTATTTATTTATTACTTTATTATTATTTTATTATTATTATTAATTTTAATTTCTAATTTTCTTTTATTTAATTCATTTTTCCTCAATTAATTATAATCAAAATATCAAATAACATGATATTTGATATTAATCTTCTCAAATAATTAATTTATTAATTAAATCCATTTATTAGGACTTATTTAATAGAAAATTCACCATAGACCTCCAAGATAAAATATGAAAACTTATCATAGAGAAAATAACTCAAAATCAGTCTAAAGGGTTAAAAATCACAAATCATGTTATTCGACACATTCAGTGGGTAAAATATCTAGATACTTGTCCTACCTCACTGGGACAATTGGTTTAAAGGTTTGGGATTTGGACTTGAGAATTTATCTCCATACTCTTATCATTGAGATAGTATAATAGGGTACGCTCATCCTGGCAATTTAGGAAAGTCGATACCCGGTATCTGCAACCTGCAGAAAAACCATGCATATACATACAATATATATAATGCTAAGCTAAACAGATAATGGCAGGAAGTAGTGCATCGTGTAGATCCCGACTAAGCAGGTGACTAAAACTCCCTTCCTTAACAACATAAGAAATGCCATACAATAAGAAAACACGAACACCATACACATGCAAGTATGGGGTAAGTATCCATAATAAAACACATAAGATAATAAACCATCCATCTAATCATCAATAAAAACTGAAAACAGTATAATGATCATCATGTATGCATGAAATGTAAAATCTAAATGATCTCATCATATAACCACTGAATCCATAACATAAAACTAGTCTATCATAGTCTGAAGATAATAACAATGTCTAGAAAAGATGTGAACAAGAGTAGGCACTACAGAGGGTCTCTTAAATAGACTTTCCTGGAATTCATCAACGGTTGAGATCGATTTCAATCAACGGTGAGGATTAAAGGTGAAGTTCAGCCATAAAGGGAGATTTTCAAATTAAAGAGAATCAACAAATTTAATTTGAGTAAAATAAGTAGTTAACTTATTCAATTTGAGTAGAAAAAGGAGTTAACTGATTTAACTCATTTTTGATCAATAGTGAACTGAAAATTTCCCTTTTTGAACTGAACAGAGATTTTGTTGAAATATTTAATTTAATAAAATAAAATATGCTCTCATAATTACTTTATCTATTTAATTAAATAATCTTTAATTAATTAGAGACACTTTTCTTATTTAATTAAATAACTTCATTTAATTAATTAGGAATGGCTTCTTATTTAATTAAATAACTTTGTTTAATTAATTAGAAGTAAGTACTCCATTTAATTAAATAATTTCGTTCAATTATTTCAAAATTCTTTTCGAAACTAGTCAACTCAAGTCAACCGTGGTTAAATCTGGGAAACTTTTGGTCAAACTTGATCTTTTCGTATGCGAATATGAGTAAATGTGAGTATGAATTCTAGCAACAATTCGATGCAAATTTTTATTCAACTTTTCAAAATAAAGAGATGAAGGTCTCTTAAATAAACTTTCTCGGAATTCATCAATGGTTGAGATCGATTTCAATCAACGCTCATGATTAAAAGTGAAGTTTAGTCATAAAGAGAGATTTCCAAATTAAATGGAGTTAACAGATTTAATTTGAGTAAAATAAGGAGTTAACTGATTCAATTTGAATAGAAAATGGAGTTAAGTGATTTAACTCATTTTTGATCAATAGTGAACTGGAAATTTCCCTTTTTTGAACTGAAGAGAGATTTTGTTGAGATATTTAATTTAATAAAATGAGATATGCTCTCATAATTACTTTTTCCATTTAATTAAATAATCTTTAATTAATTAGAGACACTTTTCTTATTTAATTAAATAACTTCATTTAATTAATTAGGAATGGCTTCTCATTTAATTAAATAACTTTGTTTAATTAATTAGAAGTAAGTACTCCATTTAATTAAATAATTTCATTTAATTATTTCAAAGTTCTTTTTAAAATTAGTCAACTCAAGTCAACCGTGGTTAAATCTAGTCAAATTTTGGTCAAACTTGATCTTTACGTATGTGAATATGAGCAAATGTTAGTATGAATTCTAGCAACAATTAGATGCAAATTCTCATTCAACCTTTCAAAATGAAGAGATAAGGGTCTCTTAAATAGACTTTCCTAGAATTTATCAACAATTGAGATTGATTTCAATCAACGGTCAGGATTAAAGGTGAAGTTCGGTCATAAAGGGAGATTTCCAAATTAAAGGGAGTTAACGGATTTAATTTGAGTAAAATAAGGAGTTAACTGATTCAATTTGAGTAGAAAAAGGAGTTAACTGGTTTAACTCATTTTTGATCAATACTGAACTGGAAATTTCCCTTTTTGAACTAAAGAGAGATTTTGTTGAGATATTTAATTTAATAAAATGAGATATGCTCTCATAATTACTTTTTCTATTTAATTAAATAATCTTTCATTAATTAGAGACTCTTTTCTTATTTAATTAAATAACTTCATTTAATTAATTAGGAATGGCTTCTCATTTAATTAAATAACTTTGTTTAATTAATTAGAAGTAAGTACTCCATTTAATTAAATAATTTTATTTAATTATTTCAAAAAAAATTTCGAAACTAGTCAACTCAAGTCAATCCTGGTTAAATCTGGTCAACTTTTGGTCAAACATGATATATGCATATATGAATATGAGCGAATGTGAGTATGAATTTCAGCAACAATTCAATGCAAATTCTCATTCAACCTTTCAAAATAAAGAGATGAGGGTATCTTAAATAGACTTTCCTGGAATTCATCAACGGTTGAGATCAATTTCAATCAACGGTCAGGATTAAAGGTGAAGTTCAGTCATAAAGGGAGATTTCCAAATTAAAGGGAGTTAACAGATTTAATGAGTAAAATAAGGAGTTAACTGATTTAATTTGAGTAAAAAAAGGAGTTAACTGATTTAACTCATTTTTGATCAATAGTGAACTAGAAATTTCCCTTTTTGAACTGAAGAGAGATTTTGTTGAGATATTTAATTTAATAAAATGAGATATGCTCTCATAATTACTTTTTCTATTTAATTAAATAATCTTTAATTAATTACAGACATTTTTCTTATTTAATTAAATAACTTCATTTAATTAATTAGGAATGGCTTCTTATTTAATTAAATAACTTTGTTTAATTAATTAGAAGTAAGTACTCCATTTAATTAAATAATTTTGTTTAATTATTTTAATTTTTTTTTTGAAACTAGTCAACTCAAGTCAACTGTGGTTAAATCTGATCAACTTTTGGTCAAACTTGATTTTTGCGTATGTGAATATGAGCAAATTTGAGTATGATATCCAGCAACAATTCGATGCAAATTCTCATTCAACCTTCCAAAATGAAGAGATGAGGGTCTCTTAAATAGACTTTCTTGGAATTTATCAATGGTTGAGATCGATTTCAATCAACAGTCATGATTAAAGGTGAAGTTCAGTCATAAAGGGAGATTTCCAAATTAAAGAGAGTTAACGGATTTAATTTGAGTAAAATAAGGAGTTAACTGATTCAATTTGAGTAGAAACAAGAGTTAACTGATTTAACTCATTTTTTATCAATAGTGAAATAGAAATTTCCCTTTTTGAACTGAAGACAGATTTTTTTGAGATATTTAATTTAATAAAATGAGATATGCTCTCATAATTAGTTTCTCTATTTAATTAAATAATATTTAATTAATTAGAGACACTTTTCTTATTTAATTAAATAACTTCATTTAGTTAATTAGGAATGGCTTCTCATTTAAATAAATAACTTTGTTTAATTAATTAGAAGTAAGTACTCTATTTAATTAAATAATTTTGTTTAATTATTTTTAAATTCAGATAGAGAACTAGTCAACTCAAGTCAACCGTGGTTAAATCTGGTCAACTTTTGGTCAAACTTGATCTTTGCGTATGTGAATATGAGCAAATGTGAGTATGAATTCTAGCAACCATTCGATCCAAATTCTCATTCAACCTTTCAAAATGAAAAGATGAGGGTCTCTTAAATAGACTTTCCTGGAATTCATCAATGGTTGAGATCGATTTCAATCAACGGTCAGGATTAAAGGTGAAGTTCAGTCATAAAGGGAGATTTCCAAATTAAAGGGAGTTAATGGATTTAATTTGAGTAAAATAAGGAGTTAACTGATTCAATTTGAGTAGAAAAAGGAGTTAACTAATTTAACTCATTTTTTATTAATAGTGAATTGAAAATTTCCCTTTTTGAACTGAAGAGAGATTTTGTTGAGATATTTAATTTAATAAAATGAGATATGCTCTCATAATTACTTTTTCTATTTAATTAAATAATCTTTAATTAATAAGAGACACTTTTCTTATTTAATTAAATAACTTCATTTAATTAATTACGAATGGCTTCTCATTTAATTAAATAAGTTTGTTTAATTAATTAGAAGTAAGTACTTCATTTAATTAAATAATTTCTTTTAATTATTTCAAAATTTCTTTCGAAACTAGTCAACTCAAGTCAACCATGGTTAAATCTGGTCAACTTTTGGTCAAACTTGATCTTTGCGTATGTGAATATGAGCAAATTTGACTATGAATTCCAGCATCAATTCGATTCAAATTCTCATTCAACCTTTCAAAATGAAGAGATGAGGGTCTCTTAAATAGACTTTTTTGGAATTCATCAACGGTTGAGATCGATTTCAATCAACGATCAGGATTAAAAGTGAAATTCAGTCATAAATGAAGATTTCCAAATTAAAGGGAGTTAACGGATTTAATTTGAGTAAAATAAGGAGTTAACTGATTCAATTTGAGTAGAAAAAGGAGTTAGCTAATTTAACTCATTTTTGATCAATAGTGAACTGGGAATTTTCGTTTTTGAACAAAAGAGAGATTTTTTTGAGATATTTAATTTAATAAAATGAGATATCCTTTCATAATTACTTTTTCTATTTAATTAAATAATCTTTAATTAATTAGAGACAATTTTCTTATTTAATTAAATAACTTCATTTAATTAATTAGGAATGGCTTCTCATTTAATTAAATAACTTTGTATAATTAATTAGAATTAAGTACTCCATTTAATTAAATAATTTTGTTTAGTTATTTCAAAATTCTTTTCAAAACTAGTCAACTCAAGTCAACCGTAGTTAAATCTAGTCAACTTTTGGCTAACTTGATCTTTGCGTATGTGAATATGAGCAAATGTGAGTATGAATTCTAGCAACAATTCGATGCAAATTCTCATTCAACCTTTCAAAATGAAGAGATGACGGTCTCTTAAATAGACTTTCTTGGAATTTATCAACTGTTGAGATCGATTTCAATCAACAGTCAGGATTAAAGGGAGTTAACAAATTTAATTTGAGTAAAATAAGGAGTTATCTGATTCAATTTGAGTAGAAAAATGAGTTAACTAATTTAACTCATTTTTTATCAATAGTGAACTGAAAATTTTCCTTTTTGAATTGAAGAGAGATTTTGTTGAGATATTTAATTTAATAAAATGAGATAATGCTCTAATAATTACTTTTTCTATTTAGTTAAATAATTTTTAATTAATTAGAGACACTTTTCTTATTTAATTAAATAACTTCATTTAATTAATCTAGAATGGCTTCTCATTTAATTAAATAACTTTGTTTAATTAATTAGAAGTAAGTACTCCATTTAATTAAATAATTTCATTTAATTATTTCAAAATTCTTTTTGAAACTAGTCAACTCAAGTGAACTGTGGTTAAATTTGGTCAACTTTTGGTCAAACTTGATCTTTGCGTATGTGAATATGAGCAAATGTGAGTATGAATTTTTGCAACAATTTGATGCAAGTTCTTATTCAACCTTTCAAAATGAAGAGATGAGGATCTCTTAAATAGACTTTCCTGAAATTCATCAACGGTTGAGATTGATTTCAGTCAACGGTCAGGATTAAAGGTGAAGTTCAGTCATAAAGGGTGGGTAAAAGCACAAACCTGTGTCACCTTTTATAATGAAACGTGATATCAAAATGTGATAGTTCAACATTAATGACAAAAAAAATGGTATTTGTGTTTAAAATATGAAGATGATGTAAACTGATGAAATGTGTTGAATTGTATGAATTTTATGCCTATATTTTTTATATTTTTTTTTTACTAAGAATTTATTCATTTTATTTTATTTTGAAGTCCCTTTTTTAACTGTAAAAAATATAGGATGTAGTTCCTGTCAAACAAGTATGTGCAAATCATCTTTTTTGTTCTGATTTGAAAATATTTTATAGATGACATGTATAGCTAGTGAAGAAAAAAAGAAATAATTATTTTTGATGTATATTTTGTTTGTTATAAGTACCCAAGTTTGACCTTGTTAGACTCCAACAATTTTTTCCTCCCGTCAAAACTTCTCTATCAAATCTATTCCTTCTTGGAAAAAAATTACATATTCATGAAGAGGATTCTCTCCTCGAGTGATAAATATTTTTTTATTATTTTTTTGATATGATTTACTATTTTTTAAATTTTTTGAGAGAGCATCTTCTGAAATGTTGAAATATCAACTTATAATATTTTGAGATTATAACATATTATAACTAATCAAAACACTCAAAAATTTATATAATGATGATTTTGAATCTGAGATCTATAAAAGGGTATTTTTAGTTTTTGAAAAAAAATGTGTTTTGATAGAGAAATGAGATTTGACCAAAACAGGTTTTTGTATCACAAACGGTGACACAGATTTGTGCTTTTACCTGAGAGTTAACAGATTTAATTTGAGTAAAATAAGGAGTTAACTGATTCAATTTGAGTAGAAAGAGGAGTTAACTAATTTAACTCATTTTTGATCAATAGTGAACTGAAAATTTCCCTTTTTGAACTCAAGAGAGATTTTGTTGAGATATTTAATTTAATAAAATTAGATATGCTCTCATAATTACTTTTTCTATTTAATTAAATAATCTTTAATTAATTAGAGACACTTTTCTTATTTAATTAAATAACTTCATTTAATTAATTAGGAATGGCTTCTCATTTAATTAAATAACTTTGTTTGATTAATTAGAAGTAAGTACTCCATTTAATTAAATAATTTCATTTAATTATTTCAAAATTCTTTTCGAAACTAGTCAACTCAAATCAACCGTGGTTAAATCTAGTCAACTTTTGGTCAAACTTGATCTTTGCGTATGTGGATATGAGCAAATGTGAGTATGAATTCTAGCAACAATTCAATGCAAATTCTCATTCAACCTTTCAAAATGAAGAGATGAGGGTCTCTTAAATAGACTTTTTTGGAATTCATCAACAGTTGAGATCGATTTTAATCAACAGTCAGGATTAAAGGTGAAGTTCAGTCATAAAGTGAGATGTCATGCCCAAATCTCGAAGGCAAAAACACACACTAAATTTTTATTTTTTTTAATAATAATTAAATTGCTCTAAGTTTAAATGATAGATAAAAGTTTTAGTACAGGTTCTCTACATTAACCTTCAACAATAAGAAACAATTATTTAAATGACAATGTAATGTATTCAAGTTTAGATCAATTGAAAGTATCTAATCAACATCAACTATAAATTCCTTAGACAATTATCGATTGACAATCTTAATCGATATAGGAAAGTCACTCTAAGAAAACAATTAACTAAAATTAAAACTGAATATATATATATATAATTTATTAATTTAAACATTTTGACTATTTTAACATAAAAATCAACTATCATAAACTTACTAATTTTAAATTTAATCCACTAACAACTAAATAAATTCTAACTAATTATGAAATTTAAAGCTTCCTAAAATAATTAAACAATTAAAACAAATCTAAAAACCTAAACTATCTAAATCTAATATCTATACTTAAATAAATTAAAATTGACTTCTCTTAAATTCATTCGAATTATCAAAACAAGAACTCATTAAAAGACATATCGCATCTACCCATACACCTATATAAACTATACTTAATTTTATTCCAATCGTAATTTTATAAAAATCAAATAAAACATTTCTAATATAATGACCATATGAATTTAAATTAAGATAATAAAAATATTTCATGAAACGCTATCTACAATTTTTAACAATACTTTAACAAAATTAAAACATTATTAGCTATAATTTTAAAGCAATCATTCTGATTATCATAATAATAAAGTCTATTAATTAACCAATCATTAATTTAAAACTTTATAAGATAGTAAAACAACTAAATTGATTTAAAACTAAACTAACTCCAATTGAATTCTATCTTTATTTTTGATACAAAACTAAACTAAACTATATTTGATATAACATAACTAAATTAAATATTCACTAACATCCATATCTTACACTAATCTACATTTCTTAAACTTAATTAAGTTAGTTAACAACTAACTAAATAAAACATAAACTAGCAATAACTAATATTTTTAAACAAAACAAAACTAAAATCAAAAAACACTTAATGCTAAACTAACCAACCTACTCTAACCACTAACCAACAACCTACTAACCCTACTATACCCCCCCCCCCCCATACCCCACTTTCTTGGGCAAATTCCCAAGCAGGGTGCGCTGCCCCACGCCTGCAAGCACAAACCCAAGTGGGGTACGCTGACCCCCTTTCCCATCAAACATGGGGTGGCGACCATATTCAAGGGGGAGGAAAAGTATTAAAGCAAACATCTATCCATGTTTTAAAACAATTAAAACTCCCATCCCTAAAAGAGGTGAGCGCTCAAAAGATTAGGAAAAGATGGGAGATGGGATGGGGGGACAGAATGATGTCACCCTCCCATCAGCCACCCTCTTATCACAAACACTTTCTATCATGCATTTTTCAATACATGCATTCATAAAAGATAAAAAAGGTGGAACAAAAGCAAGGTTTTCTATCTTTGTTTAACAAGAAACCTAAATGCTTTTCCCCACAAGTTGAGCACCCATTTTCAAAAGAAGATGGGGATGGGACAATGGTGACATCATCACATGATGACTAAAGACTTTGCAAGGGTTAAAACTTATTTAAAGAGCATCTTAGGATCTGACGCCCAAGGAGGGATGGTAAGCATTAAAGAGATAAAGTTTTTATGGTAAGAAGGATATTAAAAGCTAGGATATTTAGATTTTTATAAAGTATTGTTTTTAAATCATTGAGGGTCTATTATAATATTAGATTGTAATAGTATGAACTCACTATTTTTTTTTGCCATACAATTTCCAGAATGATATATGTGCTACTATAGGCCTTTTTTTTTTCCATGCATTTGAAACTTACTTGTAGGTTTAAGTCTTACTATGGAGTTTTATAGGATTGGTGTTTTTAATTCATAATGATATTAACTTATCACCTTATTATGTATCATGCTCAACAAAAATCAACTATTGCAAGATCATCAAAATCTACGTAAATTTCTTATGAATTCCTAAATACTATGCATTTCAATGATACCCACATTACATGAAAAAATCATCTACATATTCATTTAACTATCTATTATAACTGATGGAGCAAAATTTGAATAACATAGTGACTAAACTAGTCTTAAGGCAATTGATAAAATAAGGAGATCAGAATGATGATGTTCTATTCATTTGAAGGGAGTATCTAACACACAAATTTCTTGCGAATTTACTTCCAACACAAACAACCATGAACTAAATCATATCAAACCCAAAGGAGATACCATACATTTACAAATTGAATCTTGCATAATTGAACATCCTCATTTCATCTTGTCTTTGATATACATTCATATGGCGAAATAAAATATGAAAACTCCAAGAGAAGCAAAAATTACTCAATCACTTATTTTATTAACAACCTGATTCAAGGGCTCAACCAAGAAAGAATCAGGAAGAAAACTCAGCTTCGTTGCCAATCCAAAAAAGTTTGAAATACAACTTACATAGGATTTCAATCCTAAATCACAACAATTTTAATTGGATTTTCTTCATGACCCTCATCAAGGGATTCATAACAATTTCTGCATCATATTTCTAGTACCTTGGAGGGAACAGAAACTGATCAGGTGACAATGAAGCATACCCAAGAGACAATCAAACATACATATTCATACATGGTTTACACAAAGGGATTCACAATGAATCAACACTAGGGAAAGATGGATTCTTCCAACCAAGAGAAGTCAAGCACAACACCAACAGATGCCCAATCGGGGCCATATACCAAGAACTTCCATTCTTCCATTTCAACATACCATAATCATACAAGGTTTGTGCTGACAGGTAGGGGCCCATAACACCCTACCCTTTCTCCCTCTTCTCATCCTGAGAAGAGACTCTACACTAGTTGAAGTCCGACTAAACAGACCTTTTCCAAAATTGGTCACTTCTGCCCTCTCCAAGAGTGAGTAATACCAAAACACCCATGTAAGAAAAATCTCAAAATTGAAAACATGAACATGAAAAAAAATTATCCAAAAATAACATGGTTTTCAAAGCTTCCCAACATACCCACAAACATACAAATATTGAAACAATAACAAAGTAGCATAAGCATGAAACAAGAATGAAATCTAAATAAGGGAGATGACAATTCCTACCTGCACAAAGAGGTAATGGCAATGAACAAATTTGAGCAGAGTTTCCTTTTCCTTGCTTCAACCTTCAAGAACTCCTCTCCAAATGTAGAGATTGGGTAACCCCCTCAACTAGTCCAATGAAGGCCTCTAAATAAGCCTCTAACTCAAGCACCCAAAAGGAGTAATAACTACTTCCACCCACTTAGCAATTCTAGAAACTCCTAACTCAACCTACACTATGGTTAAACTCTAAGTGGAGATAAGGTGAGGTAACTCAAGATAACCATGGTCAATTTTCGCACAAAGGCAAAAAGAGACTTTTTGAGTGACCTCAAAAGTCAATAAAAGGGGCTTAGGGGTTGGAAAAGACCCCTAACCCATACCCATACCCTTTGGGTATAATTATATCATGTTTTAAGCCTTGGAAAAAAAGTTTAGAGCCAAACAAAATCTAGGAATAAAATAGGACCTTCCAACACTCTATCATTGCAAATTAAACACTAATCCGAATTAAGGGAAGACTAACCTCGATAAGAACCCAAAAGCAAACTGACACCAACTAAATCAACTTGGGTCCAAAGGTTAAACAACTAACCCTAAATAGCACACTGAAGCACATAAACAATTTAAGAGTGTCAAGCGACACTAAAAGAATCATAATTATGAACATTAACATTTACTGAACATAGAAAGATACATACATACATCTCACAATACAATACGTGAATTACGAACAACAAGGTTTCAAAAATTAACACATAGAAATCAGTTCTATTCCTCCATCGATTTCCTCGACTAAAATATCTGCACACTCATTGCACACATCAGTAGTCCCCAAAATCACATGTACATATATATGTATCAGAAATTCACATAAATTGAAACATTCATCAATCAGGGTTTCTTGCATCCTACTTATATTCTTCATCATAAAGATTCCAAAATCAATGTGTTAATCCTACATTTTACTTAATTCCTCAACATACATATACATAAAGCATTAAATGACGGACATCAATATCTGAAAATAACCTCACATAACATGAAATAATATGATATTTTCAAGTATTTGATAACGTCTCAACATCTCGAGTCGCGAGTAACAAAAAGATAAAGTAACAACTAAGGCTACAAAGGGTCGGGGCGAGGCCTCACAGGAGATTTCCAAATTAAAGGGAGTTAACAGATATAATTTGAGTAATTAAATAATTACTTTTAATTATTTCAAAATTCTTTTCAAAACTAGTCAACTCAAGTCAACCGTGGTTAAACCTGGTC
This sequence comes from Cupressus sempervirens, assembly GCA_028749045.1. Classification (NCBI taxonomy): domain Eukaryota; kingdom Viridiplantae; phylum Streptophyta; class Pinopsida; order Cupressales; family Cupressaceae; genus Cupressus; species Cupressus sempervirens. The sequence goes on along the minus strand of CM053791.1, from coordinate 106,181,215 downwards.
AACTTTTGGTCAAACTTGATCTTTGCGAATGTGAATATGAGAAAATGTGAGTATGAATTCCAGCAACAATTCGATGCAAATTCTCATTCAACATTTCAAAATGAAGAGATGAGGGTCTCTTAAATAGACTTTCCTGAAATTCATCAACGGTTGAGATCGATTGAAATCAACAGTCAGGATTAAAGGTAAAGTTTAGTCATAAAGGGAGATTTTCAAATTAAAGGGAGTTAAGAGATTTAATTTGAGTAAAATAAGGAGTTAACTGATTCAATTTGAGTAGAGAAAGGAGTTAACTGATTTAACTCATTTTTGATCAATAGCGAACTAAAAATTTCCCTTTTTAAACTGAAGAGAGATTTTGTTGAGATATTTAATTTAATAAAATGAGATATGCTCTCATAATAACTTTTTCTATTTAATTAAATAATCTTTATTTAATTAGAGACACTTTTCTTATTTAATTAAATAACTTCATTTAATTAATTAGAAATGGCTTCTCATTTAATTAAATAAGTTTGTTTAATTAATTAGAAGTAAGTACTCCATTTAATTAAATAATTTTGTTTAATTATTTCAAAAAAAAAATTGAAAGTAGTCAATTCAAGTCAACCGTGGTTAAACTTGGTCAACTTTTGGTCAAACTTGATCTTTGTGTATGTGAATATGAGCAAATGTGAGTATGAATTCCAGCAACAATTTGATGCAAATTCTCATTCAACCTTTCAAAATGAAGAGATGAGGGTCTCTTAAATAGACTTTCCTGGAATTCATCAACGGTCGAGATCGATTTCAATCAACGGTCAGGATTAAAAGTGAAGTTCAGTCATAAAAGGAGATTTCCAAATTAAAGGGAGTTAACAGACTTAATTCGAGTAAAATAAGGAGTTAACTGATTCAATTTGAGTAGAAAAAGGAGTTAACTGATTTAACTCATTTTTGATGAATAATGAATTGAAAATTTTCATTTTTGAATTGAAGAGAGATATTGTTGAGATATTTAATTTAATAAAATGAGATATGCTCTAATAATTACTTTTTCTATTTGATTAAATAATCTTTAATTAATTAGAGACACTTTTCTTATTTAATTAAATAACGTCATTTAATTAATTAGGAATGGTTTCTCATTTAATTAAATAACTTTGTTTAATTAATTAGAAGTAAGTACTCCATTTAATTAAATAATTTTGTTTAATTATTTCAAAATTCTTTTCGAAACTAGTCAACCGTGGTTAAATTTGGTCAACTTTTGCTCAAACATGATCTTTGCGTATGTGAATATGAGCAAATGCGAGTATGAATTCTAGCAACAATTCGATGCAAATTCTCATTCAACCTTTCAAAATGAAGAGATGAGGGTTTCTTAAATAGACTTTCCTGAAATTCATCAATGGTTGAGATCGGTTTCAATCAACGGTCAAGATTAAAGGTGAAGTTCAGTCATAAAGGGAGATTTCAAAGTTAAATGGAGTTAACAGATTTAATTTGAGTAAAATAAGGAGTTAACTGATTCAATTTGAGTAGAAAAAGAAGTTAACTGATTTAACTCATTTTTGATCAATAGTGAACTGAAAATTTCCCTTTTTGAACTGAAGAGAGATTTTGTTGAGATATTTAATTTAATAAAATGATATATGCTCTCATAATTACTTTTTCTATTTAATTAAATAATCTTTAATTAATTAGAGGCACTTTTCTTATTTAATTAAATAACTTCATTTAATTAATTAGCAATGGCTTCTCATTTAATTAAATAACTTTGTTTAATTAATTAGAAGTAAGTACTCCATTTAATTAAATAATTTCATTTAATTATTTCAAAATTCTTTTCGAAACTAGTCAACTCATGTCAACCGTGGTTAAATTTGATCAACTTTTTGTCAAACTTGATATTTGCGTATGTGAATATAAGCAAATGTGAGTATGAATTCGAGCAACAATTCGATGCAAATTCTCATTCAACCTTTCAAAATGAAGAAATGAGGGTCTCTTAAATAGACTTTCCTGAAATTCATCAATGGTTGAGATTGATTTCAATCAACGGTCAGGATTAAATGTGAAGTTCAGTCATAAAGGGAGATTTCCAAATTAAAGGGAGTTAATAGATTTAATTTGAGTAAAATAAGGAGTTAACTGATTCAATTTGAGTAGAAAAAGGAGTTAACTGATTTAACTCATTTTTTTATCAATAGTGAGCTAGAAATTTCCCTTTTTCAACTGAAGAGAGATTTTGTTGAGATATTTAATTTAATAAAATGAGATATGCTCTCATAATTACTTTTTCTATTTAATTAAATAATTTTGAATTAACTAGAGACACTTTTCTTATTTAATTAAATAACTTCATTTAATCAATTAGGAATGGCTTCTCATTTAATTAAATAACTTTGTTTAATTAATTAGAAGTAAGTACTCTATTTAATTAAATAATTTCGTATAATTATTTCAAAATTCTTTATGAAACTAGTCAACTCAAGTCAACTGTGGTTAAATCTGGTCAACTTTTGGTCAAACTTGATCTTTGCGTATGTGAATATGAGCAAATGTGAGTATGAATTCCAGCAACAATTCGATGCAAATTCTCCTTCAACCTTTCAAAATGAAGAGATGAGAGTCTCTTAAATAGACTTTCCTAGAATTCATCAACGGTTGAGATCGATTTCAATCAACGGTCAGGATTAAAGGTGAAGTTCAGTCATAAAGGAAGATTTCCAAATTTAATGGAGTTAATAGATTTAATTTGAGTAAAATAAGGAGTTAACTGATTCAATTTGAGTAAAAAAAGGAGTTAATTGATTTAACTCATTTTTGATCAGTAGTGAATTGGAAATTTTCCTTTTTGAACTGAAGAGAGATTTTGTTGAGATATTTAATTTAATAAAATGAGATATGCTCTCATAATTCCTTTTTCTATTTAATTAAATAATCTTTAATTAATTACAGACACTTTTCTTATTTAATTAAATAACTTCATTTAATTAATTAGGAATGGCTTCTCATTTAATTAAATAACCTTGTTAAATTAATTAGAAGTAAGTACTCCATTTAATTAAATAATTTCATTTAATTATTTCAAAATTCTTTTCGAAACTAGTCAACTCAAGTCAACCATGGTTAAATCTGGTCAACTTTTGGTCAAACTTGATCTTTGCGTATGTGAATATGAGCAAATGTGAGTATGAATTCCAGCAACAATTCGATGCAAATTCTCATTCAACTTTTAGAAATGAAGAGATGAGGGTCTCTTAAATAGACTTTCCTGGAATTCATCAACGGTTGAGATCGATTTCAATCAATGGTCAGGATTAAAGGTGAAGTTTAGTCATAAGGGGAGATTTCCAAATTAAATGGGGTTAACATATTTTATTTGAGTAAAATAAGGAGTTAACTGATTCAATTTGAGTAGAAAAAGGAGTTAATTGATTAAACTCACTTTTGATCAATAGTGAACTGAAAATTTTCGTTTTCAAATTGAAGAGAGATTTTGTTGAGATATTTAATTTAATAAAATGAGATATGCTCTCATAATTACTTTTTCTATTTAATTAAATAATTTTTAATTAATTAGAGACACTTTTCTCATTAACTTAAATAACTTCATTTAATTAATTAGGAATGGCTTCTCATTTAATTAAATAACTTTATTTAATTAATTAGAAGTAAGTATTCCATTTAATTAAATAATTTTGTTTGATTATTTCAAAATTCTTTTCGAAACTAGGCAACTCAAGTCAACCGTGGTCAAATTTGGTCAACTTTTGGTCAAACTTGATATTTGCGTATGTGAATATGAGCAAATGTGAGTATGAATTTCAGCATCAATTTGATGCAAATTCACATTCAACCTTTCAAAATGAAGATATGAGGGTCTCTTAAATAGACTTTCTTGGAATTCATCAACGGTTGAGATCGAGTTCAATCAATGGTTAGGATTAAAGGTGAAGTTCAGTCATAAAGGGAGATTTCCAAATTTAAGGGAATTAACAAATTTAATTTGAGTAAAATAAGGAGTTAACTGATTCAATTTGAGTAGAAAAAAGAGTTAATTGATTTAAGTCATTTTTTATCAATAGTGAACTGAAAATTTCCCTTTTTGAACTGAATAGAGATTTTGTTGAGATATTTAATTTAATAAAATGAGATATGCTCTCATTATTACTTTTTCTATTTAATTAAATAATCTTTAATTAATTAGAGACACTTTTCTTATTTAATTAAATAACTTCATTTAATTAATTAGGAATGACTTCTCATTTAATTAAATATCTTTGTTTAATTAATTAGAAGTAAGTACTCCATTTAATTAAATAATTTCGTTTAATTATTTTAAAATTATTTTCGAAACTAGTCAACTCAAGTCAACTGTGGTTAAATTTGGTCAACTTTTTGTCAAACTTGATATCTGTAAATGTGAATATGAGCAAATGTGAGTATGAATTCTAGCAACAATTCGATGCAAATTCTCATTCAACCTTTCAAAATGAAGAGATGAGCATTTCTCAAATAGACTTTCCTGGAATTCATCAACGGTTGAGATCGATTTCAATCAATGGTAAGGATTAAAGGTGAAGTTTAGTCATAAAGGGAGATTTTCAAATTAAAAGGAGTTAACATATTTAATTTGAGTAAAATAAGGAGTTATCTGATTCAATTTTAGTAGAGAAAGAAGTTAACTGATTTAACTCATTTTTGATCAATAGTGAACAAGAAATTTCCCTTTTTGAACTGAAGAGAGATTTTATTAAGATATTTAATTTAATAAAATGAGATATGCTCTCATAATTACTTTTTCTATTTAATTAAATAATCTTTATTTAATTAAAGACACTTTTCTTATTTAATTAAATAACTTCATTTAATTAATTAGGAATAGCTTCTCATTTAATTAAATAAAATTGTTTAATTAATTAGAAGTAAGTAGTCCATTTAATTAAATAATTTTTTAAAATTATTTTATAAAAAAATTTGAAACTAGTCAACTCAAGTCAACCATGGTTAAATTTGGTCAACTTTTGGTCAAACTTGATCTTTGCGTATGTGAATATGAGCAAATGTGAGTATAAATTCCTGCAACAATTCGATGCAAATTCTCATTCAACCTTTCAAAATGAAGAGATGAGGGTCTCTTAAATAAACTTTCTTGGAATTCATCAACAGTTGAGATCGATTTCAATCAACGGTCAGGATTAAAGTTGAAATTCAGTCATAAAGGAAGAGTTCGAAATTAAAGGGAGTTAACAGATTTAATTTGAGTAAAATAAGGAGTTAACTGATTCAATTTGAGTAGAAAAAGGAGTTAACTGATTTAACTTGTTTTTGATCAATAATGAACTGAAAATTTCCCTTTTTGAACTTAAGAGAGATTTTGTTGAGATATTTAATTTAATAAAATGAGATATGCTCTCATAATTACATTTTCTATTCACTTAAATAATTTTTAATTAATTAAAGACACTTTTTTTTATTTAATTAAATAACTTCATTTAATTATTTAGGAATGGCTTCTCATTTAATTAAATAACTTTTTTTAATTAATTAGAAACAAGTACTTCATTTAATTAAATAATTTTGTTTAATTATTTCAATTTTTTTTCAAAACTAGTCAACTCAAGTCAACCGTGGTTAAATCTGGTTAAGTTTTGGTGAAACTTGATCTTTGTGTATGTGAATATGAGTAATTGTGAGTATAATTCTAGCAACAATTTGATGCAAATGCTTATTCAAGTTTTAAAAATGAAGAGATGAGGGTCTCTTAAATATACTTTCTTGGAATTCATGAACGATTAAGATCGATTTCAATCAACGGTCAGGATTAAAGGTGAAGTTCAGTCATAAAAGAAGATTTCCAAATTAAAGGGAGTTAACATATTTAATTTGAGTGAAATAAGGAGTTAACTGGTTCAATTTGAAGGAGTTAACATATTTAACTCATTTTTGATCAATAGTGAACTGGACATTTCCCTTTTTGAACTGAAGAGAGATTTTGTTGAGATATTTAATTTAATAAAATGAGATATGCTCTCATAATTACTTTTTCTATTTAATTAAATAATCTTTAATTAATTAGAGACACTTTTCTTATTTAATTAGGAATGGCTTCTCATTTAATTAAATAATTTTGTTTAATTAATTAGAAGTAAGTACTCCATTTTATTTAATAATTTCGTTTAATTATTTCAAAATTCTTTTCAAAACTAGTCAACCTTGGTTAAATCTGGTCAACTTTTGGTCAAACTTGATCTTTGCGTATGTGAATATGAGCAAATGTGAGTATGAATTCCAGCAATAATTTGATGCAAATTCTCATTCAACTTTTCAAAATGAAGAGATGAGGGTCTCTTAAATAGACTTTCTCGGAATTCATCAATGGTTGAGATCGATTTCAATCAACGGTCAGGATTAAAGGTGAAGTTCAGCCATAAAGGAAGATTTTCAAATTAAAGGGAGTTAATAGATTTAATTTGAGCAAAATAAAGAGTTAACTAATTCAATTTGAGTAGAAAAAGGAGTTAACTGATTTAAGTCATTTTTGATCAATAGTGAACTGTAAATTTTCCTTTATGAACTGAAGAGAGATTTTGTTGAGATATTTAATTTAATAAAATTAGATTTGCTCTCATAATTAATTAGAGACACTTTTCTTATTCAATTAAATAACTTCATTTAATTTATTAGGAATGGCTTCTCATTTATTTAAATACGTTTTTTTAATTAATTAGAAGTAAGTTCTCCATTTAATTAAATAATTTTGTTTAATTATTTCAAAAAAAAATTCGAAACTAATCAACTCAAGTCAATTGTTTTTAAATCTGGTCAACTTTTTGTCAAACTTGATCTTTGCGTATGTGAATATGAGCAAATGTGAGTATGAATTCCAGCAACATGTAATGCCTTGCCAAGGGATAGAAAGAATTAACCTAGAATTTCACTAAGTTTGGTAACACTTTTTTTTTTTTTATAACATGAAAGTAAATACCACATATAACTTGTACATAATAACGAAAGTAATAGCAATGTCCATCTAAATGTAAACATAACATACATAACCGATTTCATTCTTTAAGAATTCCTTAACGTTGAGTTACATCTAAACTAACTAACATACATTAATCCATCTAGTACAACATCCACCTAAATAATAATGATAAGTCCAATGTTCATACATTACATTTCCAAATGCTCAATCATCCACTGTACATCTCATAGGTTATGAAAGCTTAAAAGTATATACATATGTGAAATAAGGTACATCATCCTATTCCAATCTATGATACATCAAAGTAGGGATAATCACATGATACATCATCATAGAAGACATATACATCCATCATAAAGATCAAACAAAATAATCTAAGTGCATGGTTCCTCTCAACCATAAATAGCATCATTAGACCATCGTGGATCCTAGCCATCCCTTCGTGCGTAACATTCCTAAGCATCGAAGAGATCATCGGCTATTAACATAGTAGGAATGTTACTCCTAACACATCCTACTAACATACAAAGTAAAGCATAGGATACCATCATCTAACATATGCAAATCATCAATATAAGAAACATACCAGTAAATACATCCATCATAAGATATATCATAAATCATAATGATCCAAGAAAATAATGAAGATAAATACCAACCAAAAATACTCCAGCCACAGTGTCTCAGACGGATCTCAAATGATAAGAGTGGAAAGATACTACCACCCGACCGTGTGGAACCTAAGTGGTCCACTCCCACTGTGCTAAGGCGATAATCTTAAGTCCCAAATAGGCTATCCATAACACATAGCACAAATCTCTATAGTCCAGGAATCCTAAAAGTATACTAACTCAAAGGTTCCAATCACACACAAAATCGACATCTAATTTTTAGAGGCACACAAAAACATGTAGGAAACCTACTCTGCAAGCGAAAAAGTGTCGTCGCATTTATCACGTACAAGTTACCCTGGCAGTTAGCTAAACTCCACGGGTCCATACTGATCTCATGTGGCCACTAATATCCTCTCGTACTGATGAGGCATACTACATAATGCAAGGTCGCAACCATGCGTTCTCACTACTCCCATCCTAGCCTGTATAAGCACTCAAGGCATGGGCGAGAACATGAAAACAATTATCTTTTTAGGTTCATTTAATCCCCATTTAGTGTGTAAATATTATCACTTATTAACCAAACTTACAATGAGTTACCCTGGCAGCCACTTAGGGCCCTGGCCCCCATTGCAAGCCACTTCTCGACACTACAAGTAGATTACCTACCCTAAGCTCATGGAAACATAAATTTCAAAATCACAAAAGATAATCCATAATAAAATCATCAAATATGCATAAAAGCATCAAATATCCACAATAAGAATCATCAAATCTCCAAGATAAGAATCATCAAATCTCCATGAGCATCTGAAAAGCATCCATAAAAAATCATGACCACAACAGTTCTCTATTGGCAACTGAAGGCATCACTGATAATCATAAGTATCAATTGGTTCTTCAATAACCAAAATATATCTCAAGATAAATCACAATATCCATTGGTTCTCAACAAGCAACCAAGAATATCTCAAAATCATACTGATCGAAGACTCCAAAATGGTTGAGTCAAATATGTCACAACATGACATCATCAAGAAATAAATTCACATTTTAGTCTCATCATGGTGACTAGAAAATAATCCAAGGATAACTGATCGATGACTCAAAAATGATTAGCTCAAGTGTCTCATACACATACATCTCAGCTTCACACATGAAGACTGATGAACAATAACAATCAGTAAATACAAACATTTCATAGAGAATACGATCACATTACCATGGTTGGACGTACAAAGATTAAGACCAAATAAGATCAACATGCCATCACATCTCATAACCCCCGAGCCTCTGGTAACAACCTAAGACTGGTCAACACAAGTCAACCCAAAACCCAAAACAAGAAGCATAGAGAATACACGATGCAAACACATGTTTTGATTTTGCTATAATCTCATAGTTGAATCAAGTATAGGGGTTTCCAGTTTTCTGTTTGCAAGTATACTTTCAAGTGTCTTAAGTTTCATCATTTGACCTACAAGTCAACCCAATTGTTCCCCAATAGCATTATCCTTCCATTATTAAGAATTACATTTTAAGAATAACTTAAGAATAAATATTTACTCATTAAACTGATCATCATTGACCTTTAATTAAATTGTTCTCTTTATTTAACTATGATCCACATTCTAATTGATTACCTTTTCAACTTTTCTAAGATCATTATTCGTTATATTATAAGAGGACCAATTATCATTCTTTGAATAAGAAGAATAAAATGATCTACCAATTAATATAGGTACACAATCCATGACTCTTTAACATTCTAATGGTTCTCAAGTAAAATTTATTTAAATACTACTAAAGTTTGAGCCTTTTAATTTAATCATTATAACATTTAAATCATCACTAATAACCATTAAAATATCTAAGTCATTATTCAAGTCATTAGAATAAGACTTATCAACTTCGATGTATTTACTTTGCAACTTTGCTAAAAAATCATATCAATTATATATATATATATATATAACTTAATTATTAATTAAATCTAATTAACTCTAATTAATTGATTTAATTAATAATTACATAACCATATCAACGACCTAATAAATATCAGTTGATTGTTAACTAACAATAGTTTGTATGTAGAAAGTCAACTTCAATCCAATACACAAGTATTAATATTTCAATAATAATAATAACAAGTTACTTTGGAAATCTTATCCATAATGACCTCATTCGTCATACTAATATTTTTTTAACAAATTCATATTGATCGATCTAGAAAAACTTCTATAACTATTTTTCAATGCATTCCAAATGATATAAAGTTAACTATCTCTTAATATCATTAACTAACACCTACTTTAACCTTACGTCTTATACCTATTGAAATTTTGTCTAAATCGATTATTGATCTATAACTTATTGCTATACTTCAATTATTAACTAATCTCAATTTGAATTTAATTGAATTAATTAATAGTTATACCATCTATACTTATCATTCATGAATAATTGCTAACCTTAACAATTATTAATAAATAATAAACCCATTAATAATTTCATTATTATAATGATCATTATTTAAATCAGATTCATCGCTCATTCAATCATTCAATGAATATCAAGTAAATGTTAATATCTCTAAGAAGAATTGTTCTTTTAAAATCATATATAATTTTCTCAACTAAATATCTCTTATGGTGGTTGATAAATAGATTAATTATACTTCTTCTACTATTAACTAATCTTAGTTAAATTAGATTAGTATATAAGATTCTACTAAGGGAAGATTGCAATAATATCTTTAATTCATTCCATGCTTTGATATATTATTTTTGTGAAGTTTAAGCATAAAGAACTCTTAGTTATGAGAAATGGAGAAATATCTGTCTTTGAATAAAATAGTCTCAGTACAACGGTCATATCTCCCTAATGAACCATTGGATTGGGCTGAAACTAAAATATGTTGGAGAGGGCCAAGTTGCGCCAATTCTGAACAGAGTGATCGAATAAATTTGATCATGATAAAAAGTTATGAATGACTGAGTTCAGGGTTATCAAAGGGGCAGCGATAGGACAATTGTGATGAATTAAGAATTTCCTCTTAAAATAATTATTCTCTAAATTTACCCATAAAAGGGTTTGTTCATATGCATCTGAAAATATAATTTGATAGAAAGATTACATCTAATCACTCGAATTTTCACCATAAAATTTCTATTTTAATTTTAAATCTTGTCTTTCTAATTTAATATAAATTTGAACCCAAACCCGATTAAGATCTAATTTCTTTCTCATTTGGAACTAGAATTTTTCTATTGTTTTCTTCTCATCCAAATAAAATATCTAAATTCCAATTTCAAATAGTAGATTCAATCATAGAGAGTATTCAGACACATAAAACAGATATGATGAAGACAGAAAGAGAAAGAGTGCAAAGGGAATATGAAAATATCACGAGTGCACCTGGACACTGATGCTAATTTGCCATGCCTCAGAAGTCCATAGAAAATTCATTCCTTCTTCATCTTTCGTAATTCTTCCAAGAATCCAAGCCGATCGAATCCTCTAAATGATTAAAAGTGCTAGAAGGAGCATAGAAGCAAGTAGAAAATATATGAGCATATAAATCTTCTCCCATGCATGTAAGCTTTGAAGCTTCTAATTTAGCTTGTAGCTCATGGCTTCCATTAAGCTTGTAGCTTCTATTAAGCTTCTATGAATGCCTGAATATAAAGAGCTCTCAAGAAACCTTTGGAATGCTTTTTGAAACAGCTGGAAGGTGTCATCAACTAAGCATGAGTCTTTTTCAACATTTTTGATGAGTCATAGAGTTGTAGACACCTTGTGCTTAATTGATGCACTAACCCTCGTGTTGTTGACATATGTTAATTCCCATACAAGCTTATAACTCCAATTTACTTTACTCTTTCCAATTTAATTAATTAATTTATTAAGTCTCATGCACTAACTTTAATATCTCCACTTTTCAATCTTAATATATTTATATTTTAATCATATGAGATTTAGAATATTTTAATAATTTAAAATATATTTTCCACTTTTAAATTTTATTTTCCAAAACTTTATTGCTAAAATATTTATTAGCTTTAATAATAATATTATTTAGTCATTTATTTAAAAATGAGCTCCAAATATATTATTATTAAAATAAATATTGTCACATTCCAAATTTAATATTATAGCTTTTATCTTCCAATTTAATTATTTATTTTCAAATTTAATTATTTTATTTAACTAATTTTCTAATTAATTAAATAAAATAAATATTAAAATATCATATTATTTTTTTATTTAATTAAACCATTAACTAAATCTTTTAATTAAGCTTAATTAATAGAAAATACTCCAAAGACTCACAAAGGTAAAAATACGAAAAACTCATCATAGCCAAAATACATACAAATCAAACCAAGGGGTTTATATCACAAATTAAATCATCTGAAGCATTCGGAGGGTAATCAACTTAAATATTTGTCCTAATTATTCAATTAGAACAAATGGCTTAAAGGGTTAGAATTTGGACTTGAGAATTTATCTCCCTTCTCTTATCATTGAGATAATGTGATAGGGTACGCTCATCTTAGCAATTCAGGGAAGTCGATACCCGGTATCTGCAACCTGCATAAAAATAATGCATGTATAAGTACAATATACACTAAACTAAATAGGCAATAGCAGGAAGTGGTGCATCGTGTAGATCCCGACTAGCAGGTAACTACGACTCCCTTCCTTAACCACATCAGACACACCATACAAAAGCAAACACACAAAGCAAACACGCACACCATACACATGCAAGCATGGGGTAAGTATCCATAAGAAAACACATATGATAATAAATCATCTTACTAATCATCATTAATAACTGCAAACACTGAAAATAATCATCATACATACTTGAAATGTAGAGTCTAAGAAATCTCATCACATATCAACTGAATCCATAGCACAATATCAGATAATCTCATAATAATGTTACTAACCATCAACAAGAAACTAGCTCTAAAAGAGTTTGGCAATGAAAACAAAATGCGAACCAAGGGCATGCACTACACAAAACCTCGATGCAAATTCAAATTCAACCTTTCAAAAAATAAAGAGATGAGGGTCTCTTAAATAGACTTTTCTGAAATTTATCAACGGTTGAGATCGATTTCATTCAATGGTTAGGATTAAAGGTGAAGTTCAGTCATAAAGAGAGATTTTCAAATTAAAGGGAGTTAACAGATTTAATTTGAGTAAAATAAAGAGTTCACTGATTCAATTTGAGTAGAAAAAGGAGTTAACTCATTTAACTCATTTTATATCAATAGTGAACTGAAAATTTCCCTTTTTGAACTAAAGAGAGATTTTGTTGAGATATTTAATTTAATAAAATGAGATATGCTCTCATAAGTACTTTTTCTATTCAATTAAATAATCTTTAATTAATTAGAGACACTTTTCTTATTTAATTAAATAACTTCATTTAGTTAATTAGGAATGGCTTCTCATTTAATTAAATAACTTTCTTTAATTAATTAGAAGTAAGTACTCCATTTAATTAAATAATTTCATTCAATTATTTCAAATTTTTTTTTGAAACTAGTCAACTCAAGTCAACCTTGGTTAAATTTGGTCAACTTTTGGTCAAACTTGATCTTTGCGTATGTGAATATGAGCAAATGTGAGTATGAATTCCAGCAACAATTCGATGCAAATTCTCATTCAACCTTTCAAAATGAAGAAATGAGGGTCTCTTAAATAGACTTTCCTAAAATTCATCAACGGTTGAGATCAATTTCAATCAACGGTTAGGATTAAAGGTGAAGTTCAGCCATAAAGGGAGATTTTCAAATTAAAGGGAGTTAACATATTTAATTTGAGTAAAATAAAGAGTTAACTGATTCAATTTGAGTAGAAAAAGGAGTTAACTGATTTAACTCATTTTTGATCAATAGTGAACTGAAAATTTTTCTTTTTGAACTGAAGAGAGATTTTGTTGAGATATTTAATTTAATAAAATGAGATATGCTCTCATAATTACTTTTTTTATTTAATTAAATAATCTTTGATTAATTAGAGACACTTTTCTTATTTAATTAAATAACTTCATTTAATTAATTAGGAATGGCTTCTCATTTAATTAAATAATTTTGTTTAATTAATTAGAAGTAATTACTCCATTTAATTAAATAATTTCGTTCAATTATTTAAAAAAAAATCTGAAACTAGTCAACTCAAGTCAACCGTGGTTAAATCTAGTCAACTTTTGGTCAAACTTGATCTTTGCGTATGTGAATATGAGCAAATGTGAGTATGAATTCCAGCAACAATTCGATGCAAATTCTCATTCAACCTTCCAAAATGAAGAGATGACGGTCTCCTAAATAGACTTTTTTGAAATTCATCAACAGTTGAGATCGATTTCAATCAACGATCAGGACTAAAGGTGAAGTTCAGTCATAAAGGAAGATTTCCAAATTAAAGAGAGTTAACAGATTTAATTCGAGTAAAATAAGGAGTTAACTGATTCAATTTGAGTAGAAAAAGGAGTTAACTGATTTAACTCATTTTTTATCAATAGTGAACTGGAAATTTTCTTTTTTGAACTAAAGAGAGATTTTGTCGAGATATTTAATTTAATAAAATGAGATATGCTCTCATAATTACTTTTTCTATTTAATTAAGTAATCTTTAATTAATTAGAGACACTTTTCTTATTTAATTAAATAACTTCATTTAATTAATTAGGAATGATTTTTCATTTAATTAAATAACTTTGTTAAATTAATTAGAAGTAAGCACTCCATTTAATTAAATAGTTTCGTTTAATTATTTCAAAATTCTTTTCGAAATTAGTCAACTCAAGTCAACCGTGGTTAAATCTGGTCAACTTTTGGTCAAACTTGATCTTTCCGTATGTGAATATGAACAAATGTGAGTATGAATTCCAGCAACAATTCAATGCAAATTCTCATTCAATGTTTCAAAATGAAGAGATGAGGGTCTCTTAAATAGACTTTCTTGGAATTCATCAACGGTTGAGATCGATTTCAATCAACGGTCAGGATTAAAGGTGAAGTTCAGTCATAAAGGAAGATTTCTAAATTAAAGGGAGTTAACAGATTTAATTTGAGTAAAATAAGGAGTTAGCTGATTCAATTTGAGTAGAAAAAGGAATTAACTGATTTAACTCATTTTTTATCAATAGTGAACTCGAAATTTCCCTTTTTGAACTGAAGAGAGATTTTGTTGAGATATTTAATTTAATAAAATGAGATATGCTCTCATAATTACTTTTTCTATTTAATTAAAATAATCTTAAATTAATTAGAGACACTTTTCTTATTTAATTAAATAACTTCATTTCATTAATTAGGAATGGCTTCTTATTTAATTAAATAACTTTGTTTAATTAATTAGAAGTAAGTACTCCATTTAATTAAATAATTTCGTTTAATTATTTGAATTTTTTTTGAAACTAGTCAACTCAAGTCAACCGTGGTTAAATCTGATCAACTTTTGGTCAAACTTGATCTTTGCGTATGTGAATATGAGCAAATGTGAGTATGAATTCCAGTAACAACTCAATGCAAATTCTCATTCAACCTTTCAAAATGAAGAGATGAGGGTCTCTTAAATAGACTTCCCTGGAATTCATCAACGGTTGAGATCAATTTGAATCAATGGTCAGGATTAAAGGTGAAGTTCAGTCATTAAGGAAAATTTTCAAATTAAAGGGAGTTAACAGATTTAATTTTAGTAAAATAAGGAGTTAACTGATTCAATTTGAGTAAAAAAAGGAGTGAACTGATTTAACTCATTTTTTATCAATAGTGAAATAGAAATTTCTCTTTTTTAACTGAACAGAGATTTTGTTGAGATTTTTAATTTTATAAAATGAGATATGCTCTCAGAATTACTTTTTTTATTTAATTAAATAATCTTTAATTAATTCGAGACACTTTTCTTATTTAATTAAATAACTTCATTTAATTAATTAGGAATGGTTTCTCATTTAATTAAATAACTTTGTTTAATTAATTAGAAGTAAGTACTCCATTTAATTAAATAATTTCATTTAATTATTTCAAAATTTTTTTCGAAGCTAGCCAACTCAAGTCAACTGTGGTTAAATTTGGTCAACTTTTGGTCAAAATTGATCTTTGCGTATGTGAATATGAGCAAATGTGAGTATGAATTCTAGCAACAATTCGATGCAAATTCTCATTCTACCTTTCAAAATGAAGAGATGAGGGTCTCTTAAATAGACTTTTCTGGAATTCATCAACGGTTTAGATCGATTTCAATCAGCGGTCAGGATTAAAGGTGAAGTTCAGTCATAAAGGGAGATTTTCAAATTAAAGGGAGTTAACGGACTTATTTTGTGTAAAAAGACGAGTTAACTGATTCAATTTGAGTAGAAAAAGGAGTTAATTGAATTAACTCATTTTTGATCAATAGTTAACTGAAAATTTTCCTTTTTAAACTGAAGATAGATTTTGTTGAGATATTTAATTTAATAAAATGAGATATGCTCTCATAATTACTTTTTCTATTTAATTAAATAATCTTTAATTAATTAGAGACACTTTTCTTTTTTAGTTAAATAACTTCATTTAATTAATTAGGAATGGCTTCTCATTTAATTAAATAACTTTGTTTAATTAATTACAAGTAAGTACTCCAGTTAATTAAATAATTTCGTTTAATTATTTCAAAATTCTTTTCAAAACTAGTCAACTCAAGTCAACTATAGTTAAATCTAGTCAACTTTTGGTCAAACTTGATCTTTACGTATGTGAATATGAGCAAATGTGGGTATGAATTCCAGCAACAATTCGATGCAAATTCTCATTCAACCTTTCAAAATGAAGAGATGAGGGTCTTTTAAATAGACTTTCTTGGAATTCATCAACGGTTGAGATCGATTTCAATCAACGGTCAGGATTAAAGGTGAAGTTCAGTCATAAAGGGAGATTTTCAAATTAAAGGGAGTTAATAGATTTAATTTGAGTAAAATAAGGAGTTAACTAATTCAATTTGATTAGAAAAAGGAGTTAACTGATTTAACACATTTTTTATGAATAGTGAACTGGAAATTTCCCTTTTTGAACTGAAGAGAGATTTTGTTGAGATATTTAATTTAATAAAATGAGATATGCTCTCATAATTACTTTTTCTATTTAATTAAATAATCTTTAATTAATTAGGGACACTTTTCTTATTTAATTAAATAACTTCATTTAATTAATTAGGAATGGCTTCTCATTTAATTAAATAACTTTGTTTAATTAATTAAAAGTAAGTACTCCATTTAATTAAACAATTTTGTTTAATTATTTCAAAATTCTTTTCGAAACTAGTCAACTCAAGTCAACTGTATTTAAATCTGGTAAACTTTTGGTCCAACTTGATCTTTGCATATGTGAATATGAGCAAATTGAGTATGAATTCCAGCAACAATTTGATGCAAATTCTCATTCAACCTTTCAAAATGAAGAGATGAGGGTCTCTTAAATAGACTTTCCTAGAATTCATCAACTGTTGAGATAGATTTCAATCAATGGTCTAGATTAAAGGTGAAGTTCAGTCATAAAGGAAGATTTCAAAATTAAAGGGAGTTAACAGATTTAATTTTAGTAAAATAAGGAGTTAACTGATTCAATTGGAGTAGAAAAAGGATTTAACTTATTTAACTTATTTTTGATTGATAGTGATCTAAAAATTTCTCTTTTTGAACTGAAGAGAGATTTTGTTGAGATATTTAATTTAATAAAATGAGATATGCTCTCATAATTACTTTTTCTATTTAATTAAATAATCTTTAATTAATTAGAGACACTTTTCTTATTTAATTAAATAACTTTATTTAATTAATTAGGAATGGCTTCTCATTTAATTAAATAACTTTGTTTAATTAATTAGAAGTAAGTACTTCGTTTAATTAAATAATTTTGTTTAATTATTTCAAAATTCTTTTCGAAACTAGTCAACTCAAGTCAACCGTGGTTAAATCTGGTCGATTTTTGGTGAAACTTGATCTCTGCGTATGTTAATATGAGCAAATGTGAGTATGAATTTCAGCAACAATTCGATGCAAATTCTCATTCAACCTTTCAAAATGAAGAGATGAGGGTCTCTTAAATAGACTTTCATGGAATTTATCAACGGTTGAGATCGATTTGATTCAACGGTCAAGATTAATGGTGAAGTTCAGTCATAAAGGGATATTTCTAAATTAAAGGGAGTTAATAGATTTAATTTGAGTAAAATAAGGAGTTAACTGATTCAATTTGAGTAGAAAAAGGAATTAACTAATTTAACTCATTTTTTATCAATAGTGAAGTGAAAATTTCCCTTTTTGAACTGAAGAGAGATTTTGTTGAGATATTTAATTTAATAAAATGAGATATGCTCTCATAATTACTTTTTTTATTTAATTAAATAATCTTTAATTAATTAGAGACACTTTTCTTATTCAATTAAATAACTTCATTTAATTAATTAGGAATGGCTTCTCATTTAATTAAATAACTTTTTTTAATTAATTAGAATTAAGTACTCCATTTAATTAAATAATTTCTTGTAATTATTTCAAAAAAAAAATTGAAACTAGTCAACTCAAGTCAACCATTGTTAAATCTGGTCAACTTTTGTTCAAACTTGATCTTTGCGTATGTGAATATGAGCAAATGCGAGTATGAATTCCAGCAACAATTCGATGCAAATTTTCATTCAACCTTTCAAAATGAAGAGATGAGGGTCTCTTAAATAGACTTTCCTGAAATTCATCAATGGTTGAGATTGATTTCAATCAATGGTCAGAATTAAAGGTGAAGTTCAGTCATGAAGGGAGATTTCCAAATTAAAGGAAGTTAATAGATTTAAATTGAGTAAAATAAGGAGTAAATTGATTCAATTTGAGTAGAAAAAGGAGTTAACTGATTTAACTCATTTTTGAGTTATGATAATATCTAGATTAAGCATGTAGTATGTGGGATATCTATGATATTTAGAGAGTTTATTAGTATATTATGCTAGGTTCGAATGATGTTTGTGTATGACCTTTATGTCTTCAAGAATATTGACCCTGGAATTTGTAATGTTAGAATTTTGGACTGAATTTTTCTTTCAATGAGAATAATTAAGTAAATATGTTATCTTCCCTAATTGTGTATGGAAACTTGTTATCTTCCTCTTATGAGAGTAAATTTTGAAACAAGTCTAGACAAGGCCTAGCATAAGATGAAAATTTTTCTTGCGTGACTTCCAGGAGGAAGTCAAAGCCTAGTGGGGGAGGATGTAAGGTTCCTCCTCACACATTCTTAGTAAATATGAATTTCTTGGTTAAAATCTATTGTATGAGAATTTAATGGATATGAAGTTATGTTTTATATTGAGAATGTCCTAATGAGATCTATAGTAGTTGTTATATCCATGTTGTAATACTAGGTGACTCAAGAATTGCTACATTATCTCGACTATTAAAGGCATTAAAATTTCACTAATGATGATGTGAAGTATTTTCACCTAATGACAAGGGTGTTGAGTTAATACCTCGATGATTAAGTTTTATGCCTCATATAGTTCAGTATTCTTTAATTGGTGTTGTTATGATGATTAGGTACATGTATGCCTAACGATGATTATTCTAGTATTTTAATCTAGATTAATGGATAAGTAATGTTATGTTGAATTGGTGAGTTCTGATGTAAATGTGAGTATAAATGAAATAAATAGTTAGTTTATTTGAAAGATGGATGTTTTAATTTATGTGAATTCCCCTGATACATTATATACATATATGCATGTGATTTTCATATGTTATTGATGTATGCAATGAGTGTGCAGGATATTTTAGTCAAAAAATCTAATGAAGAAATGAAACTAAATATGATGTATCAATTTGGAAACCAGGGTTAAATTTGATGAAAGATGCAAACCTTGTTATTCATATTTTATTTGTGTCATGGATCGAATGAATGTATCTTTCTATAATTAGTAAATGTTAATGTTTTGTAACAGTGATTTTATGGTGTCACTTGACACTAGTAAATTGTAGATGCATTCCAGCATGATGGTTAGGGTTAATCGAGTGACCTAAAGATCTATGTTATACTAGGTTAGTGCCTTTTTGCATATCAATAGTATTTGAGATTTAATTACCCCTAATCCAGATTAGCGTTTAATTTGCATTTTAAGAGTTGCTTTTAGGTCCTAAAATATTCCTAACTTTTGATAGGTCTCCAATTAATCCTAAAAGCCTAAAAATCATGTAATCTAAGTGCCTAAGGGTATGGGTATGGGTTGGGGGAATTTTCTAGTGCCTTAGCCCCTTTTGTTGACTTTTATGGTTCCCCAAATATCTCATTCTTCCTTTGTTGCGAAAATTGAAGTGTCATCATGAGTTTGACAAGATAAACTCTACCCTAAGGTTTTCTTTAGTGGTGGAGGTTGAGTTAGAAGTTTCTAGAAACCTAAGTCAAGTGGGAAAGTTATTGCAAATTGGAGGTGGTTGAGTTTTGAGCTTAGGGGCATTTTGGAGTAGTTTTGGGTTTGTCACCCAATCTCTAGTTTTAGAGAAAGTTTCGAAGATAGTTGGAGATTGAAGGAAGAAAAGGATAAGCTCTTCTCAAACCTCCATTGTTACCATAACTCCTTGGTGAAGGTAGGATTCTTGGCCCTTGTATTTTGCTTTCTCCATGTTTGATCATGCTTGTTCTTGCATATAGTGTTGTGTTGTTATATGTTGCTTGCTTGTATGTTGGGTTGATTTGGAGGGTTTTTTGTGTTGTTCTTGATGTTTCCTTGTATGTTTTGATGTATTGTTTTGAGGGGTTTTCATGGGGTGTATTTGGCATTACTCACCTTTGGATAGGGAAGAAGTGGCCATGTTGGGGGTAGGGCTTTAGTTGGACCTCAATGGTGCAGAGTCTCCTTTCATGGTGAGAGGAGGGAAAAAAGGGTAGGGTGTATGGGCCCCTACCGGTCATCACATACCTTGTTGATATTGTGAAATCTTGAGTATGGAAAGGAAAGAAATTTCTTGTTGGATTGGCCCCGAAAGGGCATTTGTGGAACAAAGAAAGTTCCTGAGATTTTAGCCCCGAAAGGGCTATGTTAAGGTATGGTGATTGACATCTCCCATTGGGAAAATCCACCTCCCCCCTAAATAGTGTCCTATGGATGGATCTATTGTGTTAAACCGGGTTGGGTGTATGTTGAATTGTTTATTTGTGTTGTGTTGAATCACCTTGGGTCAGCTCTTGTTCTCCTTGTGTTTCCATGAAGATTTGAAGTTAAAAGAAGGAAGTCTTGTGAAGAAGTTTGAAGAGTTTATCATTGAATTGTAAATTATATGTAAATTATATTGTGAATGATTGGCAATGACATCAATTTTTCTTACTGGTTCTTTCCCGATGGAGCCTTGAACCAGGATGCATAATAGAGAAAGGAAAAAGATTATGAAAGACTCATTGTATTGATCTCATGTGATTTAAATTTGTGCATATGTATGTAAGAAAATGGATGATAGATGTTGTTTTGAATTAAGCATCTTTAAGTTTTCAATCTTGATATTGAAAGGAAATTGATGTATTGGAGTTTTCAATGCGATGTTTTGAATATTGACATGAAATAATAATCCCACCTTGTGATCACCAAGTTATCACATTCATTGTTAAGTTTCATTAGAAATACAATTAAATTAGATTAAGCATTATTCATCACCCTTTTGAATTCTGAATTTAGGATCATATTCCTTATTAAGTTCCATTAAGATCAAAATCAATTTAATTTAAAAAAAACAAAATTGTGTGTTTTGCCCTTACATTTTAGGCATGACAGATATGCTCTCATAATTACTTTTTCTATTTAATTAAATAATCTTTAATTAATTAGAGGCACTTTTCTTATTTAATTAAATAACTTCATTTAATTAATTAGGAATGGCTTCTCATTTAATTAAATAGCTTTGTTTAATTAATTAGAAGTAAGTACTCCATTTAATTAAATAATTTCGTTTAATTATTTCAAAATTCTTTTCGAAACTAGTCAACTCAAGTCAACCGTGATTAAATCTGGTCAACTTTTCGTCAAAATTGATCTTCGCATATTTGAATATGAGCAAATGTGAGTATTAATTTCAGCAACAATTCGATGCAAATTCTCATTCATCCTTTCAAAATGAAGAGATGAGGGTCTCTTAAATAGACTTTCCTAGAATTCATCAACAGTTGAGATCAATTTCAATCAACGGTCAGGATCAAAGGTGAAGTTCAGTAATAACAGAAGATTTCCAAATTAAAAAGAGTTAACAGATTTAATTTAAGTAAAATAAGGAGTTAACCGATTCAATTTGAGCAGAAAAAAGAGTTAACTCATTTAACTCATTTTTGATTAATAGTGAACTAGAAATTTCCCTTTTTGAACTGAAGAGAGATTTTGTTGAGATATTTAATTTAATAAAATGAGATATGCTCTCATAATTACTTTTTCTATTTAATTAAATAATCTTTAATTAAGTAGAGACAATTTTCTTATTTAATTAAATAACTTCATTTAATTAATTAGGAATGGCTTCTCATTTAACTAAATAATTTTGCTGAATTAATTAGAAGTAAGTACTCCGTTTAATTAAATAATTTTGTCTAAATATTTCAAAATTCTTTTCGAAACTAGTTAACTCAAGTCAATCATGGTTAAATCTGGTCAACTTTTGGTCAAACTCGATCTTTGCGTATGTGAATATGAGCAAATGTGAGTATGAATTCCAGCAACAATTCGATGCGAATTCTCATTCAACCTTTCAAAATGAAGAGATGAGGGTCTCTTAAATAGACTTTCCTAGAATTCATCAACGGTTGAGATCGATTTCAATCAACGGTCAGGATTAAAGCTGAAGTTTAGTCAAAAAGGGAGATTTCCAAATTAAAGGGAGTTAACAGATTTAATTTGAGTAAAATAAGGAGTTAACTGATTCAATTTGACTAGAAAAAGGAGTTAACTAATTTTACCCATTTTTTTATCAATAGTGAACAGGAAATTTCCCTTTTTGTACTGAAGAGAGATTTTGTTGAGATATTTAGTTTAATAAAATGAGATATGCTCTCATAATTACTTTTTTTATTTAATTAAATAATCTTTAATTAATTAGAGACACTTTTCTTATTTAATTAAATAACTTCATTTAATTAATTACGAATGGCTTCTCATTTAATTAAATAACTTTGTTTAATTAATTAGAAGTACTCCATTTAATTAAATAATTTTGTTTAATTATTTCAAAATTCTTTTCGAAACTAGTCAACTCAAGTCAGTCGTGGATAAATTTGGTGAACTTTTGGTCAAACTTGATCTGTGCGTATGTGAATATGAGAAAATGCGAGTATTAATTCCAGCAACAATTCGATGCATATTCTCATTCAACCTTTCAAAATGAAGAGATGAGGGTCTCTTAAATAGACTTTCCTGAAATTCATCAACGGTTGAGATCGATTTCAATCAATGGTCAGGATTAAAGGTAAAGTTCAGTCATAAAGGGAGATTTTCAAATTAAATGGAGTTAACAGATTTAATTTGAGTGAAATAAGGAGTTAACTGATTCAATTTGAGTAGAAAGAAGAATTAACAAATTTAACTCATTTTTTATCAATAATGAATTGAAAATTTCCCTTTTTGAACTGAAGAGAGATTTTGTTGAGATATTTAATTTAATAAAATAAGATATGCTCTCATAATTACTTTTTCTATTTAATTAAATAATGTTTAATTAATTAGAGACACTTTTCTTATTTAATTAAATAACTTCATTTAATTAATTAGGAATGGCTTCTCATTTAATTAAATAACTTTGTTTACTTAATTAGAAGTAAGTACTCCATTTAATTAAATAATTTTGTTTAATTATTTCAAATTTCTTTTTCAAACTAGTCAACTCAAGTCAACCGTGGTTAAATCTGGTCAACCTTTGGTCAAACTTGATCTCTGCGTATGTGAATATGAGCAAATGTGAGTATGAATTCCAACAACAATTCGATGCAAATTCTCATTCAACCTTTCAAAATGAAGAGATGAGGGTCTCTTAAATAGACTTTCCTGGAATTCATCAACGGTTGAGATCGATTTCAATCAAAGGTCAAGATTAAAGGTGAAGTTCAGTCATAAAAGGATATTTCCAAATTAAACAGAGTTAACAGATTTAATTTGAGTAAAATAAGGTGTTAACTGATTTAACACATTTTTTATGAATAGTGAACTGGAAATTTCCCTTTTTGAACTGAAGATAGATTTGATTGAGATATTTAATTTAATAAAATGAGATATGCTCTCACAATTAATTTTTCTATTTAATTAAATAATCTTTAATTAATTAGAGACTCTTTTCTTATTTAATTAAATAACTTCATTTAATTAATTAGGAATGGCTTCTCATTTAATTAAATGACTATGTTTAATTAATTAGAAGGAAGTACTCCATTTAATTAAATAAATTCATTTAATTATTTGAAAGTTCTTTTCGAAATTAGTCAACTCAAGTCAACCGTGGTTAAATCTGGTCAACTTTTGGTCAAACTTAATCTTTGCGTATGTGAATATGAGCAAATGTGAGTATGAATTCCAGCAACAATTCGATGCAAATTCTCATTCAACCTTTCAAAATGAAGAGATGAGGGTCTCTTAAATAGACTTTCCTAGAATTCATCAACAGTTGAGATCGATTTCAATCAACGGTTAGGATTAACGGTGAAGTTCAGTCATAAAGAAAAATTTCCAAATTAAAGGGAGTTAACAGATTTAATTTGAGTAAAATAAGGAGTTAACTGATTCAATTTGAGTAGAAAAAGGAGTTAACTGATTTAACTCATTTTTTTATCAATAGTGAACTGGAAATTTCCCTTTTTGAACTGAAGAGAGATTTTTTTGAGATATTTAATTTAATAAAATGAGATATGCTCTCATAATTACTTTTTTTATTTAATTAAATAATTTTTAATTAATTAGAAACACTTTTCTTATTTAATTCAATAACTTCATTTAATTAATTAGGAATGGCTTCTCATTTAATTAAATAACTTTGTATAATTAATTAGAAGTAAGTACTCCATTTAGTTAAATAATTTCATTTAATTATTTTAAAATTCTATTTGAAACTAGTCAACTCAAGTCAATCGTGCTTAAATCTGGTCAACCTTTGGTCAAACTTGATCTTTGCGTATGTGAATATGAGCAAATGTGAGTATGAATTTCAGCAACAATTCGATGAAAATTTTCATTCAACCTTTCAGAATGAAGAGATGAGGGTCTCTTAAATAGACTTTCCTAGAATTCATCAACGGTTGAGATCGATTTCAATCAACGGTCAGGATTAAAGGTGAAATTCAGTCATAAAGGGAGATTTCCAAATTAAAGGGAGTTAACAGATTTAATTTGAGTAAAATAAAGAGTTAACTGATTCAATTTGAGTAGAAAAAGGAGTTAACTAATTTAACTCATTTTTGATCAATAGTGAACTGGAAATTTCTCTTTTTGAACTGAAGAGAGATTTTGTTGAGATATTTAATTTAATAAAATGAGATATGCTCTCATAATTACTTTTTCTATTTAATTAAATAATCTTTAATTAATTAGAGACTCTTTTCTTATTTAATTAAATAACTTCATTTAATTAATTAGGACTGGCTTCTCATTTAATTAAATAACCTTTTTTAATTAATTAGAAGTAAGTAATCCATTTAATTAAATAAATTCGTTTAATTATTTGAAAATTCTTTTCGAAACTAGTCAACTGAAGTCAACCGTGGTTAAATCTGGTCAACTTTTGGTCAAACTTGATCTTCGCGTATGTGAATATGAGAAAATGTGAGTATGAATTCCAGCAATAATTCGATGAAAATTATCATTCAACCTTTCAAAATGAAGAGATGAGGGTCTCTTAAATAGAATTTCCTGGAATTCATCGATTTCATCAACGGTTGAGATCGATTTCAATCAACGGTTGAGATCGATTTCAATCAACGATCAGGATTTGTTAGTACCCAAGGTGGTCTCAATTTTAAAACTTCCTATTTCAAAGGTTGAACCTCTTTTAACCACTTCGAACTGAAGTTCGAAGTAGTTCAAAGTAGTTCGGCAGTTCAAAGCAGTTTAAAGTGATTCGAGATGCAGATTGGTTAATTCAAAATGGTTCAATTTGTTCAAAGAAGGGTTCAATGTGGCTTATTTCACGTTCAAAAAAGTTCATGCAGTGTGACAGGTTCAAAGCAATTCAAAATGGTTCAATGGTTCATAAGTGGGCATCTTGTAGATTCAGTTCAAGAAAAGTTCAGACTCATGCTTCAATGTACAGATCGGTTGATTCAAAAAGTTCTAGAATCCACTTTTAGTTCAATGCTAGAATCCAATTTGAACTTTGAGGTTTCCTTCACAAATTCAAAATGTTCAATGGTCAGGTTAGCTCGATAGTTTCAAGAGTCTGTTCTGCATTTCAAGTCCAAGTTTAATGTTTTCCCAAAATGGAAACATGGACAAGTGCAAGTGCGAGTGAAAAGGGTGGTGTTGTTATAAATCTAACACTGACTATGTTGGAGAGGTATCTAATTTAATGTTTGAAATTTGGTAAACACAAGAAGTTTGTGTGACAACTATGGTAGTGTCATTCTCTCATTTTCTCATTGGCCTCTAAGACACAACAATTCATCCATAAAGGCGAGAGCCTACAGTTTAATGCATTGAGTTGAGAAATAAAAGTGAATGTGAGAAAACTGAAAAAAGGGATGTGGGCATAACGCTTACTATTAGTGACCCAAGATCATCACATGATAGTCCAGGGTTCCAACATTATCAGGTCATGGTGATCCCCTTGTGAATGAAGATTGCTACCATTAGGGTCCCATTCTCCATCGGCAGTGGATTGTTCAGTCACAAAACACACTCAAAATCACATATCATGCAATTAGAGTTAACATAACATTCACCATAGCCGCGGGTTCACACAAAAAAAGTCAAAGAGCTCAGTCCCATTGCATACATAGAATCCTCATCAGGAATTTTGACAACTACACGCATCAAGCCCTAGGCATATCTACAAGATGGTGAAGGGACAAAAGAGAAGGAGATAATGTAGGACAACTATTTGACAGAGTGCACGAGGCATGGTTAATGTTGAAATTCATTCTCATAGCATGTTTGAGTCTCAAGACATTTATCTACCTTCACATTACGGGCTTGTGTATCTTTGATATAGGAGGTTGTGGACGTTAGATGCTCCTTTCGTAGATTCCTTAGCAAAAATAAACATTTGCACATAGAATATTTTGAGGCACCGAATATTTCAAGGTCGAGTATAGGTACGGCTTCCTCCAACTCTTCCTCTAATCAAGTATATATTTGATGATAAAATCACCACTAATTTAGCAGTGGGAAATGGCATGAATTAGATGGAAATCAAGAGCAGATGTATGGGGAACGTTCAAGAATTTAGGCAATTGACATGCCATATAATAGTTTGATTTGAAACGTATCCTACATGCACTCGCCTGAATACGTCCAAAAAAGATTTCAATTAAAAAATGATCAAATTGAGACTGGTGTATAGGATTCAAGCTAAATGTTGTCTCCTGTCAACAAGAAGGTGAAGAAGATCATAGACCTGCACACTCTCTCCTGCAGTGGTAATTCTTCATTAGAATATCGACTAAGCTTTGAGGAAATTCTTTTTGCAATGGAGATTCCATCTTCTCAGTTTCATGGAGTTTGCCATGCATCACAGTCATTGAACTATTTGCTATTGAATTTAATCTTGATCGGCATATGTGGGCAAGAAGTGAATTTCAATCAATCTCCAGTATTAGAGCACTGACAATATGTGTGGGTAATTTGATTAGATGCCGATAATTAAGATGAGAAAAAACTGAATTTCACAATGAAAAATGATTAATCAACACAAAATTTGGAATCGATTATGATCTTTATCATAAATCTGAGACCTGTGGAACACAATGCATCATGTGGTAGCCTAAAACGATCATATTGAGCCTCAGTGAAACTATTGTTTCTGCAGAAGCACATAACATTGAGTATTTCACAAAATCTACAATCAATTGGATAAGAAAGAATCATGATGCAGATATTGTTCAATGAAGGTGGTGGCGGAAACATTTAAAAATTGATTTTACCAGTAGTTAGCGACATCACACTTCCAGACTGCAGCACTACTAGGACTACAACATATATGAAAGATCTCCATGAAAGAGCAAAGAGAAGTGAGGTGTATGTTGGTAAATAATGACATGTGGAGGCTCCCTTTTAAAATAAGTGTCACTTCTTATTTCCTAACCGAATGCAAATGTGGAGATAGCTGTCCACTCCATATGAAAGAAACCAATACGATGCTAAAAGCAGCTTGTAATAAAGTGTTTTAATATAAATTAAAACATGGTGCACGTATAAAAGGGGAGAAAATCATAATATATTTTTAATGAAAATTAAACATCAGGAACTTACATAAGAAAGGGGGTAAACAGAAAGTTGGAGAGCCTTTTCAAGATTCAGTTAGAAAAACTGAAAAAGTCATGGGAAAAAGAAGAGGTTAAATAAGCCAGTAGGCAGAGTATCAGGGGTTCCATCTTTGGCTTCCAAAAGCTATAAACTGTGTGCTGTGGGTAGAGGGAGATTTTTCAATCCTAAGGGAAAGGAATACAAAATAGAGCAGAATAGAGCTTTATTTGCTAAACTTTGTGTTAGTGATTAAAGAGGCTTTGATTTTGAAATGTAATGTAGGAAAGATGGTTTCATTTTCTGTTGCATGTGTAATAGGACCTTTATAGTCATTTACATCTTAAAGAAGGGAGGTTTGAAAGAAATCTGCAAATTGGAACTTTGAGTCTATGTAGTTTTTCTTTCCATTGATGGTTATGTTGCTGTAACTTTAAGTTTTCTTTAAGTGCATTAGATTTGTTGTTTTCTATATGCATTTGATATCAGGATCTTCTGGAAGCTTTGATTCATTTTTCTTCAGGAGAATGGAAATTGTTCTTTAGCTTTTATCCTTTGAAATATAGTATACAACAGGTTAACTTTGTGTAATCCGTTTTATTCTATCTCCTTTCTTTTTGGTTCTTAGGTTTCACATCTAGTCTGTGTTTACAGGTAGATGTTAGATATCCTTTCGTGCTTTTTGGTAAAAGCACTCACATTTAATTCATTGTAAATCTTGCACGGGGAGTTGTACCCGATAAAAATTTAGAGGAAGGTTATCAATCCATGATAACCTATCCAACTGTTGGTGCTAGTTTTTCCTCTCACTTGGAAATTTAGGGTCGGATTTCCACATATTCTCTTGAAGGACAATCTGTTCACTAACAGATTTTTAGCGACTCTGCTAGGGAAAGAATCATAGTTGTAGTGTTTTCTTTTCTCAGAAATCTTAAGGTACCTCCCCGAGGATGGAGGTTGGCGGCTCTATTGAGGAAGAATGTCAGAAAATCTTCCTTACAAATCAAGAAATCCTTAAGGAATGGGTTCCAGCAAGAGACGAAGATAACTCAAAAATCTTTGTCTTCATCCCACCTTTCCAAAATGATCCTATCAGAGAGGTTACTGGAGAACTTGCAAAACAAGTGAGTTGGTTAAAGTCTTTCTATGGTGTAATTCTCATCCAAAAAAAACCTCAAGCGCAAGATCTAGAAGAAGAAGATGCATGTGAAAAAGAAGAGGTAAGTAATAATGGTGAAATCTTGTCTCAAGATCTTTCTTCATCTCATGCTGAATTCGGTACAATAGGAGGTCATAGTGATTGTTCTTTCCATGAAGTTTCTATTGAGATGCTTTCTAAAAATGAGACTTCAACTTCCACAAAAGGATGTGAGGGTATTAATCCTTTGAGGGAGAATTTTGAAACAAATCCATCTCTTGAATCTTTCTATTCTGAAGATTTTACAACAGCAAACCTTGTGGGTGATGCTGTTTTTAATGGAGGTGTATTCAAATATTTTTCTTCACATCCTGAGAGTTTCAGTTTTAACTATGTTGATCATCTCCCTTTTTCAGAAGTTCCTATTGATGAGAAAGTTGATAACTTGCCTTTCGATTATCAATCTTTTACCTTTGATGTTGATCAAAATTCCTTGAGAAACCCTCTTGATGAAAAGATTCAGGATAACATGCAGCTCGAGACTGAACTTCCCGCTTTTATGAAGAATGAAGACAATTCCTCATACTTACAAACCAATGACCAGTCCTTGCAAGAACTATTCCTGTTTGATGATGAAATATGTAACTATGATAAGGTGGAAGTACATAAAGGAACATTTTCTTCTCATTATGAAAATGCTGAAATCAGCACTCAGCGGGCAAACTGTCCAGCTGAAGCATGGAAAGAAATATCATTTGATCAACAAGAAAGTGTTGTTGCTGAATTTTTGCTATGCCTTCAGCCTGAAGATATCTCTCAAACCAGTCCTTCTGATGGTGATTCAATTCTTCATGGAGATAAGACAAAGATTCCTCTAGACAAAGATGCCTCTACTGAATTCCTGGTTGAGACAGGGAAATGTGAAGCCAACTTACAATCTGATGGTAATTCAGCTGATATGTTGAAGAAAGAAATTTTTAACGAAGGAAAAGAAATCATAGGTATGTTTTTGTCATCGCTCAAGATGGATTATTTCTTTGATGTTTCCTTAGATACCTATTCAAATCAGTTTCAGAATGATGCCTCTATTGAGAACTTTTCTTCTCATCCACCTATGCATAATCTTGTTGATTGGGATTGTGAAAGTAATGCTAAGATGTGTGATGATGACAACTGGTTTGCTGAAAGAAATGAAGAAGGCATACATCTGAAAGCTGATCCTATGTTGAAGGAGGCATCATTACGGCTACAAATCAATCATGCATAAGAATTGAATCTGCACGACAATGTTCATGAGGATTGCACATTATCCTTTAGTGAGGCTTTTTCATGTCATTTTTTTCAGCTTGAGATGGATTCAAATCCTATCAATGTGAAGGATCAATTCTTAAATGAAGGTGATTAATATGATGAATTGTGGCTTTTCGAAAAGGAATGTTGGGTCAGCTTATGCATGCACACAGTTGGTTTGAGGTTTGGCATTGAAAGAGCTGTCATCAAGCAATGGTTTGGAGCTATTCCATTAAGGTACATCCTACTGATTTGAAAAGGCTCCTATTTCCCTCAGTCGGTAAATGGTTTTACTTAATTCTTTTTCCTTTTGGTCTTTATGGTAGGTTTTCTTCCTACCTTTGTATATACTTTGTAAATATCTTTTTGGTGTGCGTAGTGTAGTTTGAAATAATGTGCAAGCTTTGTGCTTGCCAGTAGTGTAGGTGTTTGTTTTGTTGGTTGGTTTTGCCCTGCTCCCCTCCTCCCTCTCTGCAAGCAGCTCCCAATCTTTTTCTCCTGCTGACTCTATTTGCCCAATGGATAAGGGACTATTCTTTCCTAGAGATTGCTGGAGTTCTCTAATTTCGTATCAAAATCAGTCCCGCAGTTAGAGCCCCTGTTAGTACCCAAGGTGGTCTCAGTTTTAAAACTTCCAGTTTCAGAGGTTGAACCAAAGTAGTTCGGCAGTTCAAAGCAGTTTAAAGTGATTCGAGATGCAGATTGGTTAATTCAAAATGGTTCAATTTGTTCAAAGTAGGGTTCAATGTGGCTTATTCCACATTCAAAAAAGTTCATGCAGTGTGATAGGTTCTAAGCAATTAAAAATGGTTCAATGGTTCATAAGTGGGCATCTTGTAGATTCAGTTCAAGAAAAGTTCAGACTCATGCTTCAAAGTACAGATCGGTTGATTCAGAAAGGTCTAGAATCCACTTTTAGTTCAATGCTAGAATCCAATTTGAACTTTGAGGTTTCCTTCACAAATTCAAAAGGTTCAATGGTTAGGTTAGCTTGACAGTTTCAAGGGTTTGTTCTGCATTTCAAGTCCAAGTTTAATGTTTTTCCAAAATGGAAACATTGACAGGTGCAAGTGCAAGTGAAAAAGGTGGCGTTGTTATAAATCTAACACTGACTATGCTGGAGAGCTATCTAATTTAATGTTTAAAATTTGGTAAACATAAGAAGTTTGTGTGACAACTATGGTAGTGTCATTCTCTCATTTTCTCATTGGCCTCTAAGACACAACAATTCATACATAAAGGCGAGAGCCTACATTTTAATGCATTGAGTTGAGAAATAAAAGTGAATGTGAGAAAACTGAAAAAAGGGATGTGGGCATAACGCCTACTATTAGTGACCCAAGATCATCACATGATAGTCCAGGGTTGCGACATTATCACGTCATGGTGATCCCCCTATGAATGGAGATTTCTACCATTAGGGTCCCATTCTCCATCGGCAGTGGATTGTTCAGTCACAAAACACACTCAAAATCACATATCATGCAATCAGAGTAAACATCACATTCACCATAGCCGCGGGTTCATACAAATAAAGTCAAAGAGCTCGGTCCCATTGCATACATAGAATCCTCATTAGGAATTTCGAAAACTACACGCATCAAGCCCCAGGCATATCTACAAGATGGTGAAGGGACAAAAGAGAAGGAGATAATGCAGGACAACTGTTTGACAAAGTGCATGAGGCATGGTTAATGTCGAAAGTCATTCTCATAGCATGTTTGAGTCTCAAGACATTTATCTACCTTCACATTACGGGCTTGCATATCTTTGATATAGGAGGCTATGGACGTGAAATGCTCCTTCCGCAGATTCCTTAGCAAAAATAAACATTTGCACATAGAATATTTTGAGGCACCGAATATTTCAAGGTCGAGTATAGGTACGGCTTCCTCCAACTCTTCCTCTAATCAAGTATATATTTGATGATAACATCGCCACTAATTTAGCAGTGGGAAATGGCACGAATTAGATGGAGATCGAGAGCAGATGTATGGGGAATGTTCAAGAATTTAGACAATTGACATGCCATATAACAGTTTGATTTGAAACGTATCCTACATGCACTCACCTAAATACGTTCAAAATAGATTTCAATTAAAAAATGCTCAAATTGAGACTGGTGTATAGGGTTCGAGCTAAATGTTGTCTCCTATCGACAAGAAGGTGAAGAAGATCATAGACCTGCACACTCTCTCCTGCAGCGGTAATTCTTCATCAGAATATCAACTAAGCTTTGAGGAAATTCTTTTCACAATGGAGATTCCATCTTCTCAGTTTCATGGAGTTTGCCATGCATCACAGTCATTGAACTATTTGCTATTGAATTTAATCTTGATCGGCATACGTGGGAAAGAAGTGAATTTCAATCAATCTTCACTGTTAGAGCACCGACAATATGCATGGGTAATTTGATTAGATGCCGATAATTAAGATGAGAAAAAACTGAATTTCGCAATGAAAAATAATTAATCAACACAAAATTCAAAATCGATTATGATCTTTATCATAAATCTGAGACCTGTGGAACACAATACATCATGTGGCAGCCTAAAACGATCATATTGAGCCTCAGAGAAACTATTGTTTCTGCAGAAGCACAGAAAATTGAGTATTTCACAAAATCTACAATCAATTGGATAAGACAGAATCATGATGTAGATATTGTTCAATGAAGGTGGTGGCGGAAACATTTAAAAATTGATTTTACCAGCAGTCAGTGACATCACACTTCCAGACTGCAGCATTACTGAGACTATAGCATATATGAAAGATCTCCATGAAAGAGCAAAGAGATGTGAGGTGTATGTCGGTAAATAATGACATGTGGAGGCTCCCTTTTAAAATAAGTGTCACTTCATATTTCCTAACTGAATGCAAATGTGGAGATAGCTGTCCGCTCCATATGAAAGAAACCAATACGATGCTAAAAGGAGCTTGTAATAAAGTGTTTTAATATAAATTAAAACATGGTGCACATATAAAAGGGGAGAAAATCATAATAGATGTTTAATGAAAATTAAACATTAGGAACTTAGTAAGAAAGGGGGTAAATAGAAAGTTGGAGAGCCTTTTCAAGATTCAGTTAGAAAATTTGAAAAAGTCACGGGAAAAAGAAGAGGTTAAATAAGCCAGTAGGCAGAGCATTAGGGGTTCCGTCTTTGGCTTCCAAAAGCTACAGACTGTGTGCTGTGGGCAGAGGGAGATTTTTCAATCCTAAGGGAAAGGAATACAAAATAGAGCAGAATAGAGCTTTATTTGCTAAACTTTGTGTTAGTGATTAAAGAGGCTTTGATTTTGAAATGTAATGTAGGAAAGATGGTTAAATTTTCTGTTGCATGTGTAATAGGACCTTTATAGTCGTTTACATCTTAAAGAAGGGAGGTTTGAAATAAATCTGCAAATTGGAACTTTGAGTCTATGTAGTTTTTCTTTCCATTGATGGTTATGTTGCTGTAACTTTCAGTTTTCTTTAAGTGCATCAGATTTGTTGTTTTTTATATGCATTTGATATCAGGATCTTCTGGAAGCTTTGATTCATTTTTCCTCAGGAGAATGAAAATTGTTCTTTAACTTTTATCCTTTGAAATACAGTATACAACAGGTTAACTTTGTGTAATCCGTTTTATTCTATCTCCTTTCTTTTTGGTTCTTAGGTTTTGCATCTACTCTATGTTTACAGGTAGATGTTAGATATCCTTTTGTGCTTTCTGGTAAAAGCACTCACATTTAATTCATTGTAAATCTTTCACGGGGAGATGTACCTGATAAAAATTCAGAGGAAGGTTATCAATCCATGATAACCTATCCAACTGTTGGTGCTAGTTTGTCCTCTCACTTGGGCATTCAGGGTCAGATTTCCACATATTCTCTTGAAGGACAATCTGTTCACAAACAGGATTAAAGGTGAAGTTTAGTCATAAAGGGAGATTTCCAAATTAAAAGGAGTTAACAGATTTAATTTGAGTAAAATAAGGAGTTAACTGATTCAATTTGAGTAGGAAAAGGAGTCAACTGATTTAACTCATTTTTGATCAATAGTAAACTGAAAATTTCCCTTTTTGAACTGAAGAGAGATTTTGTTGAGATATTTAATTTAATAAAATGAGATATGCTCTCAAAATTACTTTTTCTATTTAATTAAATAATCTTTAATTAATTAGAGACACTTTTCTTATTTAATTAAATCACTTCATTTAATTAATTAGGAATGGCTTCTCATTTAATTAAATAACTTTGTTTAATTAATTAGAAGTAAGTACTCTATTTAATTAAATAATTTTGTTTAATTATTTCAAAATTCTTTTCAAAACTAGTCAACTCAAGTCAACCGTGGTTAAATCTGGTCAACTTTTGGTCAAACTTGATCTTTGCGTATGTGAATATGAGCAAATGTGAGTATGAATTCCAGCAACAATTCGATGCAAATTCTCATTCAACCTTTGAAAATGAAGAGATAAGGGTCTCTTAAATAGGCATTCCTGAAATTCATCAACGGTTGAGTTCGATTTCAATCAACGGTCAGGATTAAATGTGAAGTTCAGTCATAAAGGAAGATTTCCAAATTAAAGGGAGTTAACAGATTTAATTCGAGTAAAATAAGTAGTTAATTGATTCAATCTGAGTAGAAAAATGAGTCAACTGATTTAACTCATTTTTTATCAATAGTGAATTGGAAATTTCCCTTTTTGAACTGAAGAGAGATTTTGTTAAGATATTTAATTTAATAAAGTAAGATATGCTCTCATAATTACTTTTTCTATTTAATTAAATAATCTTAATTAATTAGAGACACTTTTCTTATTTAATTAATTAGGAATGGCTTCTCATTTATTTAAATAACTCTGTTTAATTAATTAGAAGTAAGTTCTCCATTTAATTAAATAATTTCGTTTAATAATTTCAAATTTTTTTTCGAAACTAGTCAACTCAAGTCAACCGTGGTTAAATTTGGTCAACTTTTGGTCAAACTTGATCTTTGCATATGTGAATATGAGCAAATGTGAGTATGAATTCCAGCAACAATTCGATGCAAATTCTCATTTAACCTTTCAAAATGAAGAGATCAGGGTCTCTTAAATAGACTTTCTTGGAATTCATCAACAGTTGAGATCGATTTCAACTAATGGTTAGGATTAAAGGTGAAGTTCACTCATAAAAGGAGATTTCCAAATTAAAGGGAGTTAACAGATTTAATTTGAGTAAAATAAGGAGTTAACTGATTCAATTTGTGTAGAAAAAGGAGTTATCTGATTTAACTCATTTTTGATCAATAGTGAACTAGAAATTTTCCTTTTTGAACTGAAGAGAGATTTTGTTGAGATATTTAATTTAATAAAATGAGATATGATCTCATAATTACTTTTTCTATTTAATTAAATAATCTTTAATTAATTAGAGGCACTTTTCTTATTTAATTAAATAACTTCATTTAATTAATTAGGAATCGCTTCTCATTTAATTAAATAACTTTGTTTAATTAATTAGAAGTACTCCATTTAATTAAATAATTTCGTTTAATTATTTCAAATTTTTTTTTGAAACTAGTCAACTGAAGTCAACCGTGGTTAAATATGGTCAACTTTTGGTCAAACTTGATTTTTGCGTATGTGAATATGAGCAAATGTGAGTATGAATTCCAGCAACAACTCAATTCAATTTCTCATTCAACCTTTCAAAATGAGGAGATGAGGGTCTCTTAAATAGACTTTCCTGAAATTCAACAACGGTTGAGATCGATTTCAATCAACGGTCAGGATTAAAGGTGAAGTTCAGTCATAAAGGGAGATTTCCAAATTAAAGGGAGTTAACAGATTTAATTTGAGTAAAATAAGGAGTTAACTGATTCAGTTTGAGTAGAAATAAGAGTCAACTGATTTAACTCATTTTTGATCAATAGTGAACTGAAAATTTCCCTTTTTGAACTGAAGAGAGATTTTGTTGAGATATTTAATTTAATAAAATGAGATATGCTCTCATAATTACTTTTTCTATTTAATTAAATAATCTTAAATTAATTAGAGACACTTTTCTTATTTAATTAAATAACTTTATTTAATTAATTAGGAATGACTTCTCATTTAATTAAATAACTTTGTTTAATTAATTATAAGTAATTACTCCATTTAATTAAATAATTTCTTTTAATTATTTCAAAATTCTTTTCGAAACTAGTCAACTCAAGTCAACCGTGGTTAAATCTGGTCAAATTTTGGTCAAGCTTGATCTTTGCATATGTAAATATGAGCAAATGTGAGTATGAATTCCAGCAACAATTCGATGCAAATTCTCATTGAACCTTTCAAAATGAAGAGATGAGAGTCTTTTAAATAGACTTTCCTGGAATTCATCAACGGTTGAGATCGATTTCAAGCAATGGTCAGGATTAAAGGTGAAGTTCAGTCATAAAGAGAGATTTCCAAATTAAAGGGAGTTAACAGATTTAATTTGAGTAAAATAAGGAGTTAACTGATTCAATTTGAGTAGAAAAAGGAGTCAACTGATTAAACTAATTTTTGATCAGTGGTGAACTGGAAATTTCTGTTTTTGAACTAAAGAGAGATTTTGTTGAGATATTTAATTTAATAAAATGAGATATGCTCTCATAATTACTTTTTCTATTTAATTAAATAATCTTTAATTAATTAGAGACACTTTTCTTATTTAATTAAATAACTGCATTTAATTAATTAGGAATGGCTTCTCATTTAATTAAATAACTTTGTTTAATTAATCAGAAGTAAGTACTCCATTTAATTAAATAATTTTGTTTAATTATTTCAAAAAAAATTTAAAACTAGTCAACTCAAGTCAACCGTGGTTAAATCTGGTCAACTTTTGGTCGAACTTGATCATTGTGTATCTGAATATGAGCAAATGTGAATATAAATTCCAGCAACAATTCGATGCAAATTCTCATTCAACCTTTCAAAATGAAAAGATGGGGGTCTCTTAAATAGACTTTCCTGGAATTCATCAACTTTTTGAGATTGATTACAATCAATGGTCAGGATTAAAGGTGAAGTTCAGTCATAAAAGGATATTTCCAAATTAAACGGAGTTAACAGATTTAATTTGAGTAAAATAAAGAGTTAACTGATTCAATTTGAGTAGAAAAAGGAGTCAATTGATTTAACTCATTTTTGATCAATAGTGAACTAGAAATTTCTTTTTTTGAACAAAAGAGAGATTTTGTTGAGATATTTAATTTAATAAAATGAGATATGCTCTCATAATTACTTTTTCTATTTAATTAAATAATCTTTAATTAATTAGAGACACTTTTCTTATTTAATTAAATAACTTCATTTAATTAATTAGGAATGGATTCTCATTTAATTAAATTACTTTTTTTAATTAATTAGAAGTAAGTACTCCATTTAATTAAATAATTTTGTTTAATTATTTCAAAATTATTTTCGAAACTAGTCAACTCAAATCAACCGTGGTTAAATCTGGTCAACTTTTGGTCAAACTTGATCTTTGCGTATGTGAATATGAGCAAATGTGACTATGAATTCAGGAACAATTCGATGCAAATTCTCATTCAACTTTTCAAAATGAAGAGATGAGGGTCTCTTAAATAGACTTTCTTGAAACTCATCAATGGTTGAGATTGATTTCAATCAATGGTCAGAATTATACGTGAAGGTCAGTCATAAAGGGAGATTTTCAAATTAAAGGGTGTTAACAAATTTAATTTGAGTTAAATAAGGAGTTAACTGATTCAATTTAAGTAGAAAAAAGAGTCAACTGATTTAACTCATTTTTGATCAACAGTGAACTGAAAATTTCCCCTTTTCAATTGAATAGAGATTTTGTTGAGATATTTAATTTAATAAAATGAGATATGCTCTCATAATTACCTTTTCTATTTAATTCAATAATCTTTAATTAATTAGAGACACTTTTCTTATTTAATTAAATAACTTCATCTAATTAATTAGGTATGGCTTCTCATTTAATTAAATAACTTTGTTTAATTAATTGAATGTAAGTACTCCATTTCATTAAATAATTTCGTTTAATTATTTCAAAATTCTTTTCGAAACTAGTCAACTCAAGTCAACTGTCGTTAAATATGGTCAACTTTTAGTCAAACTTGATCTTTGCGTATGTGAATATGAGCAAATTTGAGTATGAATTCCTGCAACAATTCGATGCAAATTCTCATTGAACCTTTCAAAATTAAGAGATGAGAGTCTCGTAAATAGACTTTTTTGGAATTCATCAACGGTTGAGATCGATTTCAATCAATGATTAGAATTTAAAGGTGAAGTTCAGTCATAAAGGGAGACTTCCAAATTAAAGGGAGTTAACAGATTTAATTTGAGTAAAATAAGGAGTTATCTGATTCAATTTGAGTAGAAAAAGGAGTTAACTGATTTAACTCATTTTTAATCAATAGTGAACTGAAAATTTCTCTTTTTGAACTGAAGAGAGATTTTGTTGAGATATTTAATTTAATAAAATGACATATGCTCTTATAATTACTTTTTCTATTTAATTAAATAATCTTTAGTTAATTCGAAACACTTTTCTTATTTAATTAAATAACTTCATTTATTTAATTCGGAATGGCTACTCATTTAATTAAACATCTTTTTTTAATTAATGAGAAGCAAGTACTCCATTTAATTAAATAATTTCATTTAATTATTTCAAAATTCTTTTCGAAACTAGTCAACTCAAGTCAACCGTCATTAAATTTGATCAACTTTTGGTCAAACTTGATTTTTTGCGTATGTTAATATGAGCAAATATGATTATGAATTCCAGTAACAATTCGATGCAAATTCTCATTCAACCTTTCAAAATGAAGAGATGAAGGTCTCTTAAATAGACTTTCTTGGAATTCATCAAAGGTTGAGATCGATTTCAATCAACAGGCAGGATTAAAGTTGAAGTTCAGTTATAAAGGGAGATTTCCAAATTAAAGGGAGTTAACAGATATAATTTGAGTAAAATAAAGAGTTAGCTGATAAAATTTGAGTAGAAAAAGGAGTTAAATGATTTAACTCATTTTTCATCTATAGTGAACTGAAATTTTTTCTTTTTGAACTGAAGAGAGATTTTGTTGAGATATTTAATTTATTAAAATGAGATATGCTCTCATAATTACTTTTTCTATTTAATTTAATAATCTTTAATTAATAAGAGACACTTTTCTTATTTAATTAAATAAATTCATTTAATTAATTAGGAATGGCTTCTCATTTAATTAAATAACTTTGTTTAATTAATTAGAAGTAAGTACTCCATTTAATTAAATAATTTCGTTTAATTATTTCAAAATTCTTTTTGAAACTAGTCAACTCAACTCAACCGTCGTTAAATCTGGCCAACTTTTGGTCAAACTTGATCTTTGCGTATGTCAATATGAGCAAATGTGAGTATGATTTTTAGCAAAAATTCGATGCAAATTCTCATTCAACCTTTCAAAATGAAGAGATGAGGGTCTCTTAAATAAACTTTCTTAGAATTCATCAACGGTTGAGATCGATTTCAATCAACGGTCAGGATTAAAGGTGAAGTTTAGTCATAAAGGGAGATTTCCAAATTAAAGGGAGTTAACAGATTTAATTTGAGTAAAATAAGGAGTTAACTGAGTCAATTTGAGTAGAAAAAAGTGTTAACTGATTTAACTCATTTTTTATCAATAGTGAACTGGAAACTTCCCTTGTTGAACTGAAGAGAGGTTTTGTTGAGATATTTAATTTAATAAAATGAGATATGCTCTCATAATTACTTTTTCTATTTAATTAAATAATCTTTAATTAATTAGAGACACTTTTCTTATTTAATTAAATAATTTCATTTAATTAATTAGGAATGGCTTCTCATTTAATTAAATGACTTTATTTAATTAATTAGAAGTAAGTACTCCATTTAATTAAATAATTTTGTTTAATTATTTCAAAATTCTTTTCGAAACTAGTCAACTCAAGTCAACCGTGGTTAAATATGGTCAACTTTTCATCAAACTTGATCTTTGCATATGTGAATATGAGCAAATGTGAGTATGAATTCCAGCAACACTTCGATGCAAATTCTCATTGAACCTTTCAAAATGAAGAGATGAGGGTCTCTTAAATAGACTTTCCTAGAATTCATCAACAGTTGAGATCGATTTCAATCAATGGTTAGGATTAAAGGTGAAGTTCAGTCGTAAATGGAGATTTTCAAATTAAAGGGAGTCAATAGATTTAATTTGAGTAAAATACGGAGTTAACTGATTCAATTTGAGTAGAAAAAGGAGTTAGTTGATTTAACTCATTTTTAATCAATAGTAAACTGAAAATTTTCCTTTTTGAACTGAAGAGAGATATTGTTAAGATATTTAATTTAATAAAATGAGATAATGTCTCATAATTACTTTTTCTATTTAATTAAATAATCTTTAATTAATTAGAGACACTTTTCTTATTTAATTAAATAACTTCATTTAATTAATTAGGAATGGCTTCTCATTTAATTAAATAACTTTGTTTAATTAATTAGAAGTAAGTACTCCATTTAATTAAATAATTTCGTTTAATTATTTCAAAATTCTTTTTGAATCTAGTCAACTCAAGTCAACCATAGTTAAATCTAGTCAACTTTTGGTCAAACTTGATCTTTGCGTATGTGAATATGAGCAAATGTGAGTATGATTTCTAGCAACAATTCGACACAAATTCTCATTCAACCTTTTAAAATGAAGAGATGAGGGTCTCTTAAATAAACTTTCTTGGAATTCATCAACGGTTGAGATTGATTTCAATCAACGGTCAGGATTAAAGGTGAAGTTCAGTCATAAAGGGAGATTTCCAAATTAAAGGGAGTTAACAGATTTAATTTGACTAAAATAAAGAGTTAATTGATTCAATTTGAGTTGAAAAAGGAGTTGAATGATTTAACTCATTTTTGATAAATAGTGAACTGAAAGTTTCACTTTTTGAAGTGAAGAGAGATTTTGTTGAGATATTTAATTTAATAAAATGAGATATGCTCTCATAATTACTTTTTCTATTTAATTAAATATCTTTAATTAATTAGAGATACTTTTCTTATTTAATTAAATAACTTCATTTAATTAATTAGGAATGGCTTCTCATTTAATTAAATAACTTTGTTTGATTAATTAGAAGTAAGTACTCCATTTAATTAAATAATTTCATATAATTATGTCAAAATTCTTTTCGAAACTAGTCAACTCAAGTCAATCGTGGTTAAATCTGGTCAACTTTTGGTCAAACTTGATCTTTGCGTATGTGAATATGAGCAAATGTGAGTATGAATTCCAGCAACAATTCGATGCAAATTTTCATTCAACCTTTCAAAATGAAGAGATGAGGGTCTCTTAAATAGACTTTCTTGAAATTCATCAACGGTTGAGAACGATTTCAATCAATAGTCAGGATTAAAGGTGAAGTTCAGTCATAAAGGGAGATTTCCAAATTAAAGGGAGTTAATTGATTTAATTTGAGTAAAATATGGAGTTAACTGATTCAATTTAAGTAGAAATAGGAGTTAACTAATTTAACTCATTTTTGATCAATAGTGAACGGGAAATTTCCCTATTTGAACTGAAGAGAGATTTTGTTGAGATATTTAATTTAATAAAATGAGATATGCTCTCATAATTACTTTTTCTATTTAATTAAATAATCTTTAATTAATTATAGACACTTTTCTTGTTTAATTAAATAACTTCATTTAATTAATTAGGAATGGCTTCTCATTTAATTAAATAACTTTGTTTATTTAATTAGAAGTAAGTACTCCATTTAATTAAATAATTTCGTTTAATTATTTAAAAATTCTTTTCGGAACTAGTCAGTGTAGGATTTGAGCAAATAAGCCAATCAAATCCCCAAAGCCTTCGAATCCCTGCATGCAAAAACCTATCACAGAAGAAAAAGACAAGAGGAGGCAAAGGGTTTTGCTCTGAAAAATATGCTAATGTATTTTCAGAAATGGAAAAGATAATTGAATACAAAGAAGATCAATCCTTATAAAAGGAGATCAAAACCCTAAAAAGGGTAACCTAAAGCCTAAGAAAGCTAGGTTGCACAATATAATTAATAAACTATTAATTATATGCACCTACAAGATAGCTTAAGAAAACTAGAGTAATAGGCAACTTAATTAATTAAATCAAAGTGATTTAATTAATAAGTGGAAACAAATAATTACTCTAACACCCCCCCTTA
The DNA here is from genome assembly GCA_028749045.1 of Cupressus sempervirens. Taxonomy (NCBI): domain Eukaryota; kingdom Viridiplantae; phylum Streptophyta; class Pinopsida; order Cupressales; family Cupressaceae; genus Cupressus; species Cupressus sempervirens. Next base: position 106,138,549 of record CM053791.1, on the reverse strand, counting down.
AGCGAAGCTCAAGAGGTAAGCTAACCTAGCACAACTATGAAAGTAGAATTGGGTCCCGGCAACAAGGCCTAATCAGGTACCCAATTACAACAAAATCTCTATAAAGAGGAGAAATAGAAAAAACCACATGGGAAAAACCCTACTCCAAAAAGAGATAGCAAAGAATGTTCCAGAAGAAGGAACAAAGAGATCAGAAGAGAATCATTGAAGCATGAAGAACCGCAAAACTCTGTCAAAATGCTGATTTGTAGAACCTCCATGGAAATAGAAGGCATGAACCGAGTGTGTCTATATGGTAGATGATCCATCTCACCGAAATGCATAGGTAGCCAACCACTGCAATCGCCTAGAATGTAGGATCAGGTACTAAATACATAGCTCACACCAACAAACCATCAACCAAAGAAGCATAGAACAACAATATAACCTCCCCTTAAGGCAGGTGAGGTGACAGGCAGCTGAAAAGGTGGGCCAAAAAATCTCCTACAACACAGGAACCAGAAACATCGAGAGTGAGGTACAGACACCAATAAAGGCACGTGTCATCAACACTGCATGATAAAAAAGAGAAAGAGGGCCTATAAGCGGCAAACAACTATCCCCCCATGGCACTTTATATAATAGTGCGAGTACAACGAATCACAATGATGAAAAGGATCCCGAAACGCAAGAGTGGCACTTTATCTCAGTGCGTTGCATAAAAATGATTACAATGAATATCAACAATGATTAGAAAAGACATAAGGCTGAAACAACAGAAGGTAGAGCCCAAAAAGAAGCAACTGAAGCAACAAAATCAATCCCTGGACCTGAAACAATTAAGATATCCACCAAAATGCTAAAACAAAAAAGACTGAATAGGATGTTCCTAGAATAGAATCTGGAACAACAACCAACATCACTAGAAAGAGCATAGAAAGAGCTTTCCAGTGATATAAAGAAGTCCAAAATGAGAGATCGAAAGCTCAAGATACGCCTCCTAGAGTGCAAAATAGAACATCTAGCTTTGAATACCAAAATAGGTAACCAAACTACATCAAAACTCAAAAAAACTTGTACCAACATCTCTGTCTCTGAACCAGCTTTTCGGCACATTTTTCAGATTGAAAAAATACATCCGTATGCTCAAGTTACGGAGAAAAAACCAACAGGGCCTCTGAAAATGCATGAAAAATTATTTTTTTAAATAAAAAATTAATAAAAAAACAAAAGAACTTCATTAAAAAAAAGCGCTGCCACTGGGTGGAGGTGGAGCTAAGGAAGCAGTAGAGCCGCTAGTGGGCGCGGTGGTGGGTGGGCAGCGCCACCGGCGGCGGAGGCTACAGAGCGGCAGCGGTTGCCGGGAGCCGCTGTGGTCAGCGGACCGCCGACGGTTTACCGCAGGCGGTTAGCGCTAATCGCTAGCAGTCTCAGTGATCGCAGGCAATTTTTCTAAACTGCCACGGCAAAAAGTGCTACTTTTTAATTTTTTTTTTGCAATTTTTTGCGTCTCGGATTGCCTGCAGAGGCTGTAAGGCCCTGTACGGCAAAAAAATTTGCCTCCCAGATCAACGTTATTCAAATCGGACAAATTTTATATCAAAATGGGGGTTTTGATGTCTTTTAAATCCATCCGCGAGGTCTATTTGATGCAGTTTGGTTGCTTGTTTTGGTAGTCAAAGTCAGATTTTTTGTTTTGCACTCCGGGAGGCGTATCTTGAGCTTCTGATCTTCGGTTTTGGACTTCTTTATATCACTAGAAAGCTCTTTCTGTGCTCTTTCTAGTGATGTTGGATGTTGTTCCAGGCACATCCTATTCAATCTTTTGCGTTTTAATATTCTGGTGGATATCCTGATTGTTTCAAGTCTGGGGATCGATTTTGTTGCTTCAGTTAGGTCTATTTGGCCTCAAACTGCTCTGAAATCAGTGACCCCCCTATTTTCTCAGAAAAAGCCTGAAAAAATACCAGATCTAATCTGCCAAACCCTTGTTCTCCCTTTTTCTTGAAACACCGAACAAGCTACAGTAGATCTGTCTCTGATACCATGTAGGATTTGAGCAAATAAGCCAATCAAATCCACAAAGCCTTCGAATCCCTGCATGCAAAAACCTGTCACAGAAGAAAAAGACAAGAGGAGGCAAAGGGTTTTGCTCTAAAAAATATACTAATGTATTTTAAGAAATGGAAAAGATAATTGAATACAAAGGAGATCAAAACCCTAAAAAGGGTAACCTAAAGCCTAAAAAAGCTAGGTTGCACAATATAATTAATAAAATATTAATTATATGCACCTACAAGATAGCTTAAGCAAACTAGAGTAATAGGCAACTTAATTAATTAAATCAAAGTGATTTAATTAATAAGTGCAAACAAATAATTACTCTAGTAGTCAACTCAAGTCAACCATGGTTAAATCTGGTCAACTTTTGGTCAAACTTGATATTTGCGTATGTGAATATGAGCAAATGTGAGTATGAATTCCAGCAACAATTCAATGCAAATTCTCATTCAACCATTCAAAATGAAGAGATGAGGGTCTCTTAAATTGATTTTCCTGAAATTCATCAACGATTGAGATCGATTCTAATCAACGGTCAGGATTAAAGGTGAAGTTCAGTCATTAAGGGAGATTTCCAAATTAAAGGGAGTTAACAGATTTTATTTGAGTAAAATAAGGAGTTAACTGATTCAATTTGAGTAGAAAAAGGAGTTAACTGATTTAACTCATTTTTGATAAATAGTGAACTGAAAATTTCCCTTTTTGAATTGAAGAGAGATTTTGTTGAGATATTTAATTTAATAAAATGAGATATGCTCTCATAATTACTTTTTCTATTTAATTAAATAATCTTTAATTAATTAGAGACACTTTTCTTATTTAATTAAATAACTTTATTTAATTAATTAGGAATGGCTTCTCATTTAATTAAATAACTTTGTTTAATTAATTAGAAGGAAGTACTCCATTTAATTAAATAATTTCATTTAATAATTTCAATTTGTTTTCGAAACTAGTCAACTCAAGTCAAGCGTGGTTAAATTTGGTCAACTTTTGGTCAAACTTGATCTTTGCATATGTGAATATGAGAAAATGTGAGTATGAATTCCAGCAACAATTCGATGCAAATTCTTATTCAACCTTTCAAAATGAAGAGATGAGGGTCTCTTAAATAGACTTTCCTGGAATTCATCAACGGTTGAGATCGATTTCAATCAACGGTCAAGATTAAAGGTGAAGTTCAGTCGTAAAGGGAGATTTCCAAATTAAAGGGTGTTAACAGATTTAATTTGAGTAAAATAAGGAGTTAACTGATTCAATTTGAGTAGAAAAAGGAGTTAACTAATTTAATTCATTTTTTATCAATAGTGAACTAAAAATTTCCCTTTTTGAACTGAAGAGAGATTTTGTTGATGTAACGCCCCGCTAAGAGATTCAAAAGAATTAACCTAAAGTTTTACTAAGTTTGCTAAACATTTTTTTTTTTTAAAGTAAGAACGTATAACATACACATCAAACACATAGTAGTGGAAGCAATAACATGTAATCATCAACAATCATACATAACAGGTTACATTCCTTAAGGATCCCAAGACGTTGAGTTACTTTTAAATTTAATTAATTCTAAGTCTAACAACTACCACATCCACATGAAAGAATAATACTAAAGTCCAATGTCCATAATATAGATTTGTTCCGAATGCCTCTTGGAAAATTAATTCAAAATGCTCAATCATCTATTATACATGTCACAGGGTATGAAAGGCTTAAAAGAATATACATATGTAAAAATAGAAATGCATCAACCTCCACGAATCCTTGATACAAAGTATAGTAAAAATATATGAAGCCATTCACCATACATGATACATCCATACATCCATAATGATAAAACATCTATCATAAAATCTAACCATCCATCATAATAATCCAAGAACATAGTGAAGGTAAATGCCAACCAAGAAAGCTCTAGCCACGACGACTACAGACGGATCTCAATGGTAAGAGTAAAAAGCACTACCACCTGACCGCGTGGAACCTAAATGGTCCACTCCCACCACGCTAAGGAGATAGTATCAAGTCCCAAATAGGATATCAAATCACATAATCACAAGTACTCTCTAAGTCTAGAAAATCCTAAAAGTATACTAACTCAAAGGTTCCAACACATAGATCGACATCTAGACCCAGAGGCACCACACAGACATGTAGGAAACCTGCTATGCAAGCGAGAAAGTGTCATCGCAAAAAGTCACGTCGGAAGTTACCCGAGTAATCCCTTAGGAATCTCGGGTCCCCTGTGATCCCGCGGCCACTAGTATCCTCTCGTACTGACGAGGCATACTACAGAATGCAAGGTCACAACCAAGCATTCTCTCTACCCCATCCTAGACTATAATAGCACTCAAGGCATGGGAGAGAACATACAGTTATCTTATTAGATTCATTTAAGTCAGTATTTAGGTGAGATGTTTTCACTTATTAAAACAACTTACAATGAGTTACCCTGGCAGCCACTTAGGGCCCCGACCCCCATCGCAAGCCACTTCCCGACACTACACATAGATAACCTACCCTAGGCTCATGAAATCACAAATCACAAATATCACCTCAACCCTATACAAGTGACTGGAAAATATCAAATGATAATCATAATGATCACAACAGTTCTCTATCAGCAACTGAAGGCATTAATGATAAGTTACAATATCTAATGGTTCTCCAATGAGCAACCAATAGGTATCCTAATAATAGATCACAATATTGATTGAAGACTCCAGAATGGTCAAGTCAAAACATGTCACAACATGACATCATCAAGAACAAATCACTTTAAAACACCTCAGCTTCACACAAAGAAACTGGAAAGCAATAACATACAGTAAATACACCCATCATAGAGCCTCTGGTAACATCCTAAACTGGTCAACACTCTAGGACCACCCAAATCCCAAACACAACTAGTACATTAAAAACATCATAGTTTCACAGTAGGTTTGATTTGAAAGTATATTATCAAATTAAAAGTAAAGGTTTCAGTTTGCAGATTAACGTATGTTTCAACAAACTAAGTTTCACAGCTTACCCCAACGAATTAACCCGTTCTCATAATTAATCATAACACAACTTAAAAGTAATAATAATCATTTCTTAATCTATTAAATAATAATAATAGTTGATTATTAAATAATAATAAATAAACCCAAACCCATTAAAAATCGAATTTCTAAAAGATAAATATACTTAATATTATTAAATACTATTTATCATTAGCTTAAATCAATTTCAATTTTCATATACATTTTCAAATTAATAATTATCTAATAATTATTAATTACGTAATCAATAATCATTAACAAATTCCTTAATTATATATATATATATATATATATATATATATATATATATATATATATATAGTTAATTAACAACTAAAAATTTGAGTTTAATCCTCCAATTAATTATTATAAAATTTATTATAAAACTAATAATAAAATTATTATAATAAAATTTATTAATAAAATTATAATTAATATTTAAATTTATATAAAATAAATTACAATTAATATTATTTTAAAAAATAACTTATAACAAAATCCAAATTTTGCATATGGCAAAGGCACGTAATAAAGTCTTTAAAAAAAAATTGCATCACATAGCGATTTATTGAATCGCTGCCTCCATTTAATGTTGCAGTGCACGACTGCTATTGCAGTCAGCCTGCATCAGCAGGTACAACTGCACAGCAGTCAGCCTGCCTTTATAAAAGGGTACGGGTGGGAGTATTTCCCCCACCAACTTTTTTTTTGTTAATTTTCTTTATTTTTTTATAAAGGTAACAACTTTATTTAAATGGATAAATATAAATATACATATATTAAATTTAAATATTGTATATATATATATTTAACTAATATTTTATTAATTAAATATAGTTAATTTCAATTAAATACTCATTTCACAAAGATTCTATTTATAAATAAATAAATAAATATATATATATATATATATATATATATATTTGATTTCTACATTACTCTGATAGAGAAAATATTTTTTTTAACCATCCAAATTTTCAATCTCAAATTTTTACTTTATTTAAAACTTAACCCTTCCTGATTATATTCTGATTTCTAGAACGAGGGTTTCTCCATTTCTCTTTTCTAATCCCTATGTATAGAGTAATTAATTGACAAGCATATAAAAATTCATAATATTTGAAATACTTAAACTTCTATCACAGAGAATACAATTTTTTTTTACAATCCATAGACACGAAGAAGACAGGAAAGGATAATTGCGTATTTAATCGATGATCAAAACACGAGACCCTACCTGATCCTGATGCTATTATGCAATCCCCAGGAACTGTAAGAGAATTCGCTCCTCTTCAATAACCTTCTTCCGAAAATATTTCTTGAAATTAGCCTTCTGAAATTCACTTCCAAAAGTTGTCTCCCAAAAATTTTCGTCCAAATTCGTGTCCCCCCAAAAATGAACTCCCAAGTTGTGATAAGAAGTTTTCTCCTCAAATCGGGGCACTAATTGTGCGTTCACCCGAGAAGACTCTTTGCTCAACTGAGTTAACTCCAAATTAACTTTTATTATCTTTTCTTTTATTTTGCATTCATCTTTTCATGCACATTAAGTTGAATTATTAAATAACTTTATTTACTATTCCACTTGTCTTCTATTTTAAATTAATTTATTACTTTAATCTCAGGTGCACTTTATGAAATTAAAATAACATTATTATTTTCACTTATTTTATCTTTTAAATTAATTTCTTTAATTTTCAACTCATGCTCGCATCATGCGATCTAGAACTTTATTAACTTAATATCTTTCAACTTTTAATTTATTTTAGAAGCTTAATTGATAAAATATTTAATTAATTTAAATAACAATACTATTTAGCATTTATTTTTAAAAAATGAACTCTAAATATATTATTATTAAATTAAATAAATATTATCGCGTTCTAAATTTATCTTTAAACTTTTATCTCCAATTTTAATTCTTTTATTTAATTAATTTCTCAATTAATTAAATATGAAAATGTCATAATAATTTTTCATTAAATTAAATCATTAATTAATCTTTTTAATTAGACTTAATTAATAGAAAATATATCAAGAACTCATAAAGCAACATACGAAAACCCATCATAGAAAAACACATACTAAATCAAACAAAAAGGGTTATAATTACGAAATTACATCATTTGATGTATTTGGAGGGTACTAAACTCATATACTTGTCCTAATTATCAATTAGGACAATTGGCTAAAGGGTTTAGGATTTGGACTTAAGAGTTTATCTCCCCTCTCTTACCATTGAGATAATGCGATAGGGTACGCTCATCCTAGCGATTCAGGGAAGCTGATACCTGGTACCTGCAACCTGCATAAAATTCACGCATGTACAAACACAATATTCTGAGCTAAACAGACAATGGCAGGAAGTGGTGCATCGTGTAGATCCCGACTAGCAAGTGACTACGACTCCCTTCCTTAACCACATAAGAAACACCATACATAAAGAAAATCAACACGCACACAATACACATGCAGTATGGGGTAAGTATCCATAAGAAAGCACATGTGATAATAAACCATCTAACTAATCATCATCGATAATTGAGAACATTGAATAATCATCATATATGCCTGAAATATAGAGTACCAAGTAATCTCATCATATAATAAACTGAGTGTAAAACAACATCTGATAATCTCAAGATAATGCTACTAATTATCAAACATAAAACTTGGCCTAAAAGAGTTTGGCAATGATATCAGCAATGTAACTAGAAAAATGTAGACTAGGGGCAGACACTATAGTTGAGATATTTAATTTAATAAAATGAGATATCCTCTCATAATTACTTTTTCTATTTAATTAAATAATCTTTAATTAATTAAAGACACTTTTCTTATTTAAATAAATAACTTAATTTAATTAATTAGGAATGGCTTATCATTTAATTAAATAACTCTGTTTAATTAATTAAAAGTAAGTACTCCATTTAATTAAATACTTTCGTTTAATTATTTCAAAAAAAAATTTGAAACTAGTCAACTCAAGTCAACCGTGGTTAAATCTGGTGAACTTTTGGTCAAACTTGATCTTTGCGTATGTGAATATGAGCAAATTTGAGTATGAATTTCAGTACCAATTCAATGCAAATTCTCATTCAACCTTTCAAAATGAAGAGATGAGGGCCTCTTAAATAGACTTTCTTGGAATTCATCAACGGTTGAGATCGATTTCAATCAACGATCAGGATTAAAGGTGAAGTTCAATCATAAAGGGAGATTTTCAAATTAAAGGGAGTTAACAAATTTAATTTGAGTAGAATAAGGAGTTAACTGATTCAATTTGAGTAGAAAAAGGAGTTAATTGATTTAACTCATTTTTGATCAATAGTGAACTGAAAATTTCTCTTTTTGAACTGAAGAGAGATTTTGTTGAGATATTTAATTTAATAAAATGAGATATGCTCTAATAATTACTTTTTCTATTTAATTAAATAATCTTTAATTAATTAGAGACACTTTTCTTATCTAATTAAATAACTTCATTTAATTAATTAGGAATGGCTTCTCATTTACTTAAATATCTTTGTTTAATTAATTAGAAGTAATTACTGCATTTCATTAAATAAGTTCGTTTAATTATTTCAAAATTCTTTTTGAAACTAGTCAACTCAAGTCAACCGTGGTTAAATCTGGTGAACTTTTGGTCAAACTTGATCTTTGCGTATGTGAATATGAAAAAATGTGAGTATGAATTCTAGCAACAATTCGATGCAAATTCTCATTCAACCTTTCAAAATGAAGAGATGAGGGTCTCTTAAATAGACTTTTGTAGAATTCATCAACGGTTGAGATCGATTTCAATCAACGGTCAAGATTAAAGGTGGAGTTCAGTCATAAAGGGAGATTTTCAAATGAAAGGGAGTTAGCAGATTTAATTTGAGTAAAATAAGGAGTTAACTGATTCAATTTGATTAGAAAAAAGAGTTAACTAATTTATCTCATTTTTTATCAATAGTGAACTGGAAATTTCTCTTTTTGAACTAAAGAGAGATTTTGTTGAGATATTTAATTTAATAAAATGAGATATGCTCTCTGTAATGCCCCGCCAAGGGATCCAAAGAATTTCACTAAGTTTACCAAACAATTTTTTTTTAAACATGAAAATAAAACCATTCTTAACATTCACACGATAGAAAAAGCAATATTAGTACAATTGAAAGTAAACATAACATAACATAACAGATTACATTCTTTAAGAATCCCTGAATGTTGAATCACATCTAAATTAACTATTCATCTAACATCACATCCTTATAAAATAACAATGATACATCCAATGTTCCTAAACAATATATAAGTGTCCTTTTAGAATTTATATTTTAGTTTAGCTCAATCATCCACTGTACATGTTACAAGATATGAAAGACATAAAAGAATATACATCTATATAAATAAAGAACATCATCATCTAATATTAATCCATGATGCAATTAGAGTAAATGAAACCACATATTATACATGATACAACATCACAAAAGATATAAACATTCATCATAAAAGATAACCATATATCACAAATATAAATAACTAAGTGCGCAGTTCCTCCCAACCATAAATAGCATTATTAGACCATCGTGGATCTTAGGCATCCCTCCGTGCGTAACATTCCAAAGCACCGAAGAGATTATTGGTATTATCATAGTAAGAATGTCACTCCTAAAACATCTTACTAACATGCAAAGTAAAGCATAGGATACCATCATCTAACATATGCAAATCATCAATATAAGGAACATACCAGTAAATCCATCTATCATAAGGTATATCATCTATCATAATGCTCCAAGATCATAATGAAGATAAATACCAACCAAGAATGCTCCAGCCACGGTATCTCAGATGGATCTCAAATGATAAGAGTGAAAAATACACTACCACCCGACCGTGTGGAACCTAAGTGGTCCACTCCTACCGTGCTGAGGAGATAATCTCAAGTCCCAAACAGGATATCAATTCACAAAGCACAAATTTTTAATAGTCCAGGAATCCTAAAAGTACACTAACTCAAGGGTTCCATCACACAAACTCGACATCTAATTCCTAGAGGCACATAATGACATGTAGGAAACCTACTTTGCAAGTGGGAAAGTGTCATCACAATTATCATGTACAAGTTACCTTGGCAGTTAGCTAAACTCCACAGGTCCATACTGATCTCATGCGGCCACTAGTATCCTCTCATATCGACGAGGCATACTACGGAATGCACGGTCGCAATTATGAGTTCTCGCTACTCCCATCCTAGCCTGTACAAGCACTCAAGGCATGGGCGAGAACCAAAACAATTATCTTTTTAGGTTCATTTAATCTCCATTTAGTGTGTAAATGTTATCACTTATTAACCAAACTTACAATGAGTTACCCCGGCAGCCACTTAGGGCCCCGACCTCCATTGCAAGCCACTTTCTGACACTACAAGTAGATTACCTACCCTAAGCTCATGGAATCGTAAAATCACCACAGTCCTATACAAGCGACTGTAAGTAAAATCCAAAAGATAATCCATAAAAATAATCATCAAATATCCACAATATAAGCATCAAATATCCATAATAAGAATCATCAAATTTTCAAGATAAGAATCATCAAATCTCCATGAGCATCCGAAAAGAATCCATAGAAAATCTTGACCACAATAGTTCTCTATTGGCAACTGAAGGCATCACTGATAATCATAAGTATCCATTGGTTCTCAATAACCAAAATATATCTCAAAATGAATCACAATATCCATTGGTTCTTAGCAAGCAACCAAGAATACCTCAAAATCATACTGATCGAAGACTCCAAAATGGTTGAGTCAAACATGTCACAACATGACATCATCAAGAAATAAATCCACATTTTAGTCCCATCACGGTGACTAGAAAATAATCCAAAGATAACTGATCGATGACTCAAAAATGATTAGCTCAGGTATCTCATACACATACATCTTAGCTTCACACATGAAGACTGATGAACAAATACAAATATTTCATAGAGCAAATGATCACATTACCATGGTTGGGTTTATAAAGATCGAGACCAAAAAGATCAACATGCCATCATATCTCATAACCCTTGAGCCTCTGGTAACAACCTAGGACTGGTCAACACTAGTCAACCCAAAATCCAAAATAAGAAGCATATAGAATACACGATGCAAACACATGTTTTAGTTTACTAAATTCACATAGTTGAATAATGTGTAGGGGTTTCCACTTTTTTGTTTGCAAGTATACTTTCAAGTGTCTTAAGTTTCATTATTTGACCTACAAGTCAACCCATTGTCCCCGATAGCATTATCCTTCCATTATTAAGAATTACATTCTAAGAATAACTTAAGGATAAATATTAACTAAACTGATCATCATTGACCTTTAATTAAATTGTTCTCTATATTTAATCATGATGCATATTTTAATTGATTAACCTTTCAACTTTTCTAAGATCATGATTCGTTATATTATAAGAGGACAATTTATCATTCTTCGAATAAGAGATCATAACTCCATTAGAATAATCAATTAACATCGATTCACAATCCTTGACCTTTTATCGTTCTAATAATTCTCAACTATATATATTACTAAGTCTTCACCATTAAAATATCTAAAGTCATTATTCAAGTCATCGGAATAAGACTTATCAACTTTGATATCAGTATTTCTACAATCTCATTAAAAGAATTATATCAATTAAATCTCTATTACATAACTTAATTATTAATTAAATCCTATTAACTCTAGTTAATTGATTTAATTAATAATTTCACAACCAAACCATCAACCCAATGAATATTAGTTGACCATTAACTAACTAGAATTTTGTAAGATAAAAAGAAACTATAATTCAACACTCAAATGATCATATTAATAATTCAATAATAATAACTTTTTAATATTTAATAATAAGCTATATTAAAAATCTTATTAATAAATCTATAATGACCACATTTGTCACTCTGCAACAATGTTCTCATTTATATTTTAATAATATCAAGTTATAATAAATTCTCAATATTAATATCCTCAAATAGTTTTCTCCTATGTATGTTGATTTAAAAATTCAATTAATTAATACTCCTCTTACTTATTAACCAATTCAAATTGATTAATATCATTTACAGAGCTTCAATCATTAACTTTAATCTGATTAATTAATAACTATTTAAACCATTTATACTATTATTTATTAATAGTTCATTAGACTCAACAAACATTAATAAATAATAAACTCATCAAACTATAAATAATCGATCTAGAGAATCCCTCCATAAATTTCATTAGTTAATATTTAACTAACTCTTAACACCATTAAGATATATCAATAATTTATTTAATAATACATAACGTATTATAATAACATAATAACTCAAATCATAGTAATGTTATAACATTGTTATAATGTAACCATGACCCTTGATCTATAGATCTTAACCAATATCATTAAAGTCTCTTAATTAAAATCATCATAATAATCATCATTAAATATCTTTACCATCTTTTAATTATCTAGTATATATTAAATAGTATTTAATATACATTAAATAATATTAAAAGTCTGCTATATAAACTATATTAATATTTATTCTCTATTAATAATAATTGACAAATTATTATTAATCATATATCATTTATCATTTCAATAAGTCAATTTACAATTTCCTTTAAACACTTCAAGGAGAATAATTTTTATTGATTTTAAGTAAATCAATCTCATTCAATTATTTAATTCCACTTATCAATATCTTTTTTCTTTTAATTTTCTCTCATTAAAAGATCTATTTACTTAAATTGGCTAATAATTAATTACACTTCTTCTACTATTAACTAATCTTAATTAAATTTGATTTAATTAGATTATATAATAAACCATATAAAACTAATACATATTAATAAGATTCTACTAAAGAAAAATTTGCAATAATATCTTAATTCATTCCATGCTTTGATATATTATTTTTGTGAAGTTTAAGCATAAAGAACTCTTGGTTATGGGAAATGAAAAAATATCTGTCCTTAAATAAAACAGTCCTAGTATGACTGCCATATCTCCTAAATGAACCGTTGGATCGGGCTGAAATTGAAATATGTTGGAGAGGGCCAAGTTGCGCCAATTCTGACCGAAGCGATCAAATAAATTCGATCACGATAAAAGATTATGAATAATTGAGTTCGGGTCTATCCAAGGGGCACCGACAGGACAGTTTCTGATGAAATAAAAATTTTCTATTTAAATAATTATTTTCTAAACATAACCATTAATCCATCCAATAAGTTTAACTATAAATTTGAAATTATCATTCTCAATTTGATTCTAATTCAAACCCAACCCCATTTAGTTCTAAATCCTCTTTAATTGGATCTAGGGTTTTCTAATGTTTTCTTCTCAACCAATAAAATATTTATATTCTAATTTAATTATAGATTCAATCACAAAGAGTATTCAGACACATATAATAGACATGATGAAGACAGGAAGAGAAATAGTGCAAAGAGAATATGCGAATATCACGAGTGCATCTGGACACTGATGCTAAATTTGTCATGCCTCAGAAGTCCATAGAAAATCTCTTCCTTCTCCATCATTCACAATTCCTCCAAGATTCGAACCAACCGAAAATCTCCAAGTGACTAGAAGAGCTAGAAGGAGCATAGAAGCATGTAGAAAATATATGAACATATGAACTTCTCCAATGCATGTAATCTTTGAAGCTTCCATTTTAGCTTGAAACTTGTAGTTTCCATTAAGCTTGTAGCTTATAGCTTTCATTCAGTTTGTCCAAACATACTAGGAGAGCCTCTATTTAAAGGCCTATAAGATGCATCTAGAGTGTCTCTAGAAACAACTAGAAGATAAGCATGACAACCAAGCATGGGTCTTCTCTAACCTTCTAGATAAGTCTTAAGGTTGTAGACACCTTGTGCTCAAATAAAATGCTAACTCCTAAGTGTAGACAACTAGTGCATTCTTAGAGTGCAAACTTCTGTGTTGTCTACATGACAACTCTCGAGAATTTGCAAACTCCTAACTATTAAAATAATGCACAATTATTAATATAATATTTACTTTACTCTTTCCAGTTTTATTTATTTATTTATTAAATCTTATGCACTAACTTTAATAATTTCACTTTTCAATCTTAATATATTTATATTTTAATCACATGAAATCTAGAATCTTTTAATAATTTTAAATATATTTTCCATTTTTAAATTTTATTTTCCAAAACTTAATAGCTAAAATATTTATTAGCTTTACTAATAATATTATTTAGTCATTTATTTAAAAATGAACTTCAAATATATTATTATTAAAATAAATAATATCACATTCCAAATTTAAACTTTTAACTTTTATTTACAAATTTAATTAATTTTAAAATTAATTAAATAAAATAAATATTAAAATACCATATTAATTTTTCATTTAATTAAACCATTAATTAAATTTTTTAATTAGGCTTAATTAATAGAAAATACATCAAAGACTCACAAGGTAAAATACGAAAATCCATCATAGCCAAAATACATACAAAATCAAACCAAAGGTTAATATCACGAATTATGTCATCTGACATATTCAGAGGGTACTCAACTCAGATACTTTTCCTAATTCTCAATTAGGACAAATGGCTTAAACAATAGGGATTTGGACTTGAGAATTTATCTCCCTTCTCTTATCATTAAGATAATGTGATAGGGTACGCTCATCCTGGCAATTTAAGAAAGTCGATACCCAGGACCTGCAACCTGCATAAAAACCATGCATGTACAAGCACAATATATACTAACTAAATAGGCAATGGTAGGAAGTGGTGCATCGTGTAGATCTCGACTAGCAGGTGACTACGACTCCCTTCCTTAACCACATCAGACACAACATACAAAAGCAAACACACACATCACACATATGCAAGTATGGTGTAAGTATCCATAAGAAAACACATATGATAATAAACCATCTAACTAATCATCATTAATAACTGAAAGCAATATAATCATCATCATCAATAATTGCGAACATTAAAAATAATCAACATACATACATGAAATGTAGAGTTTAAGTAATCTCATCACATAATAAACTGAATCTATAGCACAATATCTGATAATCTCAAAACAATGTTACTAACCATCAACATAAAACTAGCTCTAAAAGAGTTCAGCAATGATAACAAAATGTGAACCAGGGGCAGGCACTACACTCTCATAATTACTTTTTCTATTTAACTAAATAATCATTAATTAATTAGCAAAAATTTTTTTATTTAATTAAATAACTTCATGTAATTAATTAGGAATCACTTCTCATTTAATTAAATAACTTTGTTTAATTAATTAGAAGTAAGTACTCTATTTAATTAAATAATTGGGTTTAATTATTTCAAAATTCTATTCAAAACTAGTCAACTCAAGTCAACCGTGGTTAAATCTGATCAACTTTTGGTCAAACTTCATCTTTGCGTATGTGAATATGAGCAAATGTGAGTATGAATTCTAGCAACAATTCGATGCAAATTCGCATTCAACCTTTCAAAATGAAGAGATGAGGGTCTCTTAAATAGACTTTCCTAGAATTTATCAATGGCTGAGATCGATTTCAATCAACGGTCAGGATTTAAAAGTGAAGTTCAGTCATAAAGGGAGATTTCCAAATTAAAGGGAGTTAATAGATTTAATTTGAGTAAAATAAAGAGTTAACTGATTCAATTTGAGTAGAAAAAGGAGTTAACTCATTTAACTCATTTTTTATCAATAGTGAACTGAAAATTTCACTTTTTGAACTGAAGAGAGATTTTGTTGAGATATTTAATTTAATAAATGAGATATGCTCTCATAATTACTTTTTCTATTTAATTAAATAATCTATAATTAATTAGAGACACTTTTCTTATTTAATTAAATAACTTCATTTAATTAATTAGGAATGGTTTCTTATTTAATTAAATAACTTTGTTTAACTAAATAGAAGTAAGTAATCCATTTAATTAAATAATTTTGTTTAATTATTTCAAAATTCTTTTCGAAACTAGTCAACTCAAGTCAACTGTGGTTAAATCTGGTTAACTTTTGGTCAAACTTGATCTTTGTGTATGTGAATATGAGCAAATGTGACTATGAATTCCAGCAACAATTCGATGAAAATTTTCATTCAACCTTTCAAAATGAAGAGATGAGGATCTCTTAAATAGACTTTCCTGAAATTCATCAACGGTTGAGATTGATTTCAATCAACGGTCAGGATTAAAGGAAGTTCACTCATAAAGGTAGATTTCCAAATTAAAGGGAGTTAACAAATTTAATTTGAGTAAAATAAGGAGTTAACTGATTCAATTTGAGTAGAAAAAGGAGTTAACTGATTTAACTCATTTTTTATCAATAGTGAATTGAAAATTTCTCTTTTTGAACTGAAGAGAGATTTTGTTGAGATATTTAATTTAATAAAATGAGATATGCTCTCATAATTACTTTTTCTATTCAATTAAATAATCTTTAATTAATTAGAGACACTTTTCTTATTTAATTAAATAACTTCATTTAATTAATTAGGAATGCCTTCTCATTTAATTAAATAACTTTGTTTAATTAATTAGAAGTAAGTACTCCACTTAATTAAATAATTTCGTTTAATTATTTCAAAATTCTTTTCGAAACTTTTCAACACAAGTCAATCGTAGTTAAATCTGGTCAACTTTTGGTCAAACTTGATCTTTGCGTATGTAAATATGAGCAAATGTGAGTATGAATTCGAACAACAATTCGATGCAAATTCTCATTCAACCTTTCAAAATGAAGAGATGAGGGTCTCTTATAAAAAAGTAATTATGAGAGCATATCTCATTTTATTAAATTAAATATCTCAACAAAATCTCTCTTTAGTTCAAACAGGGAAATTTCCAGTTCACTATTGATAAAAAATGAGTTAAATCAGTTAACCCCTTTTTCTACTCAAATTGAATCAGTTAACTCCTTATTTTACTCAAATTAAATCTTTTAACTCCCTTTAATTTGGAAATCTTTCATTATGACTGAACTTCACCTTTAATCTTGACCGTTGATTGAAATCGATCTCAACCGTTGATGAATTCCAGGAAAGTCTATTAAAGAGACCCTAATCTCTTCATTTTGAAAGGTTGAATGAGAATTTGCATCGAATTGTTGCTGGAATTCATACTCACATTTTTTCATATTCACATACGCAAAGATCAAGTTTTACCAAAAGTTGACCAAATTTAACTACGGTTGACTTGAGCTGATTACGGTTGACTTGAGCTGATTAGTTTCAAATTTTTTTTTGAAATAATTAAACAAAATTATTTAATTAAATGGAGTACTTACTTCTAATTAATTAAACAAAGTTATTTAATTAAATGAGAAGCCATTCCTAATTAATTAAATGAAGTTATTTAATTAAATAAGAAAAATGTCTCTAATTACTTAAATATTATTTAATTAAATAGAAAAAGTAATTATGAGAGCATATCTAATTTTATTAAATTAAATATCTCAACAAAATCTCTCTTCAGTTCAAAAAAAAAAATTTCCAGTTCACTATTGATAAAAAATGAGTTAAATCAGTTAACTCCATTTTCTACTCAAATTGAATAAGTTAACTCCTTATTTTACTCAAATTAAATCTGTTAACACCCTTTTATTTGAAAATCTCCCTTTATGACTGAATTTCAACTTTAATCCTGACCGTTGATTGAAATCGATCTCAACCGTTGATGAATTCAAGGAAAGTCTATTTAAGAGACCCTCATCTCTTCGTTTTGAAATGTCGAACGAGAATTTGCATCAAATTGTTGTTGGAATTCATACTCAGATTTGCTCATATTCACATACGCAAATATCAAGTTTGACCAAAAGTTGACTAGATTTAACCACGATTGACTTGAGTTGACTAGTTTCAAAAAAAATTTAAAATAATTAAACGAAATTATTTAATTAAATGGAGTACTTACTTCTAATTAATTAAACAAAGTTATTTAATTAAATGAGAAGCCATTCCTAATTAATTAAATGAAGTTATTTAATTAAATAAGAAAAGTGTCTCTAATTAATTAAAGATTATTTAATTAAATAGAAAAAGCAATTATGAGAGCACATCTCATTTTATTAAATTAAATATCTCAACAAAATCTCTCTTCAATAGAAAAAGGGAAATTTCCAGTTCACTATTGATAAAAAATGAGTTAAATCAGTTAACTCCTTTTTCTACTCAAATTGAATCAGTTAACTCCTTATTTTACTCAAATGAAATCTGTTAACTCTCTTTAATTTAGAAATCTCCCTTTATGGTATAACTTAACCTTTAATCATCACCGTTGATTGAAATTGATCTCAACTGTTGATGAATTTTAGGAAAGTCTATTTAAGAGACCCTCATCTCTTCATTTTGAAAGGTTGAATGAGAATTTGCATCGAATTGTTGCTAGAATTCATACTCACATTTGCTCACATTCACATACGTAAAGATCAAGTTTGACAAAAAGTTGACTAGATTTAACCACGGTTGACTTGAGTTGATTAATTTCGAAAAGAATTTTGAAATAATTAAACGAAATTATTTGATTAAGTGGAGTACTTAATTCTAATTAATTAAACAAAGTTCTTTAATTAAATGAGAAGCCATTCCTAATTAATTAAATGAAGTTATTTAATTAAATAAGAAAAGTGTCTCTAATTAATTAAAGATTACTTAATTAAATAGAAAAAGTAATTATGAGAGCATATCTCATTTTATTAAGTTAAATATCTCAACAAAATCTCTCTTCAGTTCAAAAAAAGAAATTTCTAGTTCACAATTGATCAAAAATGAGTTAAATCAGTTAACTCCTTTTTCTACTAAAATTGAATTAGTTAACTCCGTATTTTACTCAAATTAAATCTGTTAACCCTTTTTAATTTGGAAATCTCCCTTTATGACTGAACTTCACCGTTAATCCTGATCGTTGATTGAAATCGATCTCAACCATTGATGAATTTCAGGAAAGTCTATTTAAGAGACCCTCATCTCTTCATTTTGAAAGGTGGAATGAGAATTTGTATCGAATTGTTGCTGAAATTCATACTCACATTTGCTCATATTCACATACACAAAGATCAAGTTTAACTAAAAGTTGACTAGATTTAACCACGGTTGACTTCAGTTGACTAGTTTCGAAAAGAATTTTAAAATAATTAAACAAAATTATTTAATTAAATAGAGTACTTACTTCTAATTAATTAAAAAAAGTTATTTAATTAAATGAGAAGCCATTCCTAATTAATTAAATGAAGTTATTTAATTAAATAAGAAAAGTGTCTCTAATTAATTAAAAATTATTTAATTAAATAGAAAAAGTAATTATGAGAGCATATCTCATTTTATTAAACTAAATATTTCAACAAAATCTCTCTTCAGTTCAAAAAGGGAAATTTCCAGTTCACTATTGATCAAGAATGAGTTATATCAGTTAACTCCTTTTTCTACTCAAATTGAATCAGTTAACTCTTTATTTTACTCAAATTAAATCTGTTAACTCCCTTTAATTTGAAAATCTCCCTTTATGACTGAACTTCACCTTTAATCCTGATCGTTGATTGAAATCATTCTCAACCGTTGATGAATTTCAGGAAAGTTTATTTAAGAGACCCTCATCTCTTCATTTTGAAAGGTTGAATGAGAATTTGCATCGAATTGTTGCTAAAATTCATGGTCACATTTGCTCATATTCACATATGCAGAGATCAAGTTTGACCAAAAGTTGATCAGATTTAACCACGGTTGACTTGAGTTGACTAGTTTCTAAAAGTATTTTAAAATAATAAAATGAAATTATTTAATTAAATGGAGTACTTACTTCTAATTAATTAAACAAAGTTATTTAAGTAAATGAGAAGCCATTCCTAATTAATTAAATGAAGTTATTTAATTAAATAAGAAAAGTATCTCTAATTAATTAAAAATTACTTAATTAAATAGAAAAAGTAATTATGAGAGCATATCTCATTTTATTAAATTAAATATCTCAACAAAATCTCTCTTCAATTCAAAAATGGAAATTTTTAGTTCACTATTGATCAAAAATGAGTTAAATCAGTTAACACCTTTTTTTTTACTCAAATTGAATCAGTTAACTCCTTATTTTACTCAAATTAAATCTGTTAACTCCCTTTAATTTTAAAATGTCCTTTTATGACTGAAGTTCACCGTTAATCCTAACCATTGATTGAAATCAATCTCAACCGTTGATAAATTCTAAGAAAGTCTATTTATGAGACCCTCATCTCTTCATTTTGAAAGGTTGAATGAGAATTTGCATCGAATTGTTGCTGGAATTCATACTCACATTTGCTCATATTCACATATGCAAAAATCAAGTTTGACCAAAAGTTGACCAGATTTAACCACGGTTGAGTTGAGTTGACTAGTTTCAAAAAAAATTTTGAAATTTTTTTGAAATTATATAATTAAATGGATTACTTACTTCTAATTAATTAAACAAAGTTATTTAACTAAATGAGAAGCCATTCTTAATTAATTAAATGAAGTTATTTAATTAAATAAAAAAAGTGTTTCTAATTAATTAAAGATTACTTAATTAAATAGAAAAAGTAATTATGAGAGCATATCTCATTTTATTCAATTAAATATCTCAACAAAATATCTCTTCAGTTCAAAAAGGAAAATTTCCAGTTCACTATTGATCAAAAATAAGCTAAATCAGTTAACTCTTTTTTCTACTCAAATTGAATCAGTTAACTCCTTATTTTACTCAAACTAAATCTATTAACTCCCTTTAATTTGAAAATCTCCCTTTATGACTAAACTTCACCTTTAATCCTGACCGTTGATTGAAATCGATCTTAACCGTTAATGAATTTCAGAAAAGTCTATTTAAGAGACCCTCATCTCTTCATTTTGAAAGGTTGAATGAGAATGTGCATCGAATTATTGCTGGAATTTATACTCACATTTTCTCATATTGACATACGCAAAGATCAAGTTTGACAAAAAGTTGATCAAATTTAACCACGGTTGACTTGAGTTGATTAGTTTCAAAAAGAGTTTTGAAATAATTAAACAAAATTATTTAATTAAATGGAGTACTTAATTCTAATTAATTAAACAAAGTCATTTAATCAAATGCGAAGCCATTCCTAATTAATTAAATGAAGTTATTTAATTAAATAAGAAAAATGTCTCTAATTAATTAAAGATTATTTAATTAAATAGAAAAAGTAATTATGAGAGCATATCTCATTTTATTAAATTAAATATCTCAACAAAATCTCTCTTCAGTTCAAAAAGAGAAATTTCTAGTTCACTATTGATAAAAAATGAGTTAAATGAGTTAACTCCTTTTTCTACTCAAATTGAATCGGTTAACTCTTTATTTTACTCAACTTAAATCTGTTAACTCCCTTTAATTTAGAAATCTCCCTTTATGACTGAACTTCACCTTTAATCCTGAGCGTTGATTGAAATCAATCTCAACCGTTGATGAATTTTAGGAAAGTCTATTTAAGAGACCCTCATCTCTTCATTTTGAAAGGTTGAATGAGAATTTTCATCGAATTGTTGTTGAAATTCAGACTCACATTTGCTTATATTCACATACGCAAATATCAAGTTTGACCAAAAGTTGACCAGATTTAACCACGATTGACTTGAGTTGACTAGTTTTGAATTTTTTTTTGAAATAATTAAATGAAATTATTTAATTAAATAGAGTGCTTACTTCTAACTAATTAAACAAAGTTATTTAATTAAATGAGAAGCCATTCCTAATTAATTAAATAAAATTATTTAATTAAATAAGAAAACTGTTTCTAATTAATTAAAGATTATTTAATTAAATAGAAAAAGTAATTATGAGAGCATATCTCATTTTATTCAATTAAGTATCTCATAAAAATCTCTCTTCAGTTAAAAAAGGAAAATTTTCAGTTCACTATTGATAAAAAATGAGTTAAATCAGTTAACTCCTTTTCTACTCAAATTGAATCAGTTAACTCCATATTTTACTCAAATTAAATCTATTGACTCCCTTTAATTTGGAAATCTCCCTTTATTACTGAACTTCACCTTTGATCTTGACCATTGATTGAAATCGATCTCAACTATTGATGAATTTCAGAAAAGTCTATTTAAGAGACCGTCATCTCTTCATTTTGAAAGGTTCAATGAGAATTTGCATCGAATTGTTGCTGGAATTCATACTCACATTTGCTCATATTCACATATGCAAAGATCAAGTTTGACCAAAAGTTGACCAAATTTAACCATGTTGACTTGAGTTGACTAATTTCAAATTTTTTTATGAAATAATTAAACGAAATTATTTAATTAAATGGAGTACCTACTTCTAATTAATTAAGCAAAGTTATTTAATTAAATGAGAAGCCATTCCTAATTAATTAAATGAAGTCATTTAATTAAATAAGAAAAGTGTCTCTAATTAATTAAAGATTATTTAATTAAATAGGAAAAGTAATTATGAGAACATATCTCATTTTATTAAATTAAATATCGCAACAAAATCTCTGTTCAGTTCAAAAAGGGAAATTTCCAGTTCACTATTGATAAAAAATGAGTTAAATCAGTTAACTCTGTTTTCTACTCAAATTGAATCAGTTAACTCCTTATTTTACTCAAATTAAATCTGTTAACTCTCTTCAATTTGAAAATCTCCATTTATGACTGAACTTCACCTTTAATCCTGACCGTCAATTGAAATCAATCTAAACTGTTGATGAATTCTAAGAAAGTCTATTTAAGAGGCCCTCATCTCTTCATTTTGAAAGGTTGAATGAGAATTTGTATCGAATTGTTACTAGAATTCATACTCACATTTGCTCATATTCAAATACGCAAATATTAAGTTTGACCAAAAGTTGACAAGATTTAACCATAGTTGACTTGAGTTGACTAGTTTCAAAAAGAATTTTGAAATAATTAAACAAAATTATTTAACTAAACGAAGTACTTACTTCTAATTAATTAAAAAAAGTTATTTAATTAAATGAGAAGCCATTCCTAATTAGTTAAATGAAGTTATTTAATTAAATAAGAAAAGTGTCTCTAATTAATTAAAGATCATTTAATTAAATAGAAAAAGTAATTATGTGAGCATATCTCATTTTATTAAATTAAATATCTTAACAAAATCTCTTTTCAGTTCAAAAAGAAAAATTTCCAGTTCACTATTGATCAAACATGAGTTAAATCAGTTATCTCCTTTTTCTACTCAAATTGAATCAGTTAACTCCTTATTTTAGTCAAATTAAATCCGTTAACTCCCTTTAATTTAGAAATCTCCGTTTATGACTGAACTTCACCTTTAATTCTTGACCGTTGTTTGAAATCAATCTCAACCGTTGATGAATTTCAGGAAAGTCTATTTAAGAGACCCTCATCTCTTCGTTTTGAAAGGTTGAATGAGAATTTGCATTGAATTGGTGCTGGAATTCATACTCACATTTTCTCATATTCACATACGCAAAGATCAAGTTTGACCAAAAGTTGACCAGATTTAACCACGGTTGATTTGAGTTGACTAGTTTCGAAAATAATTTTAAAATAATGAAACAAAATTATTTTATTAAATGGAGTACTTCTAATTAATTAAATAAAGTTATTTATTTAAGTGAGAAGCCATTCCTAATTAATTAAATGAAGTTATTTAATTAAATAAAAAAAGTGTCTCTAATTAATTAAAGATTATTTAATTAAATAGAAAAAGTAATTATGAGAGCATATCTCATTTTATTAAATTAAATATCTGAACAAAATCTCTCTTCAGTTCAAAAAGGGAAATTTTCAGTTCACCATTGATAAAAAATGAGTTAAATGAGTTAACTCATTTTTCTACTCAAATTTTAACTCCTTATTTTACTCAAATTAAATCTGTTAAGTCCCTTTAATTTGGAAATCTCCCTTGATGACTGAACTTCAACTTTAATCCTGACCGTTGATTGAAATTGATCTCAATCGTTGATGAATTCTAGTAAAGTCTATTTAAGAGACCCTCATCTCTTCATTTTGAAACGTTGAATGCAAATTTGCAT
Source organism: Cupressus sempervirens (assembly GCA_028749045.1). Classification (NCBI taxonomy): domain Eukaryota; kingdom Viridiplantae; phylum Streptophyta; class Pinopsida; order Cupressales; family Cupressaceae; genus Cupressus; species Cupressus sempervirens. The sequence continues at coordinate 106,114,425 of CM053791.1, read as the reverse complement.
CGAATTGTTGCTAGAATTCATACTCACATTTGCTCATATTCACATACGCAAAGATCAAGTTTGACCAAAAGTTGACCAGATTTAACCACGGTTGACATGAGTTGAATAGTTTCAAATTTTTTTAAAAATTATTTAAAAAAATTATTTAATTAAATGGAGTACTTACTTCTAATTAATTAAATAAAATTACTTAATTAAATGAGAAGCCATTCCTATTTAATTAAATGAAGTTATTTAATTAAATAAGAAAAGTTTCTCTAATTAATTAAAGATTATTTAATTAAATAGAAAAACTAATCATGAGAGCAAATCTCATTTTATTAAATTAAATATCTCAAGAAAACCTCTCTTCAGTTCAAAAAGGGAAATTTTCAGTGCACTATTGATAAAAAATGAGTTAAATCAGTTAACTCCTTTTTCTACTCAAATTGAATTAGTCAACTCATTATTTTATTCGAATTAAATCTGTTAACTCCCTTTAATTTGGAAATCTCCCTTTATGACTGAACTTCACCTTTAATACTGACCGTTGATTGAAATTGATCTCAACTGTTGATGAATTTCAGGAAAGTCTATTTAAGAGACCCTCATCTCTTCATTTTGAAAGGTTGAATGAGAATTTGCATCGAATTGTTGCTGGAACTCATACTCACATTTGCTCATATTCACATACGCAAAGATCAAGTTTGACAAAAAGTTGATCAGATTTAACCAAGGTTGACTTGAGTTGACTAGTTTAAAAAAGAATTTTGAAATAATTAAATGAAATAATTTAATTAAATGGAGTACTTACTTCTAATTAATTAAACAAAGTTATTTAACTAAATGAGAAGCCATTCCTAATTAATTAAATTAAGTTATTTAATTAAATAAGAAAAGTGTCTCTAATTAATTAAAGAAGTAAAAAAAGTAGTTATGAGAGCATATCTCATTTTATTAAATTAAATATATCAACAAAATCTCTCTTCAGTTCAAAAAGGGAAATTTTCAGTACACTATTGATAAAAAATGAGTTAAATAAGTTAACTCCTTTTTCTACTCAAGTTGAATCAGTTAACTCCTTATTTTACAAAAATTTAATCTGTTAACTCCCTTTAATTTAGAAATCTCCCTTTATGACTGAACTTCACCTTTAATCCTGACCATTGATTGATATCGATCTCAACCATTGATGAATTCAAGTAAAGTCTATTTAAGAGACCCTCATCTCTTCATTTTGAAAGGTTGAATGAGAATTTGCATCGAATTGTTGCTGTAATTCATACTCATATTTGCTATTATTCACATACGCAAAGATCAAGTTTGACCAAAAGTTGGCCAGATTTAACCACGGTTGACTTGAGTTGACTAGTTTCGAAAAGAATTTTGAAATAATCAAACAAAATTATTTAATTAAATGGAGTACTTACTTCTATTTAATTAAACAAAGTTATTTAATTAAATGAGAATCCATTCCTAATTAATTAAATGAAGTTATTTAATTAAATAAGAAAAGTGTCTCTAATTAACTAAAGATTATTTAATTAAATAGAAAAAGTAATCATCATAGAAAATCTCATTTTATTAAATTAAATATCTCAACAAAATCTCTCTTCAGTTCAAAAAGGAAAATTTCCAGTTCACTATTGATCAAAAATGAGTTAAATCAGTTAACTCCATTATCTACTCAAATTGAATCAGTAAACTCCTTATTTTACTCAAATTAAATCTGTTAACTCCCTTTAATTTGGAAATCTCCCTTTATGACTGAACATCACCTTTAATCCTGACCATTGATTGAAATCGATCTCAACCGTTGATGAATTCTAGGAAAGTCTATTTAAGTGTCTCTCATCTTTTCATTTTGAAAGGTTGAATGAGAATTTGCATCGAATTGTTGCTGGAATTCATACTCACATTTGCTCATATTCACATACACAAAGATCAAGTTTGACAAAAAATTGACCAGATTTAACCACGGTTGACTTGAGTTGATTAGTTTCGAAATTTTTTTTGAAATAATTAAACGAAATTATTTAATTAAATGGAGTACTTACTTCTAATTAATTAAACAAAGTTATTTAATTAAATGAGAAGCTATTCCTAATTAATTAAATGAAGTTATTTAATTAAATAAGAAAAGTGTCTATAATTAATTAAAGATTATTTAATTAAATAGAAAAAGTAATTATGAGAGCATATCTCATTTTGTTAAATTAAATATCTCAACAAAATCTCTCTTTAATTCAAAAAGGGAGATTTTTAGTTCACTATTGATAAAAAATGAGTTAAATAAGTTAACTCCTTTTCCTACTCAAATTGAATCAGCTATCTCCTTATTTTACTCAAATTAAATCTGTTAACTCTCTTTAATTTGGAAATGTCTCTTTATGACTTTACTTCACCTTTAATCCTGACTGTTGATTGAAATCGATCTCAACCATTGATAAATTCAGGAAAGTCTATTTAAGAGACCCTCATCTCTTCATTTTGAAAGGTTGAATGAGAATTTGCATCGAATTGTTGTTGTAATTCATACTCATATTTGCTCATATTCACATACGCAAAGATCAAGTTTGACCAAAAGTTGGCCGGATTTAACCACGGTTGACTTGAGTTGACTAGTTTCGAATTTTTTTTTGAAATAATCAAACAAAATTATTTAATTAAATGGAGTACTTACTTCTAATTAATTAAACAAAGTTATTTAATTAAATGAGAAGCCATTCTAAATTAATTAAATGAAGTTATTTAATTAAATAAGAAAAGTGTCTCTAATTAACTAAAGATTATTTAATTAAATAGAAAAAGTAATTATGAGAGCATATCTCATTTTATTAAATTAAATATCTCAACAAAATCTCTCTTCAGTTCAAAAAGAGAAATTTCTGGTTCACTATTCATAAAAAATGAGTTAAATGAGTTAACTCCTTTTTCTACTCAAATTGAATCAGTTAACTCCTTGTTTTACTCAAATTAAATCTGTTAACTCCTTTTAATTTAAAAATCTCCTTTTATGACTGAACTTCACCTTTAATTCTTGACCGTTGTTTGAAATCAATCTCAATCGTTGATGAATTCCAGGAAAGTCTATTTAAGAGACCCTCATCTCTTCATTTTGAAAGGTTGAATGAGAATTTGCATCGAATTGTTGCTGGAATTCATACTCACATTTTTTCATATTCACATACGCAAAGATCAAGTTTGACCAAAAGTTGAGCAGATTTAACCACGGTTGACTAGTTTCGAAAAGAATTTAGAAATAATTAAATGAAATTATTTAATTAAATGGAGTACTTACTTCGAATTAATTAAATAAAGTTATTTAATTAAATGAGAAGCCATTCCTAACTAATTAAATGAAGTTATTTAGTTAAATAAGAAAAGTGTTTTTAATTAATTAAAGATTATTTAATTAAATAAAAAAAGTAATTATGAGAGCATATCTCATTTTATTAAATTAAATATCTCAACAAAATCTCTCTTTAGTTCAAAAAGTGAAATTTTCAGTTCACTATTGATAAAAAATGAGTTAAATCAGTTAACTCCTTTTTCTACTCAAATTGAATTAGTTAACTCCTTATTTTACTCAGATTAAATCTGTTAACTCCCTTTAATTTGGAAATCGCCCTTTATGACTGAACTTCACCTTTTATCTTGACCGTTGATTGAAATTGATCTCAACTGTTGATAAATTCTAAGAAAGTCTATTTAAGAGACCCTCATCTCTTCATTTTGAAAGGTTGAATGAGAATATGCATCGAATTGTTGCTGGAATTCATACTCACATATGCTCATATTCACATACGCAAAGATCAAGTTTGACCAAAAGTTGACCAGATTTAACAATGGTTGACTTGAGTTGACTAGTTTCGAAAAGAATTTTGAAATAATTAAACGAAATTATTTAATTAAATGGAGTACTTACTTCTAATTAATTAAACAAAGTTATTTAATTAAATGAGAAGCCATTCCTAATTAATTAAATGAAGTTATTTAATTAAATAAGAAAAATGTCTCTAATTAATTAAAGATTATTTAATTAAATAGAAAAAGTAACTATGAGAGCATATCTCATTTTATTAAATTAAATATCTCAACAAAATCTCTCTTCAATTCAAAAAGGAAAATTTCTAGTTCACTATTGATAAAAAATGAGTTAAATTAGTTAACTCCTTTTTCTACACAAATTGAATTAGTTAACTCCTTTTTTTACTCAAATTAAATCTATTAACTCCCTTTAATTTGGAAATCTCCCTTTATGACTGAACTTCACCTTTAATCCTGACCGTTGATTGAAATTGATCTCAACCGTTGATGAATTCCAAGAAAGTCTATTTAAGAGACCCTCATCTCTTCATTTTGAAAGGTTGAATGAGAATTTGCATCGAATTGTTGCTGAAATTCATACTCACATTTGCTCATACTCACATACGCAAAGATCAAGTTTGACCAAAAGTTGACCAAATTTAACCACAGTTGACTTGAGTTGACTAGTTTCGAGAAGAATTTTGAAATAATTAAATGAAATTATTTAATTAAATGGAGTACTTACTTCTAATTAATTAAACAAAGTTATTTAATTAAATGAGAAGCCATTCTAATTAATTAAATGAAGTTATTTAATTAAATAAGAAAAGTGTCTCTAAATAATTAAAGATTATTTAATTAAATAGAAAAAGTAATTATGAGAGCATATCTCATTTTATTAAATTAAATATCTCAACAAAATCTCTCTTTAGTACAAAAAGGGAAATTTTCAATTCAGTATTGATAAAAAAATGAGTTAAATCAGTTAACTCCTTTTTCTACTCAAATTGAATCAGTTAACTCCTTATTTTACTTAAATTAAATCTATTAACTCCTTTTAATTTGAAAATCTCGCTTTATGACCGAACTCCACCTTTAATCCTTACCGTTGATTGAATTCGATCTCAACCGTTGATGAATTCATGGAAAGTCTATTTAAGAGACCCTCATCTCTTCATTTTGAAAGGTTGAATGAGAATTTGGATCGAATTGTTGCTGGAATTCATACTCACATTTGCTCATATTCACATACGCAAAGATCAAGTTTGACCAAAAGTTCACCAGATTTAACCACGATTCAGTTGAGTTGACTAGTTTCGAATTTTTTTTTGAAATAATTAAACGAAATTATTTAATTAAATGGAGTACTTACTTCTAATTAATTAAAAAAAGTTATTTAATTAAATGAGAAGCCATTCCTAATTAATTAAATGAAGTTATTTAATTAAATAAGAAATGTGTCTCTAATTAATTAAAGATTATTTAATTAAATAGAAAAAGTAATTATGAGAGCATATCTCATTTTATTAAATTAAATATCTCAACAAAATCTCTCTTCAGTTCAAAAAGGGAAATTTCCAGTTCACTATTGATAATAAATGAGTTAAATGAGTTAACTCCTTTTTCTACTCAAATTGAATCAGTTAACTCCTTAATTTACTCAAATTAAATCTGTTAACTCCCTTTAATTTGGAAATCACCCTTTATGACTGAACTTCACCTTTACTCCCGACCGTTTATTGAACTCGATCTCAACCATTGATGAATTCGAGGAAAGTCTATTTAAGAGACCCTCATCTCTTCATTTTGAAATGTTGAACGAAAATTTGCATCGAATTGTTGTTGGAATTCATACTCACATTTTTTGATATTCACATATGCAAAAGATCAAGTTTGACCAAAAGTTGACCAGATTTAACCACAGTTAACTTGAGTTGACTAGTTTCGAAAATAATTTTGAAATAATTAAACTAAATTATTTAATTAAATGGAGTACTTACTTCTAATTAATTAAACAAAGTTATTTAATTAAATGAGAAGCCATTCCTAATTAATTAAATGAAGTTATTTAATTAAATAAGAAAAGTGTCTCTAATTAATTAAAAATTATTTAATTAAATAGAAAAAGTAATTATGAGAGCAAATCTCATTTTATTAAATTAAATATCTCAACAAAATCTCTCTTCAGTTCAAAAAGAGAAATTTCCAGTTCACTATTGATCAAAAATGAGGTAAATTAGTTAACTCCTTTTTCTACTCAAATTGAATTAGTTAACTCCTTATTTTAGTCAATTTAAATCTGTTAACTCCCTTTAATTTGGAAGTCTCCCTTTATGACTGAACTTCACCTCTAATCCTGACCGTTGATTGAAATCGATCTCAACCGTTGATGAATTCCAGGAAAGTCTATTTAAGAGACCCTCATCTCTTCATTTTGAAAGGTTGAATGAGAATTTGCATCGAATTGTTGCTGGAATTCATACTCACATTTGCTCATATTCACATACGCAAAGATCAGGTTTGACCAAAAGTTGACCAGAGGTCTCTTATCATTCGCTCCCCCACCAGGAATCTGGTTATTAGCCTCAATATTATCAAGACGTTCCAGAATTCTCTGAAGTACCAAAGCCTCGTCTGCATGATTATTCTCGTTGTTACCAACCCCAGCATTCTGATCAAACTGATCATTTCCAGCATCATTCTGGTACCTAGGACCTCTACCACGGCTCCTGCCTCTACCCTTGCCTCTGCCTCTGCCAGCAAGGTCATCCTCAGGGATACCGCATCCTCGAATTCTTCTAGTGATGAGAGGAATGATAGCGACCTAAAAACAAAAATCTATTAATAATGCATCAATGACGGGTTAAACCCTATAACCCAAAAGTCTTGGTTATTCTAAACCTAGCTCTGATACCAAATGTAATGCCACACAAGACATAACCAAAAGAATCTAAAAAAAAATACAATTCCATAAATGCAATAATTTCTTTTTTATAAAATCATCTCAACACAAGTTCCAATACAAGGACTGAATCACTCTTATACAGAAAAGTTCCCAATGAAAGAGAATATCATCCAAATACATTTTCATTACAATAAGAATACATAAAGAGTTCACAACTATAATGAAATACAATTTCATTTCCTTACACCTATGTCCAATATAGGAATCCTAAATACTGATTAAAAAAAATAACTTCGATAAACATCCTTAGCTACTTGAAACTCGAAGCACCTGAAAACCACACAGAAAGCAACATAACACAAACAGGGGCTCAATACATATTGAGTTTAAAAGCGAAATCCATCTGCATACATGTTAGTACCAACATATAGATATCCAAAAATAGATTTCTAATCCATCTAACATAGTGCAAATCTAGTAATAATATGCAAGAAGTAAACAATTACTTTGCATTGCTAAATTAAAGCCGCACTAAGAATAACTCATAAATGAAACATATATATTCTGAGGTGTCATCGTTATGGCACTAAGTTTCTACATCCAGATATGGTATGCTCTTAGTCATCATATAACGGTATTCTCTATTTTACTTGTCATTGACTGAATAGAGACATGCCTTTTCTTCGTACTTAACCATATAGGTTTAAGTCATAGGTAAGGCCAATTATCTTTTATGTCAAATTAACCCACCCAATTTATTTTAAAGTTATCACTGAATTAATTAACTGAATAGGATAAACCAAATTCAACCACCTGGATATACGTTCATCACAGCTATTCTTAAACACACTTCAAACAGATTTACTAAGAATGCACATGTAATGAATAACTATTCAGTATAACCTGTAATACTACATTCCTTATCAAATTGAAACACATCCTCTTCTGCCAATTCTGAAAGTAAACTTAGGTCATTACAACAACAGAAACCAAAACTATACTACGAAGATCCCATAAATATAATTAAACTGACTTAACCATTTAATGACATTTATTGAACCTTAATACTATACAATTGAATACTGCTGATATAACAAACTAACTTATCCTTCGTAATGACTAAGATATTAAACTAATTTATGATAATAATGAAATTTCATTAATCACATATCATAAATTCACCTTTTTATTTGAAAACAACTTTTTGTTCAACAATGAATTCTAACAGTTCTGCAATCAAATATGTAACAAAATACATCTTTTGAAATAAAAGACTTCTATTTTAAAGCATTTAATTTCGACGAAAACATATTAAAGCTAATGAAATAATTCTTATCCATTTATGCATTCTTGACAGATTACCTATCTTCAAGGTTTATTCAATATTTATACAGAGATAAAAGACAATGATGTCGACTTAACATTTGTATATATATATATATATATATATATATCATTCTAATGCAAATTATTTTGTTTCACGAAATTTTTTCATGTAAATCTTTCAGCATTTTACACAACTATTTAACAATATGTCAATACCCTGATTATATATGTATGTTTGTTTTCAAAATTACAATTTATACGTTATGTCAAAATATCATTCCTGTCAGTGATCAAAAACGAATAGAATACAACTTCCTTTGAAAATCTTTAACAAAGATCGGCTAATGCTTTTAAAATGTTTACTGCCGACTATTCTTACTGAAATTAACTACAACCTATAGTTCCATATTGACATTAAGACCAACTGTATACAATATCATCGAACCTCAATTTAATAATAGAATTTCCAAATCAAATTTCATTTGTGACACTAGACAAATGTTTGACAAAATGTTGTTGCCTTCAATTCCTACTAACAATACTTTAGAAACAAAACCTTACCATCTACGAATGGATTATAACCGCTATGCACTAAGATTTTGACATCCTAAATACATATGGTGAACATCGTATTCATTCATGGATAACATAAACACAAAATCCCAACAACACAATGTTTGAAAAATCATATTGCTCGATATCCAAATATGGATACGTAGAGAGCTCGACTCCAATTGTCCAACCCTACATATACCCACACTTGGGTATCGACAAGTGGAACTTAAAAATGAACTTCCCAATTTCCTTAAAACAAAATTAACACCCATAACAGTAAAAGGGTAAAGGTTAGGAACTGCGTCCTACCTCAAAACTTAGCAGATGAATAAAAACATTCAACTCAGAGCTCCAAAATTTTGCTCGACTCTGAAGCCCTAATCAAAACAAAATCTCCACAATGCAAAACAACTGAAACCAAATTTCCAACCGCAAGAAAACTTCCATTGAGTTCCCTTTTTCTCAATTACATAAGCAAGAAAATCCTTCCAACAGAAACCCCACATCTTGCTGGAAACCCAGCAACAACACACACAGGTGTTACTCGAAACAGAGGAAAAAGGCCCAAATTCAGGTCATTTCCATCAAAATCCTCTTTCAAATAGCAAAGGCTGACATTCCTTCAAGGATAGTAAGCCTCCATAAAAGAGCATTTAATAAATTTGCAACTCCCAAAGAGTTGTGCATACGACTTTCCTAATAGCCTTCGCTATTTTGGCCTCAAAAAAACAATAAATTTTTTTTTTACCTATTCAAATCATGTGAAACCCTCTAGAGTTTTATGGTAAATGGTTTTATTCAAATATAAATAATAAGTGCATAAAAAAATCACCCCCAATGGTTATTGCCATAGTATTTAAACATTGCAAGCTCCCAAAACCATTACTCCACACAAGAATTTATTTGAATATATGTGTGAATATCTCATACCTATATTTATATGAATTTTGTGTGTGACTTATCAAATTATCCCTTTATATAAATATATTCACAAGTCAAGAACTTAAAGGCATGGAATGAATTTCTTGAAAATAATAAAGATAGCAATATACCTGAGAAATTCCTAATAATACTAGAATGCATTTGTCATACATGTACCAGATATGTTTTCTTTCCATATACACAGTTACATAAAAACACAAAAGAGTTTTACAAACATCCTTTTAACATTATGCTCACAATCTAATATACCTGTAGAAGAATATAAAAATCAAATGTACCAATACATAAGTTATACTAGATCAACTTGAAGATACCAATTCTGATTTTCACAAGCATAGCCATAACTAGAAATCCTACAATTACAATCCTGTAACAAGAATTCCATGAAAACATTAATTCTAATCAAAACCTAATTCAGTTTAGAGATCAAATGATGTATTTCAAAATCAACACTACAACTAAAACAGATCAGCTGTAAACCCAAGAACAGTCCAATTGCAATACAAAAACAGTATCCAAAATATATGTATCTCATAAAACCAAAACTAACCTATCTGATATAACAAAACAGTGTTCAAAATATAAAATCTCCCAACCACAGAACTTGTGTCAAAACAACATCTGAAGTGAATAAAGAGAAATAGGAAGAAGTAGGGTCAGGCATGACACCCTCCCCCACTAAGGTTCAACTTTCTCCTAGAAGTCAGCAAATAAATGTTGATGAGAGGTTGTCATCATTTCAATATCCTCCCAGGTAGCAGATGCTTCATCATTGGGGTCCCATAAGACTTTTACCTGCCTTATTTCTCTTCCTCTTAAACTCATAGTTCTGCTATGTCTCTTTTCATTCCAGGCCAATAATAATGCTGCTTAAGGTCAGCATGCATTTTCTTGACACCCGGATGAGCCGAATATGGTGCCTTGTGTGCTTCAACCATAATTAGATTTCTCAAATCCCCCAGCTCAAGAACATACACATTCCCTCTATACAGCAAAAAACCTTCAAGATTCACAAAATACCCCTCAAAATGTCCTTCCAAGACGCTGCCACTATCCATAACAACCTTAACATCCTAAAATCAATGATCTGCAGAAAGGTTCTGTAAGATCCTATCCTTAAGATCCACTGAAAGAATCAAAGAAGATAGTTCATGATGCCTTCTGCTAAGAGCATCAGCAACCACGTTCTTCTTCCCTTGCACATATTTAATCTCAAAGTCGTATTCACACAAGAATTCCATCCATCTTCGTTGCCTAGCGTTGAGGTCTAGTTGCGTGAGAAGATACTGAAGACTTCGATGATCCGAATGTAACTCAAAACATTGACCCAGAAGAAAATGTCACCACTTGGTCAAAGCATACATAATCGTAGCAAGTTCGAGATCATGAGTAGGGTAATTCACCTCATGACTCTTAAGTTTTCTGGACTCATAAGCTATAACGCGTCCCTCTTGCATTAAAATTGCCCCTATGCCATCCAATGATGCATCAATGCAAACCACAAACTTCTTAGCTGAATTAGGGACCGCTAGAACTGGTGCGCTGGTCAAACATTCCTTTAGTTTTTGAAATGCTGCCTCACACTCAACTGTCCACACAAATTTCTTCCCTTTTCTCTGAAGAGATGTGATAGGATGCGCTATTCTAGAGAAATTTAATACAAATCTATGGTAATAGCTTGCTAAGCCCATGAAACTTTGAACCTCGGATAAATTCGTAGGTGCTGGCCAATCTACAATAGCCCAAATTTTGGATGGATCCACAGAAATTCCATCACCAGAAATAATATGCCCTAAGTAACAAATCTCCGATTTGAAGAATTCGCACTTTTCAGGATTGGCATACAATAAGTTCCTACGAAGGCATTCCAAAGCTTGCTCTAAATGCTTCTTGTGCTCCTCAACAGAGTTGGAGTAAACCAAAATGTCGTCTAGAAAAACCACCACGAACTTGTCAAGGTAAATTCTGAACACACCATTCATCAGACTCATGAACACAGAAGGTGCATTAGTTAACCCAAAAGGTACCACTGTGAACTCAAAGTGTCCATACCTGGTGCAAAAAGTTGTCTTATGGATATCAGCTTCCTGGATTCTTAGCTGATGATATCCAAATTTTAGATCAATCTTAGAAAAGATTCAGGCACCCTTGACCTGGTCAAACAAGTCATCAATTCGAGGTAAAGGATACCTGTTCTTAATAGTGACTTTGTTCAACTGTCTATAATCGATACAAAGTCTTAAAGAACCATCTTTCTTCTTGACAAAGATCACCAGGGCACCCCAAGGTGAAACACTAGGACGAATCAAACCTTTTTCCAAAAGCTCTTCCAACTGAAACTTAAGTTCAACCAGCTCTTGAGCTGTCATTCTATAAGGAGTCTTAGAAATTGGTTCCGTTCCTGGCACTAAATCGATCCGAAAATCAATTTCTCTCTTCGGAGGTATCCTAGGAATCTCCTTAACAAAAACATCTAAAAAGTTTCACAAAACGGGATGATCGAGAGAAGAACTCTTAACTACTAAATCTTCTAAGTTGTTTACCAAAATGGAAAACAAACTGTAGCCTTTCCGAGCACACCTTACCAATTGCTTGGTAGAAATTGTTCACAAAGAGATAGGTCTCTTGATTCCTGTGATAACTCTGGCTGATCCAGAATCATCAACACAATAGATTGACTTATCTTTGCAATCCAAAATAGCTTGATGTTGTTCTAACCAATCCATACCCAAAACTATGTCATATGATCCTAAAGGTATAACCCTAAAGTTCACTGAAGTTGAGAAAGATTTCATACAAATCTTACAGTCAGGAGCAATAATATCAATGTTTACCTTAGACCCTGACGCTAACTCCACTTGCCATCTATTCCTTGCCTTAACCACAGGTATATCACAATGTGCAACTAAAGCAAAAGAAATGTATGAGTCTGTAGCTCCTGAGTCGAATAAGATAGAAACTTTTGTACCTTGAGTATTACCTTGAGCTTCTATCACCGAGTTCTGGTGTTCGGCCTGCTTTTGATCCAAAGTTACAAAGATATGATGGTTCTTGGCAGAATCACCAACTGTCGCTTTAGACCTAGCTAGCTTAGGTCCAACCTTCGGCTTATCCCAATTAGGACACTGAGACTGATAGTGCCCTAACTGTCCACAATGAAAGCACTCAACAGATTTCTTGAATCCCATATTCTGACCAGAAGGTTTGGGAGATGGCTTGTTACTCTACACACTCTGAGGTGATTGAGATTGCTTAGGCTGTTCTGAACCTTTGGAGTTCTTATCAAACTTCCTCTTCTTGAATTTTCCACCTGAAAATCCAGTTTTCGAACTACTCTGTGGAGGCTTCTGATTCTTACTGACATCCAGAGTAGGTGAATTCATGCTAGTTTTGCAAGCCGCCCCGTGATAACCAGACTTCATCTCAATTAACTTTGCTCGCTCTGAGGCTTCTTGCATAGTCAAAGGTCGAAAAGTTCTCACTTCCTCCCCAATTTTGGGCTTAAGCCCTCTGATGAAATGTTGTATCATGGCCTTATCATTTTCAGCCCACCTAGAAAAATTCTTAAGTTTGAAGAACCTTCATTCGTAAGCTTCCACTGTAGAGCCAATCTGCATGATCTGAAAGAACTCCTCAGCACGGGCCTGACGCCAATATTCAGACATGAATCTCTCCTTGAAGCGCTCAACAAAAAGTTCCCATGTGACCAAGGAGATATCAATGCCAAGCTTTTCCAACTCCTGTTCTCACCACAAGGAACCAAATCCTCTCAAATGCATAACTATCCATTTGACCTTCACGTTACTCAGGTAACGGTGTAAGACAAAACATCGCTCAATATTCAGCAGCCAAGCTTCTGCTGCTCTACCCTATTCCATACCATATAATAATGGTCCTTTCATCTTGGATAGGTCCTTGAGCTCAGTTCTTGCCACTGGATCTTCTTCTACATGAACATTAACACCCTACACAAGAGGTCTCCTATCATTCGCTCCCCCACTAGGAATCTGGTTATTAGCCTCAATATTATCAAGACGTTTCAGAATTCTCTGAAGTACCAAAGCCTAGTCTGCTTGATTATTCTGGTTGTTACCAACCCCAGCATTCTGATCAAACTGATCATTTCCAACATCATTCTAGTACCTAGGACCTCTACCACGGCCCCTACCTCTGCCTCTGCCTCTACCAACAAGGTCATCCTCAGGGATATCGCGTCCTCGAATTCCTCTAGTGACGGGAGGCATGATAGCAACCTAAAAACAAAAATCTATTAATAATGCATCGATGACGAGTTAAACCCTATAACCCAAAAGTCCTGGTTATTCTGAACCAAGCTTTGATACCAAATGTAATGCCACACAAGACATAACCAAAAGAATCTAAAAAAAAATACAATTCCATAAATGCAATAATTTTTTTTTATAAAATCATCTCAACACAAGTTCCAATACAAGGACTAAATCACTCTTATATAGAAAAGTTCCCAATGAAAGAGAATATCGTCCAAATACATTTTCATTACAATAAGAATACATAAAGAGTTCAGAACTATAATGAAATACAATTTCATTTCTTGACACCTATGTCCAATATAGGAATCCTAAATACTGATTAAAAAAAATAACTTCGATAAACATCCTTAGCTACTTGAAACTCGAAGCACCTGAAAACCACATAGAAAGCAACATAACACAAACAGGGGCTCAGTACATACTGAGTTTAAAAGCGAAATCCATCTGCATACATGTTAGTACCAACATATAGATATCCAAAAATAGATTTCTAATCCATCTAACATAGTGCAAATTCGGTAATAATATGCAAGAAGTAAACAATTACTTTGCATTGCTAAATTAAAGCCGCACTAAGAATAACTCATAAATGAAACATATATATTCTGAGGTGTCATCGTTATGGTACTAAATTTCTTCATCCAAATATGGTATGCTCTTAGTCATCATATAACGATATTCTCTATTTTACTTGTCATTGACTGAATAGAGACATGCCTTTTCTCCGTACTTAACCATATAGGTTTAAGTCATAGGTAAGGCCAATTATCTTTTATGTCAAATTAACCCACCCAATTTATTTTAAAGTTATCATTGAATTAATTAACTGAATAGGATAAACCAAATTCAGCCACCTCGATATATGTTCATCACAGCTATTCTTAAACACACTTCAAATAGATTTACGAAGAATGCACATGTAATGAATAACTATTCAATATAACCTGTAATACTACATTCCTTATCAAATCGAAACACATCCTCTTCTGCCAATTTCGAAAGTAAACTTAGGTCATTACAACAACAGAAACCAAAACTATAATACGAAGATCCCATAAATATAATTAAACTGACATAACCATTTAATGACATTTATCGAACCTTAATACTATACAATTGAATACCGCTGATATAAAAAACTAACTTATCCTTCGTAATGACTAAGATATTAAAGTAATTTATGATAATAATGAAATTTGATTAATCACATATCATAAATTCACCTTTTTATTTGAAAACAAATTTTTGTTCAACAGTGAATTCTAACAGTTCTGTAATCAAATATGTAATAGAATACATCTTTTGAAATAAAAGAATTCTATTTTAAAGCATTTAATTTCAATGAAAACGTATTAAAGCTAATGAAATAATTCTTATCCATTTACGCATTCTTGACAGATTACCTATCTTCAAGGTTTATTCAATATTTATATAGAGATCAAAGACAATGATGTCGACTTAACATCTGTATATATATATATATATATATATATATATATATATATATATATATATATATATATATATATCATTCTAATGAAAATTATTTTGTTTCACGAAAAGTTTTCATGTAAATCTTTCGGCATTTTACACAACTATTTAACAATATGTCAATACCCTGATTATATATGTATGTTTGTTTTCAAAATTACAATTTATACGTTATGTCAAAATATCATTCCTGTCAGTGATAAAAAAAACGAACAGAATACAACTTCCTTTGAAAATCTTTAATAAAGATCGACTAATGCTTTTAACATGTTTACTGCCGACTGTTCTTACTGAAATTAACTACAACCTATAGTTCCATATTGACATTAAAACCAATTGTATACAATATCATCGAACCTCAATTTAATAATAGAATTTCCGAATCAAATTTCATTAAATGAAGTTATTTAATTTGTGAGGCCCCACCCAATTTGTCATAGTACCAATGAGATAATTGCATTACGATGATTTTAATCCTATGTTTGATACACTTTTAAGACTGTAGGGTTATGTCATTTTAATATCTACATTTTGATGATCCGCAATTACCTCTGCATATTATGACCTAATTGATGCATTTAATGATTCTATTTCATGTTGTAAGCTATTGACATTGCTTTAATATAAATTGAATGGTAGAAATGCTTGTAATATAAGAAGGTAATGTTGAAGTGGAAATTAGAGTTAAAAGATAAATTTTGTTATGCATTGAGATCTAACCCGCATACCTAGGGATTCAATAGTTATGGATTCAGCATCTTGTCATAGAATATGAAGTTATTCAGAATATTAAATTGACCATGTTATGTTGATAAGTAAAGTTTAGTTTTATAGTATTTTGAACATTTTACATGGAAATTGTTAGAAGAAGTAATGTAATTATAAGAAATGAAGCATGGAACTCAAATGTCGAATGTGATATGAAAGTTTTGATATTTTAATATTTTGAAGGTTATATTTGAAATCATTAAGAAAGGGAAAGGTAATTTGAAATGATGAAATATATGCAAGTCTAATGTTGAATGAGATAATGATTTATTTTACATATGCTTATATGATTTTCTTGGACTACTGACGCTCGAGTTTAGTGTGCAGGAATTTGACGATGGGTTAAAGGGGAATTAAGGCTCAAAATACTACAAACATGACATAACCAAGGTTGAATCAGTGGAAAAGATTCAAACCTAATTGTAATGTGTTTTATTTCATATATGTGAATTGTATGTGTGCGTAGTAGCCTAGTTCATGTATTATTGTAAAACAAGTCATTTTTTTTAATATAATGCGATATTTTGTGTGTGTCACTTGACACTTGTGCTTGTTATGTGATAGACATGTTATTCATCAATGGATCATGTGGCCACCTTATTTCATGATAAATGCCTCAATTGAGGAATTTGATTATTGCCTTAGTCAGTAAAAGGACAAGGTCATCGCCTTGGGGAATTTGAAATTTGAATCACCTAGCTTTGGGAGGGTCATAAAGTAACTTTAAGGTAAGTTGGGATTAAAATTAACCCCACCCATGTTAGTACTATAGGCTAGGGAGCTATTAATGACCTCTAGGGTGTCTAGTGGACCTAGGAGACCCCATGAAAATGATATTCTTTATGGAATCCGAAAATGAGAAGGATATATATATATATATATATATATATATATATATATATATATATAGAGGTATGGCTAAATGAGAAACCACTTGGCCACTCTCTAATTTTAGAGACAGTTAGGTTTTGGAGGGAGAGGAGGGGAGCTCTACTACAACTATCCTTACCCTAGCTTGGACCAAGGTTGGTATCTCAAGCTTGCTTCCTTTCCTTTTTCTTTCTTTTAGCATGCTTAAGCCAATCTACAAGTGTGGAGTTTATCAATGGAGTATGCATTGCATTGCGTTGTGGAGTAGCATTCATGTGAGTGTTTGAATGGTGTTCATTCTATGTAGATTAGTGTGACACCATTGTGCATCTTGTTGTATTGTGTGGAGTATTGTGAGTATGAGGTTTGGATTTCCTCTATTTCCTTGTTGCATTATGGGTGTTGATATTGTGTTGTGATAATGTGATGTGCTCTTGAAAATTTGTTGTTTTATTGCTACTTGGTTTTTTTTTTCTTGTTGTGCTTGAGTGTTCTTATGGGTGCGGGACTTACACTCACCCTTGTGGGAAGGGAAGAGAAGTCCAGGGTGAACGGGCAGCAGTTGGATTGCATAGCTGAGGACCTTGGAGTATGGGCTCCATTGTATGCCATTGTCATATTCATATTTTGCCTTCGGGGGGGATAAGAAAAAAAAAAAAAAAAAAATGGTGAGGAAGGAAGTAACTGAAGTATGGGTTTGTAGGAAGCTAAAGCTATTTGGTTGTGTGTAGTGGAGGATGTTGTGTTGGTAGTGTGTGTGGTGGAAGATGTTTATGAAGCCTCGAAAGGGCATGATATTATGAAGCCCTGAAAGGGCCTTGTATTTTGTTGATTTAGCCCCGAAAGGGCATGAGTTTTATGACAAATATGATATGAAATGGTAAACCTCCTTGTGTTTCCACATTCACCCTATGTTCAAGGTTCCAATGGCAAGCCTTTGTGAAATATCCTTGGGATGGGATTTGTTGTAGTTTTGTTATGTGGTGTATATGTTTCTTACAAGTGTGTATGTGGATTTTGTTTGAGCCTTGTTCCCCTAGCGCGGGGGTGGTCTCTTTGAGGCCTATGGTTGGGTGGAAAGCACCCATGGTCCTTGTTGTTATGTTTTGATGCATTTGCAAGTTCTTAAAGAAAAATCTTGGAAACTTGAAGTCCTTGTTATCTTCCATGTGCATAGGAGGAGAAGACAATATTGCATTGAGATGAGATAGAGAGAAAAAATCAATTTTGTTATGTGAGCCTAAAAGTATTGTAAGAGAAAGCTATTGTCTTGGTTCAATTGTCAATGGAAAGGTTGTGAGTGCTCATGTGTAGTAAAAGTATTTTCCATTGTGTATATTATATGATATGTTGACTTCACCACCTTTTTGTGTATCATGAGGGTATCACTGAAGATAATTCATTGTAATAATATTGTTATTTTATTGGATGGTAACACCAATCAGAGATCCAAATTACTTGATGCTCTTGAGTGGAATGCAAAAGAAATTTGATATCATAGAAGAGATAATATTCATAGGCAGGATTATCGTGGTGGATTGCTATTATCATTTTAGTTCCATTGTTTACCAATTGTGAATGTACATTCAAATCTAGATCTGCATAAGAAGATAATGTTGAGAAAATGGTTTCTAAATTTCATAATTCATAGATAGGGATAATCCAGATAACTTCATATAAAGTCTTGTCATGAAATGTTGAGTTATTGGATTAAGTTAATGTTTTGAATGCTAAATGAATCACAATTTTAAAACTATACTTAGTTTATAATTATCTCCTAATTATCCTTGCAATAACTTACCTTGAATATCCTATATTACAGAAGAAGAAAATCAAGTGATGATATAAAATATACAAGACTTAAGACATAAGCTTGCTATAGGTGCACATTTTATCCTCTGGAAAATGTATGAGAAAGTAAAATAAATCTCTTCTCTTAATACATACATTAAAATATTCAAGAGTATTCCTTAGACTACTAGGACCCTATAACCTATAAAGCATATTTTAACATAATAAACTAACCATCATATTAATTGCATTAGAAGGGACCTCATATGAGACACATAACTCGAGTCAACACCCTATCAAATCAAAAGAAACTTTAAAAAAAAATATATACAATGCTCATGTTACACAAACCTAAACTGGCACCAAGTAATATTTTAAACAAGACATAGCATGACAAACAACCTACTATATTATCTACCCTAGGCTAGCATGGGTTGTTGAATGAGAAAACAATTTAATATGCTATGGAGACCAAGGTATTTA
The DNA here is from genome assembly GCA_028749045.1 of Cupressus sempervirens. NCBI lineage: Eukaryota > Viridiplantae > Streptophyta > Pinopsida > Cupressales > Cupressaceae > Cupressus > Cupressus sempervirens. Next base: position 106,095,213 of record CM053791.1, on the reverse strand, counting down.
ATTTCTCTGACATGACCAAGACTTATTTCATCCACCTATTCCCTAGGCACTTTGTGCCTTCAAATATTATATTGGAATACCGTGCAAGTTTATAACATAATTTTGACAAGAGGGAATGGCTTCCATTTTGTCCTTGATGCCTTGATTTGCCTTGGAAGAAGTTATGGCATTTTATATGTCTTTCTTCACCCACCTAATTAAGACTAGAATAAACACCACACTGCCAACAATATGGGACCAAATAGCAAGTCAATTTAACATGGGAATTTGAAATGCATATCTTCTAGCTCAAAATTAATAGGATTTGACTCATGGAAAAGGCGCCCATGCTTGTCTTGGCTAAAAATTTGGCAAGTGAGTCCACCATGGAGAGAAACCCAAGGAATTCATTTGGTCTATGGGTAAGTGAAGAAGATTATGGGGTAGCAGCATGTGGGTAGTAGGGTGATTTGGAACTTTGCTAGAGAAAAAGTATTTCATCTTCTTAAAAGAAATGTGAGTGGGGTCAAGTTAATGGACTATGACTAATAGGGTATTTTAGATAGATGGATAGTTAATATGTTCATATGCATTCATTTTGTTACCTTAGTATTAGTAAGGATAGATTATCTTTTAAAATCATTCTTTTATGATATATGTTTATATAAATGAATTGATCATTATTTTCACTAAAAATTTAATTGTAGTAGGTATTGACCCTAATATTAAAATGTGATGTCGCTTACATTAGAGATATAATATGAATAATAAATAGATAATTCAATATTAATAACTATGTCAATGAAAGATGTAAGTTGGGATATGAAAAAAATAAAAATATACACCCATTGATTTTGGGAACATTTTAAATACTCTAGAAAAGTGTTAATTATGTATATATTGTTATTTGAATCGATTGCCTAGAGTAGCATAGTTGGCATCAAAGTTGATGATAGTTCTAATGGATGGTTAATCGAGGGTTACATGCATTGAAGAAATGTTAACTCATATGACAAATTAGTAAAGATGACATTGAAATTTGGAGTACATATTGAAGTAGTAGGTATGAGTATTCTCTTTCCAAACCCTAGGTCAGTAGATGTGAGAGGGATGTCCAACTCAGTGATGATATAGTTGTAACACACATATGTCTTTTGGAGGTTATTTAGGCTTATGAAATTAATTAATTAAGAATAATAATAATAATTTTTTTTAAAAAAAATTTGTGCTTAATGTACATTTAGGGTAAATTTAGGGCATGACATAATTAAATAAGAAAAGTGTCTCTAATTAATTAAAGATTATTTAATTAAATAGAAAAAGTAATTATGAGAGCATATCTCATTTTATTAAATTAAATATCTCAACAAAATCTCTCTTCAGTTCAAAAAAGGAAATTTCTAGTTCACTATTGATGAAAAATGAGTTAAATCAGTTAACTACTTTTTCTACTCAAATTGAATCAATTAACTCCTTATTTTACTCAAATTAAATTTGTTAACTCCCTTTAATTTGGAAATCTCCCTTTATTACTAAACTTCACCTTTAATCCTGACCATTGATTGAAATCGATCTCAACCATTGATGAATTCCAGTAAAGTCTATTTAATAGACCCTCATCTCTTCATGTAGTGCCTACCCTCGTTCACATCTTTTCTGGACATTGTTGTTATTATCAGACTATGATAGACTAGTTTTATGTTGATGGATTAGTGGTATTGTTTTGACACTATTATAAATTATGTTGTGGATTCAGTGGTTATATGATGAGATCATTTAGATTTTACATTTCATGCATATATGATGATCATTATACTATTTTCAGTTATTATTGATGATTAGATGGATGGTTTATTATCTTATGTGTTTTATTATGGATACTTACCCCATACTTGCATGTGTATGGTGTGCATATTTTTTTATTGTATGGCGTTTCTAATGTGGTTAAGGAATGGAGTCGTAGTCACCTGCTTAGTCGAGATCTACACGATGCACCACTTCCTGCCATTGTCTATTTAGCTTAGCATTATATATATTGTATGTACATGCATGGTTTTTCTACAGGTTGCAGGTAATGGGTATCGACTTCCCTGAATTGCCAAGATGAGCGTACCCTATTATACTATCTCAATGATAAGAGAAGGGAGATAAATTCTCAAGTCCAAATCCCAAACCTTTAAACCAATTGTCCTAGTGAGGTAGGACAAGTATCTAGATATTTTACCCACCGAATGTGTCGGATGACATGATTCATGATTTTTAACCCTTTAGACTGATTTTGAGTGATTTCCTCTATGATGGGTTTTCATATTTTATCTTGGAGGTCTATGGTGAATTTTTTATTAATTAAGTCTTAATAAATAGATTTAATTGATAAATTAGTTATTTGAGAAAATTAATATAAAATATCATGTTATTTGATATTTTTTATTGTAATTAATGAAATGTGAATTATTGAGAAAAATGAATTAAATAAAAGAAAATTAGAAATTAAAATTAATAATAATAATAAAATAATAATAAAGTAATAAATAAATAATAATAATAAAAGTTATAAAAGTTAAAATGAAAGTTAGAAATATTTAAATAAAAATTATATAAAAAGTGAATTGGAGTTATAAGCTTGCATGGGAATTAACGCACTTCTCTATTTCCAAGTGTCAACAATACGGGGGTTAGTGCATCAATTAAGCACATGGTGTCTACAACCTTAAGGCTCATCTTGAAGGTTGGAAAAGACACATGCTTAGTTGGTGACACCTTCCAGCTGTTTCTAGAAGCATTATAGATGTTTCTTGAAAGCTCTTTATATTCAGGCATTCATAGAAGCTTAGAGATAACATTTGGAGTGCAATTGGAGCACTGGAGGACTCGAGAATTCTGAAGAAAAGAGGAGCTTGCTCTGCAGATTTTCTAAGGAAGAGCGATTTAGCATCAGAATTCGGGTAGATTCTTGTGATTTTACTTATGCTATTTTCGCATAACGCATTTCCTGTCTTCTTCGTGTCTTCCATATGTCGTCTGAGAAGTTTCATATTTATATGCATTCTATAACGCAAATTACTTATTCTTAATTCTAGATATAATATTTGTGACAGAAAAAAAATACATGGTTATGTATTCAGATCTGCATACACACACACACATATATATATAATGCACCGAATTGAGCGATTGATAAAATCGTAGTGGAAAATTTATTAATTTGTATCGCGATTCATATCACAAGAAAAAAAAGTTTATACATTATACGCTGTGGGCACGATTCGTACCCCGCGCCGATGGACGACAGAGACCTGTCGTTGCAGGTCTGCGGTGACAGGGGTACTACATATGTTCTCATAATTATTTTTTCTATTTAATTAAATAATCTTTAATTAATTAGAGGCACTTTTCCTATTTAATTAAATAACATCATTTAATTAATTAGGAATGGCTTCTCATTTAATTAAATAATTTCATTTAATTATTTCAAAAGTCTTTTCGAAACTAGTCAACTCAAGTCAACCGTAGTTAAATCTGGTCAACTTTTGGTCAAACTTGATCTTTGCGTATGTGAATATGAGCAAATGTGAGTATGAATTCTAGCAACAATTTGATGCAAATTCTCATTCAACCTTTCAAAATGAAGAGATGAGGGTCTCTTAAATAGACTTTCTCGGAATTCATCAACGGTTCAGATTGATTTCAATCAACGGTCAGGATTAAATGTGAAGTTCAGTCATAAAGGGAGATTTTCAAATTAAAGGGAGTTAACAGATTTAATTTGAGTAAAATAAGGAGTTAACTGATTAATTTTTGAGTAGAAAAAAGAGTTAACTAATTTAACTCATTTTTGATCAATAGTGAAATGGAAATTTCCCTATTTGAACTGAAGAGAGATTTTGTTGAGATATTTAATTTAATAAAATGAGATACGCTCTCATAATTACTTTTTCTATTTAATTAAATAATCTTTAATTAATTAGAGACACTTTTCTTATTTAATTAAATAACTTCATTTAATTAATTAGGAATGGCTTCTCATTTAATTAAATAACTTTGTTTAATTAATTAGAAGTAAGTACTCCATTTAATTAAATAATTTCGTTTAATTATTTTAAAATTCTTTTTAAAACTAGTCAACTCAAGTCAACCATGGCAAAAGCTGGTCAACTTTTTATCAAACTTGATATTTGCGTATGTGAATATGAGAAAATGTGAGTATTAATTCTAGCAACAATTCGATGCAAATTTTTATTCAACTTTCAAAATGAAGAGATGAGGGTCTCTTAAATAGACTTTCCTGGAATTCATCAACGGTTGAGATCGATTTCAATCAACGGTTAGGATTAAAGGTGAAGTTCAGTCATAAAGTGAGATTTCCAAATTAAAGAGAGTTAACAAACTTAATTTGAGTAAAATAAGGAGTTAACTGATTCAATTTGAGTAGAAAAAGGAGTTAACTAATTTAACACATTTTTGATCAATAGTGAAATGGAAATTTCCCTTTTCGAACTGAAGAGAGATTTTGTTGAGATATTTAATTTAATAAAATGAGATATGCTCTCATAATTACTTTTTCTATTTAATTAAATAATCTTTAATTAATTAGAGACACTTTTCTTATTTAATTAAATAACTTCATTTAATTAATTAGGAATAGCTTTTCATTTAATTAAATAATTTTGTTTAATTAATTAGAAGTAAGTACTCCATTTAATTAAATAATTTCGTTTAATTATTTCAAAAAAAATTTCGAAACTAGTCAACTCAAGTCAACCGTGGTTAAATTTGGTCAACTTTTGGTCAAACTTGATCTTTGCGTATGTGAATATGAGCAAATGTGAGTATGAATTCTAGCAACAATTTGATGCAAATTCTCATTCAACCTTTCAAAATGAAGAGATGAGGGTCTCTTATATAGACTTTCCTGGAATTCATCAACGATTGAGATTGATTTCGATCAATGGTCAGGATTAAAGGTGAAGTTTAGTCATAAATTGAGATTTTGAAATTAAAAGGGAGTTAACAGATTTAATTTGAGTAAAATAAGGAGTTAACTGATTCAATTTGAGTAGAAAAAGGAGTTAACTGATTTAACTCATTTTTGATCAATAGTGAACTGAACATTTTCCTTTTTGAACTGAAGAGAGATTTGGCTAAGATATTTAATTTAATAAAATGAGATATGCTCTCATAATTACTTTCTCTATTTAATTAAACAATCTTTAATTAATTAGAGACACTTTTCTTATTTAATTAAATAACTTCATTTAATTAATTAAGAATGGCTTCTCATTTAATTAAATAACTTTGTTTAATTAACTAGAAGTAAGTACTCCATTTAATTAAATAATTTCATTTAATTATTTCAAAATTCTTTATGAAATTAGTCAACTCAAGTCAACCGTGGTTAAATCTGGTCAACTTTTGGTCAAACTTGATCTTTGTGTATATGAACATGAGCAAATGTGAGTATGAATTCCATCAACAATTCGATGCAAATTCTCATTCAACCATTCAAAATGAAGAGATGAGGGTCTCTTAAATAGACTTTTCTGAAATTCATCAACGGTTGAGATCGATTTCAATCAACGGTCAGGATTAAAGATGAAGTTCAGTCATAAAGAGAGATTTCCAAATTAAAAGGAGTTATCAGATTTAATTTGAGTAAAATAATAAGTTAACTGATTCAATTTGAGTAGAAAAAGGAGTTAACTAATTTAACTCATTTTTTATCAATAGTGAACTGGAAATTTCCTTTTTTGAACTGAAGAGAGATTTTGTTGAGATATTTAATTTAATAAAATGAGATATGCTTGCATAGTTACTTTTTCTATTTAATTAAATAATCTTTAATTAATTAGAGACACTCTTTTTATTTAATTAAATAACTTCATTTAATTAATTAGGAATGACTTCTCATTTAATTAAATAACTATGTCTAATTAATTAGAAGTAAGTACTCCATTTAATTAAACAGTTTCATTTAATTATTTCAAAATTCTTTATGAAATTAGTCAACTCAAGTCAACTATGGTTAAATCTGGTCAACTTTTGGTCAAACTTGATCTGTGCGTATGTGAACATGAGCAAATGTGAGTATGAATTCCAGCAACAATTCGATGCAAATTTTCATTCAACCTTTGAAAATGAAGAGATGACGGTCTCTTAAATAGATTTTCCTAAAATTCATCAACGGTTGAGATTGATTTCAATCATTGATCAGGATTAAAGGTGAAGTTCAGTCATAAAGGGAGTTTTCCAAATTAAAGGGAGTTAACAAATTTAATTAGAGTAAAATAAGGAGTTAACTGATTCAGTTTGAGTAGAAAAAGGAGTTAACTGATTTAACTCATTTTTGATCAATAGTGAAATGGAAATTTTCTTTTTTGAACTGAGGAGAGATTTTGTTGAGATATTTGATTTTATAAAATGAGATATGCTCTCATAATTACTTTTTCTATTTAATTAAATAATTTTTAATTAATCGGAGACACTTTTCTTATTTAAGTAAGTACTCCATTTAATTAAATAATTTTGTTTAATTATTTCAAAATTCTTTTTGAAACTAGTCAACTCAAGTCAACCTTGTTTAAATCTGGTCAACTTTTGGTCAAACTTGATCTTTGCGTATGTGAATATGAGAAAATGTGAGTATGAATTCCAGCAACAATTTGATGCAAATTCTCATTCAACATTACAAAATGAAGAGATGAGGGTCTATTAAATAGACTTTCTTGTAATTTAGCAACAGTTGAGATCGATTTCAATCAACGGTCAAGATTAAAAGGGAAATTCAGTCATAAAAGGAGATTTCCATATTAAAGGGAGTTATTAGATTTAATTTGAGTAAAACAAGGAGTTAACTGATTCAATTTGAGTAGAAAAAGGAGTTAACTGATTTAACTCATTTTTTATCAATAGTGAACTGAAAGTTTCCCTTTTTGAACTGAAGATAAATTTTGTTGAGATATTTAATTTAATAAAATGAGATATGCTCTCATAATTACTTTTTCTATTTAATTAAATAATCTTTAATTAATTAGAGACACTTTTCTTATTTAATTAAATAACTTCATTTAATTAATTAGGAATGACTTCTCATTTAATTAAATAACTTTGTTTAATTTATTAGAAGTAAGTACTCCATTTAATTAAATAATTTCGTTTAATTATTTCAAAATTCTTTTCAAAACTAGTCAACTTAAGTCAACCGTGGTTAAACTTGGTCAACTTTTGGTCAAACTTGATATTTACTTATGTGAATATGAGCAAATGTGAGTAAGAACTCCAGCAACAATTTGATGCAAATTCTCATTCAACCTTTCAAAATGAAGAGATGATGGTCTCTTAAATAGACTTTCCTAAAATTTATCAACGGTTGAGATCGATTTCAATCAACTGTCAGGTTTAAAAGTGAAGTTCAGTCATAAAGGGAGATTTTCAAATTAAAGAGAGTTAACAGATTTAATTTGAATAAAATAAGGAGTTACCTGATTAAATTTAAGTACAAAAAGGAGCTAACTGATTTAACTCATTTTTAATCAATAGTGAACTAGAAATATCCCTTTTTGAACTAAAGAGAGATTTTGTTGAGATATTTAATTTAATAAAATGAGATATGCTCTCATAGTTACTTTTTCTATTTAATTAAATAATCTTTAATTAATTGGAGAGACTTTTCTTATTTAATTAAATAACTTCATTAAATTAATTAAGAATGGCTTCTCATTAAATTAAATAACTTTGTTTAATTAATTAGAAGTTGGTACTCCATTTAATTAAATAATTCCATTTAATTATTTCAAAATTCTTTTCAAAACTAGTCAACCGTGGTAAAATCTGGTCAACTTTTGGTCATACTTGATCTTTGCGTATGTTAATATGAGCAAATGTGAGTATAAATTCCAGCAACAATTCGATGCAAATTCTCATTCAACCTTTCAAAATGAAGAGATGAGGGTCTCTTAAATAGACTTTTCTGAAATTCATCAATGGTTGAGATCGATTTCAATTAACGATCAGGATTAAATTTGAAGTTCAGTCATAAAGGGAGATTTCCAAATTAAAGGGAGTTACCAGATATAATTTGAGTAAAATAACGAATTAACTGATTCAATTTGAGTAGATAAAGGAGTTAACTGATTTAACTCATTTTTGATCAATAGTGAACTGGAAATTTCCCTTTTTGAACTGAAGAGAGATTTTGTTGAGATATTTAATTTAATAAAATGACATATGCTCTCATAATTACTTTTTCTGTTTAATTAAATAATCTTTAATTAATTAGAGACACTTTTCTTATTTAATTAAATAACTTCATTTAATTAATTAGGAATGGCTTCTCATTTAATTAAATAACTTTGTTTAATTAGTTAGAAGTAAGTACTCCATTTAATTAAATAATTTTGTTTAATTATTTCAAAATTCTTTTCGAAACTAGTCAACCGTGGTTAAATCTAGTAAACTTTTGGTCAAACTTGATCTTTGCGTATGTGAATATAAGCAATTGTGACTATGAATTTCAGCAACAATTCGATGCAAATTCTCATTCAACCTTTCAAAATGAAGAGATGAGGGTCTCTTAAATAGACTTTCCTGGAATTCATCAATGGTTGAAATCGATTTCAAGCAACAGTCAATATTAAAGATGCAGTTCAGTCATAAAGGGATATTTTCAAATTAAAGGATGTTAATAGATTTAATTTGAGTAAAACAAGGATTTAACTGATTCAATTTGAGTAGAAAAAGGAGCTAAAAGATTGAACTCATTTTTTATCAATAGTGAACTGGAAATTTCCCTTTTTGAACTGAAGAGAGATTTTGTTGAGATATTTAATTTAATAAAATGAGATATGCTCTCATAATTACTTTTTTTATTTAATTAAATAATCTTTAATTAATTGGATACACTTTTCTTATTCAATTAAATAAGTTCATTTAATTAATTAGTAATGGCTTCTCATATAATTAAATAACTTTGTTTTATTAATTAGAAGTAAGTACTTCATTTAATTAAAGAATTTCATTAAATTATTTCAAAATTCTTTTCGAAACTAGTCAACTCAAGTCAATCGTGGTTAAATCTGGTCAACTTTTGGTCAAACTTGATATTTTCATATGTGAATATGAGCAAATGTGAGTATGAATTCCAGCAACAATTCGATGCAAATTCTCATTCAACCTTTCAAAATGAAGAGATGAGGGTCTCTTAAATAGACTTTCCTGGAATTTATCAACGGTTGAGATCGATTTCAATCAACGGTCAAGATTAAAGATGAAGTTCAGTCATAAATGGAGATTTCCAAATTCAAGGGAGTTAACAGATTTAATTTAAGTAAAATATGGAGTTAACTGTTTCAATTTGAGTAGAAAAAGGAGCTAAAAGATTGAACTCATTTTGTATCAATACTGAACTGGAAATTTTCCTTTTTGAACTGAAGAGAGATTTTGTTGAGATATTTAATTTAATAAAATGAGATATGCTCTCATAATTAATTTTTCTATTTAATTAAATAATCTTTAATTAATTGGAGACACTTTTCTTATTTAATTAAATAATTTTATTTAATTAATTAAGAATGGCTTCTCATCTAATTAAATAACTTTGTTTAATTAATTAGAAGTAAGTACTCCATTTATATAAAGAATTTAATTTAATTATTTCAAAATTCTTTTTGAAACTAGTCAACTCAATTCAACCGTGGTTAAATCTGGTCAACTTTTGGTCAAACTTGATATTTGCGTATGTGAATATGAGCAAATATGAGTATGAATTCCAGCAACAATTCGATGCAAATTCTCATTCAACCTTTCAAAATAAAGAGATGAGGGTCTCTTAAATAGACTTTTCTGAAATTCATCAATGGTTGAGATCGATTTCAATCAACGGTCAGGATTAAAGGTGAAGTTCCGTCATAAAGGGAGATTTCCAAATTAAAGGGAGTTAATAGATTTAATTTGAGTAAAATAAACAGTTAACTATTTAAATTTGAGTAAAAAAAGGAGTTAACTGATTTAACTCATTTTTTTTCAATAGTGAACTGGAAATTTCCCTTTTTGAACTGAAGAGAGATTTTGTTGAGATATTTAATTTAATAAAATGAGATATGCTCTCATAATTACTTTTTCTATTTGATTAAATAATCTTTAATTAAGTAGAGATAATTTTCTTATTTAATTAAATAACTTCATTTAATTAATTAGGAATGGCTTCTCATTTAATTAAATAACTTTGTTTAATTAATTAGAACTAAGTACTCCATTTAATTAAATAATTTTGTTTAATTATTTCAAAATTCTTTTCGAAACTAGTAAACTCTAGTCAACCGTGGTTAGTTCTGGTCAACTTTTGGTCAAACTTAATATTTGCGTATGTGAATATGAGCAAATTTGATTATGAATTCCAACAACAATTCGATGCAAATTCTCATTCAACCTTTCAAAATGAAGAGATGATGGTCTCTTAAATAGACTTTCTTGGAATTCATCAATGGTAGAGATCGATTTCAATCAACGGTCAGGATTAAAGATGAAGTTCAGTCATAAAGGAAGATTTTCAAATGAAAGGGAGTTAACAGATTTAATTTGAGTAAAATAAGAAGTTAACCGATTCAATTTGAGTAGAAAAAAGAGTTAACTCATTTAACTCATTTTTTATCAATAGTGAACTGATAATTTCCCTTTTTGAACTAAAGAGAAATTTTGCTGAGATATTTAATTTAATAAAATGAGATATGCTCTCATAATTACTTTTTCTATTTAATTAAGCAATCTTTAATTAATTAGAGACACTTTTCTTATTTAATTAAATAACTTCATTTAATTAATTAGGAATGGCTTCTCATTTAATTAAATAACTTTGTTTAATTAATTAGAAGTAAGTAGTCCATTTAATTAAATAATTTCGTTTAATTATTTCAAAATTCTTTTTGAAACTAGTCAACTCAAGTCACCTGTTGTTAAATCTGGTCAACTTTTGGTCACACTTGATCTTTGCGTATGTGAATATGAGCAAATGTGAGTATGAATTCTAGCAACTATTTGATGCAAATTCTCATTCAACCTTTCAAAATGAAGAGATGAGGGTCTCTTAAATAGACTTTCCTTGAATTCATCAACGGTTGAGATCGATTTCAATCAACGGTCAGGATTAAAGTTTAAGTTCAATCATAAAGGGAGATTTCCAAATTAAAGGGAGTTAACAGACTTAATTTGGGTAAAATAAGGAGTTAACTGATTCAATTTGAGTAGAAAAAGGAGTTAACTGATTTAACTCATTTTTTATCAATAGCGAACTAGAAATTTGCCATTTTGAACTGAAGAGAGATTTTGTTGAGATATTTAATTTAATAAAATTAGATATGCTCTCATAATTACTTTTTCTATTTAATTAAATAATCTTTAATTAAGTAGAGACACTTTTCTTATTTAATTGAATAACTTTGTTTAATTAATTAGAAGTTCGCCATTTAATTAAATAATTTCGTTTCATTATTTCAAAATTTTTGTCGAAACTAGTCAACTCAAGTCAACCGTGGTTAAATCTGATCAACTTTTGGTCAAACTTGATCTTTACGTATGTGAATATGAGCAAATGTGAGTATGAATTCCAGCAATAATTCGATGCAAATTCTCATTCAACCTTTCAAAATGAAGAGATGAGGGTCTCTTAAATAGACTTTTCTGAAATTCATCAATGGTTGAGATCGATTTATATCAACAGTCAAGATAAAAGGTGAAGTTCAGTCATAAAAGGAAATTTTCAAATTAAAGGGAGTTAACAGATTTAATTTGAGTAAAATAAGGAGTTAACAGATTCAATTTGAGTAGAAATAGGAGTTAACTGATTTCACTCATTTTTGATCAATAGTGAACAGAAAATTTCCCTTCTTGAACTGAAGAGAGATTTTGGTGAGATATTTAATTTAATAAAAAGAGATATGCTCTCATAATTACTTTTTCTATTTAATTAAATAATCTTTAATTAATTAGAGACACTTTTTTTATTTAATTAAACAACTTCATTTAATTAATTAGGAATGGCTTCTCATTTAATTAAATAACTTTGTTTAATTAATTAGAAGTAAGTACTCCATTTAATTAAATAATTTCGTTTAATTATTTCAAAATTCTTTTCGAAACTAGTCAACTCAAGTCAACCATGGTTAAATCTGCTCAACTTTTGGTCAAACTTGATCTTTGCATATGTGAATATGAGCAAATATGAGTATGAATTCCAGCAACAATTCGATGCAAATTCTCATTCAACCTTTTAAAATGAAGAGATGAGGGTCTCTTAAATAGACTTTCCTGGAATTCATCAACGGTTGAGATCGATTTCAATCAACGGTCAAGATTAAAGGTGAAGTTCAGTCATAAAGGGAGATTTCCAAATTAAAAGGAGTTAACAGATTTAATTTGAGTAAAATAAAAAGTTAACTGATTCAATTTAAGTAGAAAAAGGAGTTAACTGATTTAACTCATTTTTGATCAATAGTGATGTGAAAATTTTCCTTTTTCAACTGAAGAGAGATTTTGTTGAGATATTTAATTTAATAAAATGAGATATGCTCTCATAATTACTTTCTCTATTTAATTAAATAATCTTTAATTAATTAGAGACACTTTTCTTATTTAATTAAATAACTTCATTCAATTAATTAGGATTGGCTTCTCATTTAATTAAATACCTTTGTTTAATTAATTAGAAGTAAGTACTCTATTTAATTAAATAATTTCATTTAATTATTTGAAAATTCTTTTCGAAACAAGTCAACTCAAGTCAATCGTGCTTAAATTTGGTCAACTTTTGGTCAAACTTGATCTTTGCGTATGTGAATATGAGCAAATGTGAGTATGAATTCCAGCAACAATTTGATGCAAATTCTCATTCAACCTTTCAAAATGAAGAGATGAGGTTCTCTTAAATAGACTTTCTTAGAATTCATCAACGGTTGAGATCGATTTCAATCAATGGTCAAGATTAATGGTGAAGTTCAGTCATAAAGGGAGATTTTCAAATTAAATAGATTTAACAGATTTAATTTGAGTAAAATAAGGAGTTAACTGATTCAATTTGAGTAGAAAAAGGAGTTAACTGATTTAACACATTTTTGATCAATAGTGAACTGAAAAATTTCCTTTTTGAACTGAAGAGAGATTTTGTTGAGATATTTAATTTAATAAAATGATATATGCTCTCATAATTAATTTTTCTATTTAATTAAATAATCTTTAATTAATTACAGACACTTTTCTTATTTAATTAAATAACTTCATTTAATTATTTAGGAATGACTTCTTATTTAATTAAATAACTTTGTTTAATTAATTAGAAGTAAGTACTCCATTTAATTAAATAATTTCGTTTAATTATTTAAATTTTTTTTTCGAAACTAGTCAACTCAAGTCAACCGTGATTAAATCTGGTCAACTTTGTGTCAATCTTTATCTTTCCGTATGTGAATATGAGCAAATGTGAGTATGAATTCAAGCAACAATTCGATGCAAATTCTCATTCAACCTTTCAAAATGAAGAGATGAGGGTCTCTTAAATAGACTTTCTTTGAATTCATCAACAGTTGAGATCGATTTCAATCAACGGTCATGATTAAATGTGAAGTTCAGTCATAAAGGGAGATTTCTAAATTAAAGGGAGTTAACAGATTTAATTTGAGTAAAATAAAGAGTTAACTGATTCAATTTGAGTAAAAAAAGGAGTTAACTTATTTAACTCATTTTTGATCAATAGTGAACTAAAAATTTCTCTTTTTGAACTGAAGAGAGATTTTGTTGAGATATTTAATTTAATAAAATGAGATATGCTCTCATAATTACTTTTTTCTATTTAATTAAATAATCTTTAATTAATTAGAGAAACTTTTCTTATTTCATCAAATAACTTCATTTGATTAATTAGGAATGGCTTCTCATTTAAATAAATAACTCTGTTTAATTAATTAGAATTAAGTACTCCATTTAATTAAATAATTTCGTTTAATTATTTCAAATTTTTTTTCGAAACTAGTCAACTCAAGTCAACCATTGTTAAACCTGGTCAACTTTTGGTCAAACTTGATCTTTGTGTATGTGAATATGAGCAAACACGAGTATGAATTCCAACAACAATTCGATGCAAATTCTCATTCAACTTTTCAAAATGAAGAGATGAGGGTCTCTTAAATATACTTTCCTAGAATTCATCAACGGTTGGGATCGATTTCAATCAAAGGTCAGGATTAAAGGTGAAGTTCAGTCATAAAAGGATATTTCCAAATTAAAGGGAGTTAAGAGATTTAATTTGAGTAAAATAAGGAGTTAACTAATTCAAATTGAGTTGAAAAAGGAGTTAACTTATTTAACTCATTTTTGATCAATAGCGAACATGAATTTCCCTTTTTCAACTGAAGAGAGATTTTGTTGAGATATTTAACTTAAAAAAATGAGATATGCTCTCATAATTACTTTTTCTATTTAATTAAATAATATTTAATTAAGTAGAGAGAAATTTCTTATTTAATTAAATAACTTCATTTAATTAATTAGGAATGGCTTCTCATTTAATTAAATAACTTTTTTTTTAATTAATTAGAAGTAAGTACTCCATTTAATTAAATAATTTCATTTAATTATTTCAAAATTCTTGTCGAAACTAGTCAACTAAAGTCAACCATGGTTAAATCTGGTCAACTTTTTGTCAAACTTGATCTTTGCGTATGTGAATATGAGAAAATGTGAGTATGAATTCTAGCAACAATTCGATGCCAATTCTCATTCAACCTTTCAAAATGAAGAGATGAGGGTCTCTTAAATAGACTTTCCTAGAATTCATCAACAGTTGAGATTGATTTCAATCAACTGTCAGGATTAAAGGTGAAGTTCAGTTATAAAGGGAGATTTTCAAATTAAAGAAAGTTAACAGATTTAATTTGAGTAAAATAAGGAGTTAACTGATTCAATTTGAGTAGAAAAAGGAGTTAACTGATTTAACTCATTTTTGATCAATAGTGAACTGAAAATTTTCCTTTTTGAACTGAAGAGAGATTTTGTTGAGATATTTAATTAAATAAAATGAGATATGCTCTCATAATTACTTTTTTTTTTAATTCAAATAATCTTTAATTAATTAGATACACTTTTATTATTTAATTAAATAATTTCATTTAATTAATTAGCAATGGCTTCTCATTTAATTAAATAACTTTGTTTAATTAATTAGAAGTAAGTACTCCATTTAATTAAATAATTTCGTTTAATTATTTCAAAATTCTTTTCGAAACTAGTCAACTCAAGTCAACCATGGTTAAATCTGCTCAACTTTTGGTCAAACTTGATCTTTGCATATGTGAATATGAGCAAATATGAGTATGAATTCCAGCAACAATTCGATGCAAATTCTCATTCAACC
The DNA here is from genome assembly GCA_028749045.1 of Cupressus sempervirens. Lineage (NCBI taxonomy): Eukaryota > Viridiplantae > Streptophyta > Pinopsida > Cupressales > Cupressaceae > Cupressus > Cupressus sempervirens. The sequence continues at coordinate 106,079,840 of CM053791.1, read as the reverse complement.
TTTCAAAATGAAGAGATGAGGGTCTCTTAAATAGACTTTCCTGGAATTCATCAACGGTTGAGATCGATTTCAATCAACAGTCAGGATTAAAGGTGAAGTTTAGTCATAAAGGGAGATTTCCAAATTAAAAGGAGTTAACAGATTTAATTTGAGTAAAATAAAAAGTTAACTGATTCAATTTAAGTAGAAAAAGGAGTTAACTGATTTAACTCATTTTTGATCAATAGTGATGTGAAAATTTTCCTTTTTCAACTGAAGAGAGATTTTGTTGAGATATTTAATTTAATAAAATGCGATATGCTCTCATAATTACTTTCTCTATTTAATTAAATAATCTTTAATTAATTAGAGACACTTTTCTTATTTAATTAAATAACTTCATTCAATTAATTAGGATTGGCTTCTCATTTAATTAAATACCTTTGTTTAATTAATTAGAAGTAAGTACTCTATTTAATTAAATAATTTCATTTAATTATTTGAAAATTCTTTTCGAAACAAGTCAACTCAAGTCAATCGTGCTTAAATTTGGTCAACTTTTGGTCAAACTTGATCTTTGCGTATGTGAATATGAGCAAATGTGAGTATGAATTCCAGCAACAATTTGATGTAAATTCTCATTAAACCTTTCAAAATGAAGAGATGAGGTTCTCTTAAATAGACATTCTTAGAATTCATCAACGGTTGAGATCGATTTCAATCAATGGTCAAGATTAATGGTGAAGTTCAGTCATAAAGGGAGATTTTCAAATTAAATGGATTTAACAGATTTAATTTGAGTAAAATAAGGAGTTAACTGATTCAATTTGAGTAGAAAAAGGAGTTAACTGATTTAACACATTTTTGATCAATAGTGAACTGGAAAATTTCCTTTTTGAACTGAAGAGAGATTTTGTTGAGATATTTAATTTAATAAAATGAGATATGCTCTCATAATTACTTTTTCTATTTAATTAAATAATCTTTAATTAATTACAGACACTTTTCTTATTTAATTAAATAACTTCATTTAATTATTTAGGAATGACTTCTTATTTAATTAAATAACTTTGTTTAATTAATTAGAAGTAAGTACTCCATTTAATTAAATAATTTCGTTTAATTATTTAAATTTTTTTTTCGAAACTAGTCAACTCAAGTCAACCGTGATTAAATCTGGTCAACTTTGTGTCAATCTTTATCTTTCTGTATGTGAATATGAGCAAATGTGAGTATGAATTCAAGCAACAATTCGATGCAAATTCTCATTCAACCTTTCAAAATGAAGAGATGAGGGTCTCTTAAATAGACTTTCCTTGAATTCATCAACAGTTGAGATCGATTTCAATCAACGATCAGGATTAAATGTGAAGTTCAGTCATAAAGGGAGATTTCTAAATTAAAGGGAGTTAACAAATTTAATTTGAATAAAATAAAGAGTTAACTGATTCAATTTGAGTAAAAAAAGGAATTAACTTATTTAACTCATTTTTGATCAATAGTGAACTAAAAATTTCCCTTTTTGAACTGAAGAGAGATTTTGTTGAGATATTTAATTTAATAAAATGAGATATGCTCTCATAATTACTTTTTTCTATTTAATTAAATAATCTTTAATTAATTAGAGAAACTTTTCTTATTTCATCAAATAACTTCATTTGATTAATTAGGAATGGCTTCTCATTTAAATAAATAACTCTGTTTAATTAATTAGAATTAAGTACTCCATTTAATTAAATAATTTCGTTTAATTATTTCAAATTTGTTTTCGAAACTAGTCAACTCAAGTCAACCGTTGTTAAACCTGGTCAACTTTTGGTCAAACTTGATCTTTATGTATGTGAATATGAGCAAACACGAGTATGAATTCCAACAACAATTCGATGCAAATTCTCATTCAACCTTTCAAAATGAAGAGATGAGGGTCTCTTAAATAGACTTTCCTAGAATTCATCAACGGTTGGGATCGATTTCAATCAAAGGTCAGGATTAAAGGTGAAGTTCAGTCATAAAAAGATATTTCCAAATTAAAGGGAGTTAAGAGATTTAACTTGAGTAAAATAAGGAGTTAACTGATTCAAATTGAGTTGAAAAAGGAGTTAACTTATTTAACTCATTTTTGATCAATAGCGAACATGAATTTCCCTTTTTCAACTGAAGAGAGATTTTGTTGAGATATTTAACTTAAAAAAATGAGATATGCTCTCATAATTACTTTTTCTATTTAATTAAATAATCTTTAATTAAGTAGAGAGAAATTTCTTATTTAATTAAATAACTTCATTTAATTAATTACGAATGGTTTCTCATTTAATTAAATAACTTTTTTTAATTAATTAGAAGTAAGTACTCCATTTAATTAAATAATTTCATTTAATTATTTCAAAATTCTTGTCGAAACTAGTCAACTAAAGTCAACCGTGGTTAAATTTGGTCAACTTTTTGTCAAACTTGATCTTTGCGTATGTGAATATGAGCAAATGTGAGTATGAATTCTAGCAACAATTCGATGCCAATTCTCATTCAACCTTTCAAAATGAAGAGATGAGGGTCTCTTAAATAGACTTTCCTAGAATTCATCAATAGTTGAGATTGATTTCAATCAACTGTCAGGATTAAAGGTGAAGTTCAGTTATAAAGGGAGATTTCCAAATTAAAGGAAGTTAACAGATTTAATTTGAGTAAAATAAGGAGTTAGCTGATTCAATTTGAGTAGAAAAAGGAGTTAACTGATTTAACTCATTTTTGATCAATAGTGAACTGAAAATTTTCCTTTTTGAACTGAAGAGAGATTTTGTTGAGATATTTAATTAAATAAAATGAGATATGCTCTCATAATTACTTATTTTTTTTATTCAAATAATCTTTAATTAATTAGATAAACTTTTATTATTTAATTAAATAATTTCATTTAATTAATTAGCAATGGCTTCTCATTTAATTAAATAACTTTGTTTAATTAATTAGAAGTAAGTACTCTATTTAATTAAATAATTTCATTTAAATATTTCAAAATTCTTTTCGATACTAGTCAACTCAAGTCAACCGTGGTTAAATCTGGTCAACTTTTGGTCAAATTTGATCTTTGCATATGTGAATATGAGCAAATGTGAGTATGAATTCCAGCAACAATTCGATGCAAATTCTCATTCAACCTATCAAAATGAAGAGATGAGGGTCTCTTAAATAGACTTTTCCTAGAATTCATTAACGGTTGAGATCGATTTCAATCAACGGTCAGGATTAAAGGTGAAGTTCAGTCATAAAGGGAGATTTCCAAATTAAAAGGAGTTAACAAATTTAATTTGAGTAAAATAAGGAGTCAACAGATTCAATTTGAGTAGAAATAGGAGTTAACTGATTTAACTCAGTTTTTATCAATAGTGAACTAGAAATTTCCCTTTTTGAATTGATAATTGGTTCTCTTATAGTTGACTTTTATCTTATAAAATTCTAGTTAGTTAGCATGGAATGAATTAAAGATATTATTGCAATCTTTCCTTAGTAGAATCTTATTAATATGTATTAGTTTTATATGATTTATTATCTAATCTAATTAAATCAAATTTAATTAAGATTAGTTAATAGTAGAAGAAGTGTAATTAATTATTAGTTAATCTAAGTAAATGGATTTTTAAATGAGAGAAAATTAAAAGAAAAGAGATATTAATAAGTAGAATTAGATAATTGAATTATTAATGAGATCATTATTTAATGGATAAGATTGTTAATGAGTGATGGTATAAATAATTTTTAACGAGACTAATTGGTCGAGATAAAGGAAAAAAAATTCATTATACTACAATTAAATCGAAATCATCTCTTGAGAGAACATTAAATTATAATGATTCAAACATTTACCCTTAGTTGAGTTTAGGAAGGTTGATTTCAAAATATTACGAGGATTATACTATTTAAACGGGATAAGTATAGGGTTAAAGGAAGTCTTCTTGCTTGATAATAATCATTGAGTTAGCAATTAAGTTATGCAATAGATTGATTAATTGAAAATTGATAAGCATTATTTTGATAGTTTAAAATAATCCATTACTACGAGTAATTGCACCTATCATTTAAATATAAAAATAGGTGGAATCAGGAATCTCTTCTACCTAGAAAATACTTTAAATTTGAAAATAGTAGTTGACTTATAACTTACAAATTATAATTAGTTAAATATTAACGAATGAAGTTTGAAGGACTTCTTTAAGATCAATTAATAATAGTTTGGATGAGTTTATTATTTATTAATATTTGTTGGGTCTAACAAACTATTAATAAATAATGGTGTAGATAGTTATCAATGAATTCGATTAGATTTAATCTAGTGTAGATTATTTAATGATTAAAGTTTTGTAAAGATATTAGTTTTTTGATTTGAAGTATAATGGATTTGTAATCAATTGATATTCATTGAGTTGATATTATAACTATGCTATTAATAATTAAGTTATGTGATAGAGTTTTATTTGTGGTGATTCATGATAATATGAATTTGTCAAGGGAATGTTGGTATTCTTTGAGAGATGACAAATGTAGTCACACAGAATTATTATTAAGATTTCCAATATAGCTTTTATTTTAATATTATCAAGATATTATTATTGAATTATTAATATGATCATTTGAGTATTGAATTATAGTTGACTTTTATCTTATAGAATTCTAGTTAGTTAATGGTCAACTGATATTCATTGGGTTGAGGGTATGTTTGTGTAATTATTAATTAAATCAATTAACTAGAATTAATTAGATTCAATTAATAAATATGTTATGTAATAGAGATTTAAATTGATAAAAATCTGTTAACGAGATTGTTGAAAAAAATATTGATATCGAAGTTGATAAGTCTTATTCTAATGACTTGAACAATGACCTTAAATATTTTAATGATGAGACTTAGTAATATTTAATTGAGAACTATTAGAAGGTTAAAAGGTCATGGATTGTGTACTTGTGTTAATTGATTGAGATAAATAAAGTTATAATCTTCTTATTCAAAGATTGATAATTGGTTCTCTTATAATTTAATGAATAATGATCCTTTGATTATCTCGAAAAGTTGTAGTAACATTAGAGAAGAGTTAATCAATTAGACAATGGATCATAGTTAAATAAAGAAAACAAGTTAATTAAAGGTCAATGATGATCAGTTTAATGAGTAAATTATTTACTCTTTAGCTATTCTTAGAATATTATTTTAATGATGGAAAGGATAATGTTATCAGAGAAACAAACGGGTTGATGTGTAGGTCAAATGAAGAACCTTACACATTTATATTTGAAATGAAAATTGAAGCTCTACACATTATTCAGCTATGTGATTTTAATAAACCAAAATATGTGTTTGCATCATGTTTTCTCTATGCTTCTTATTTTGAGTTTTGAGTTTTCGGTTGACTAGTGTTGACCAGTTATAGGACGTCTACCAGAGGCTTGGAAGTTATGATTGTGATGTCATGATGATGTCATATTCTAATTTTTATAAACCCAACCATGGTTATGCGATCGTATGCTCTATGAAATGTTTGTATTTATTGATTGTTATTGTTTATCAATCTGCATGTGTGAAGCTGAGATGTATGTGTATGAGACACTTGAGCTAATTATTTTTGAGTGATTGATTAGTTATCCCTGGATTGCTTTCCAGTCACCATGATGGGACTGAAGTGTTGATTTATTTATTGATGATGTCATGCTGTAACATGTTTGACTCAACCATTTTGAAAATTTTGATTAGTATTATTTTGAGATATTCTTGGTTACTTGTTAAGAACCAATGGATATTGTGATTCATATTGGAGATTATATTTATGTGGTTTATGTATTCTTGGATGTGAGAACCATCTTATTATTAGGTTGCCTATTAAGGAACCGAGTTGATCTTTATGAGTGTTGTGGTATTGGACACAACTATGAATTTATGTGCTTAGGAGAGGTTGTCTAGGTACATGACTATGGGAGTGGCTTACATAGGGGTCCGGGGTCCAAAGTGGTCAGTACCAGGGTAACCTAATGCAAGTTATGTAATAAGTGATAATCTAGTAATTAAAATTTATGGGGGGAAACACACTAACAAGATAAGTTAGAGATATTTAAACCACCCATGCCTTGAGTGCTTGTATAGACTAAGGATGGGAGAAGTGCCTCATCTTCTTGAGAGGGCTTCTTGATTTCCACATGTGCCACGTTGAGAGTCCAGGGTCTAATGAGAGACCAGTACAGGGTAACTCAAGCAGCCATGTGATGACACTCCCTAGTATGTAGCCTGAGTCTCCTCTATAGATTTTGAGTCTTCTCTATAGTCTTTGTTGTGCTTCTGGGATTAGATGTCGATTTTGTTATTGGAACCTTTGAGTTAGTATACTTTTAGAATTCCTGGACTTAAAGAGTATTATGCTATGTGATTTTGATAGCTTGTTTGGGACTTGAGATTATCTCCTTAGCATAGTGGGAGTGGACCATTTAGGTTCAACGCGATCGGGTGGTAGTGTATTTTCCACTCTTATCATTTGAGATTTGTTTGAGACACCATGGCTGATGCTTTCTTGGTTGGTATTTATCTTCATTATGATCTTAAAGAATTATGATAGATGATATACCTTATGATGGATGCATTTACTAGTATGTTTCTTATATTAATGATTTGCATATGTTAGATGATGGTATCCTATGCTTTACTTTGCATGTTAGTAGGATGTTTTAGGAGTGACATTCCTACTATGATAATACCGATGATCTCTTTGGTGCTTTGGAATGTTATGCATAGAGGGATAGCTAGGATCCATGATGGTCTAATGATGCTATTAACAGTTGGGAGGAACCATGCACTTAGTTATTTACGTTTGTGAGATTTGGTTATATTTTATGATGGATGTTTATATCTTTTGTGATGATGTATCATGTATGACATGTGGTTTCATTTACTTTAATTGCATCATGGATTAATATTAGATGATGATGTACTTTATTTACAAGGTTGTTTATTCTTTCAAGCTTTTCATACCTTGTAACATGTACAGTAGATGATTGAGCTAAACTAAAATGTAGTTACAAAAAGGACTTGTATATAGTTTAAGAATGTTGGATGTATCATTATTATTTCATAAGGATGTGATGTTAGATGAATGGTTGATTTAGATGTAATTCAATGTTAAGGGATCTTTAAAGAATGTAATCTATTATGTTATGTTTACTCTTAGTTGGATGTTACTATTGCTTCCGCAGATGTTATAAAATGGTTTATCTTTCATGTTTAAAAAAAAAAAAAAAATTTGGAAAACTTTAGGTTAATTTTTTTGGGTCCCTTGGCGGAGCATTACATTTGGTATCAGAGCTTAGTTTCAACATTGGGAGCTCTGGGTATATTGAAATGGCACTAGTCATTAAATAGTTGAACAAAAATGAAGACTTTGAACTATCATGTGTATCTCTTTCAAACTGAAAACTTGAAACTAGGTGAATTGAAATAGAACTTAAAATTGTTACTTTCATATTTTTCATACCTCAACACTTATCTTTCAAAACTGAAAATTTTACTTAATCCTAGGTGAGGGTAAAACTAAAAAAATTGAAACTCATTCTAGTTGCAAAACATGTATCGTTTATCTATGTTTTGAGGTAGTATGCCCTTGATTATCTTTGTAAGCATTAAGTTGCTCTTGTTTAGAATGCATTAGGGGATCTATTTGAGTAGTTGTTAAAAGAATAAATGTTAGATCAATATGGCATTTGGTTTACCATTAAACCAGAATCATATTGCTCTAAGTGAATTGTAGTGTCACTAGTGGAATCATATTTTCCTATAGGAGGGAAAGGGTTCAATGAGACCCGCATAGTGAGTATCTTAGTTTTTCCTTCTTGTAGGCTTCTGGGAGTAAGCCTAATCCTAGGGGGGGTGGATGTAGTGTCTGCCCCTAGGTTGCATTTTTGCTATCATTGTCAAGCTCTTTTGAGGCTAGTTTCATGTTGATGGTTAGCAACATTATTTCGAGACTATTAGATATTGTGCTATGGATTCACTTTATTATGTGATGAGATCACTTAGACTTTATATTTCATGTATGCATGATGATTATTTTCAATAATTTTAGTTATTGATGGTTATTAGCTAGATGATTTTTATTATCATATGTGTTTTTTTATGGATACTTACTCCATACTTGCATGTGTACGGTGTGCGTGTTTGCTTTTGTATGGCGTGTTTGATGTGATTAAGGAAGGGAGTCATAGTCACCTGCTAGCCAGGATCTACACGATGCACCACTTCTTGCCATTGCCTATTTAGCTTAGTATATATTGTGCTTGTACATGCATGGTTTTTTTTATGCAGGTTGTAGGTACCGGGTATCAACTTCCCTGAATTGCCAGGATGAGCCCACCCTATCACATTATCTCAATGATAAGAGAGGAGAGATAGATTCTCAAGTTCAAATCCCAACCCTTTAAGCCATTTGTTCTAATTGAAAAATTAAGACAAGTATCTAAGTTGAGTACCCTCCGAATGCGTCAGATGATGTAATTTATGATAGTAACCTGTGGCTTGATTTTGTATATATTTTGGCTATGATGGATTTTCATATTTTTACCTTGTGAGTCTTTGATGTATTTTCTATTAATTAAGCCTAATTAAAAAATTTAATTAATGGTTTAATTAAATAAAAAATTAATATGATATTTTAATATTTATTTTATTTAATTAATTGAGAAATTAATGAAATAAAATAATTAAATTTGAAAATAAAAGTTTAAAGTTTAAATTTGGAATGTAACAATATTTATTTTAATAATAATATATTTAGTGTTCATTTTTAAATAAATGACTAATGTTATTATTAAAGCTAATAAATATTTTAGCAATTAAGTTTTGGAAAATAAAATTTAAAAGTGGAAAATATATTTTAAATTATTAAAAGATTCTAGATTTCATGTGATTAAAATATAAATATATTAAGATTGAAAAGTGGAATTATTAAAGTTAGTGCATGAGATTTAATAATAAATAAATAAAATTGGAAAGAGTAAATTAAATATTATATTAATTATTGTGCATTATTTTAATATTTAGGAGTTTGCAAATTCTCGAAAGTTGTCATGTAGACAACATAGGGGTTTGCACTCTAAGAATGCACTAAGTTGTCTAGACTTAAAAGTTAGCATTTTATTTGAGCACATGGTGTCTACAACTTTAAGACTCATCCAGAAGGTTGGAGAAGACCCATGCTTAGTTGTCATGCTTATCTTCTAATTCTTTCTAGACACATTCTAGATGCATCTTAGAGGCCTTTAAATAGACGCTCTCCTAATGTGTTTTGGTAAATTGAATGGAAGCTACAAGCTACAAGCTAAAAAAATGGAAGCTTCAAGCTTCAAAGCTTATATGCAGTTAGGAAGCTCATATGCTTCTACATGCTCATATGCTTCTACATGCTCATGCTCATATGTTTCTACATGTTCTTATGCTTCTTCAAGTATTTCTAGTCACTTGGAGGATTTGGTTGGCTTGGATCTTGGAGGAATTATGAATGATGGAGAAGGAAGAGATTTTCTATGGACTTCTGAGGCATGGAAAGTTAGCATCAATGTCCAAGTGCGCTCGTGATATTCTCATATTTCCTTTGCACCTTTTCTCTTCTTGTCTTCATCGTGTTTGTTATGTGTCTGAATACTCTCTGTGATTGAATCTATAAATTGAAATTAGAATTTAGATATTTTATTTGGTTGAAAAGAAAATAATAAAAAACCCTAGATCCAATTAAGGAGAAATAATTAGATATGAATCGGGTTTAGGTTTGAATTTATATTAAATTAGAAAGACAAGATTTAGAATTAAAATAAAAATTTTATGATGAAAATTTGAATGATTAGATGTAATCTTTCTATCAATTATATTTTTAGATGCATATGAACAAACTCTTTTATGGTTAAAATTAGAGAACAATTATTTTAAGAGAAATTCTTAATTCATCACAAATTGTCCTATCGCTGCCCCTTGGATAGACCTGAACTCAAGTATTTATAACTTTTTATCGTGATCGAATTTATTCGGTTGCTCTAGTTAGAATTAGTGCAACTTGGCCCTCTCCAACATATTTCAATTTCAGCCCGATCTAACGGTTCATTAGCGAGATATGACCCTCGTACTGGGACTATTTTATTCAATGACAGATATTTTTCCATTTCTCATAACCAAGAGTTCTTTATGCTTAAACTTCACAAAAATAATATATCAAAGCATGGAATGAATTAAAGATATTATTGCAATATTCCCTTAGTAGAATCTTATTAATATGTATTAGTTTTATATGATTTATTATCTAATCTAATTAAATCAAATTTAATTAAGATTAGTTAATAGTATAAGAAGTGTAATTAATTATTAGGCAATCTAAGTAAATGGATTTTTAAATGAGAGAAAATTAAAAGAAAAGAGATATTAATAAGTAGAATTAAATAATTGAATTATTAATGAGATCATTATTTAATGGATAAGATTGTTAATGAGTGATGGTATAAATAGTTTTTAACGAGACTAATTGGTCGAGATAGAGGAAAAGAAATTCATTATACTACAATTAAATCGGAATCATCTCTTGAGAGAATATTAAATTATAATGATTCAAACATTTACCCTTAGTTGAGTTTAGGAAGGTTGATTTCAAAATATTACGAGGATTATACTATTTAAACAGGATAACTATAGGGTTAAAGAAAGTCTTCTTACTTGATAATAATCATTGAGTTAGCAATTAAGTTATGCAATAGATTGATTAATTGAAAATTGATAAGCATTATTTTGATAGTTTAAAATAATCCATTACTACGAGTAATTGCACCTATCATTTAAATATAAAAATGGGTGGAATCAGGAATCTCTTCTACTTAGAAAATACTTTAAATTTGAAAATAGTAGTTGACTTATAACTTACAAATTATAATTAGTTAAATATTAACCAATGGAGTTTGAAGGGCTTCTTTAAGATCAATTAATAATAGTTTTGATGAGTTTATTATTTATTAATGTTTGTTGGGCCTAACAAACTATTAATAAATAATGGTGTAGATAGTTATCAATGAATTCGATTAGATTTAATTTAGTGGAGATTATTTAATGATTAAAGTTTTGTAAAGATATTAGTTTTTGGATTTGAAGTATAATGGATTTGTAATCAATTAATATTCATCGAGTTGATATTATAACTATGATATTAATAATTAAGTTGTGCGATAGAGTTTTATTTGTAGTGATTCATGATAATACGAATTTGTCAAGGGAATGTTGGTATTCTTTGAGAAATGACAAATGTGGTCATACAGAATTATTATTAAGATTCTCAATATAGCTTTTATTTTAATATTATCAAGATATTATTATTGAATTATTAATATGATCATTTGAGTATTGAATTATAGTTGACTTTTATCTTATAGAATTCTAGTTAGTTAATGGTCAACTGATATTTATTGGGTTGACGGTATGGTTGTGTAATTATGATGATATCGTATTCTGATCTTTATAAACCCAACCATAGTGATGTGATCATATGCTCTATGAAATGTTTGTAGTTATTGATTGTTATTGTTTATCAGTCTGTATGTGTGAAGCTAAGATGTATGTGTATGAGACACTTGAGCTAATCATTTTTGAGTCATTGATCAGTTATCCTTGGATTTCTTTCTAGTCGCCATGATGAGACTGATGTGTTGATTTATTTATTGAAGATGTCATGTTGTGACATGTTTGACTCAACCATTTTGAAGTCTTTGATCAGTATTATTTTGAGATATTCTTGGTTACTTGTTAAGAACCAATGGATATTGTGATTCATATTGGAGATTATATTTATGAGGTTTATGTATTCTTGGATGGGAGAACCATCTTATTATCAGGTTGCCTATTAAGGAACTGAGTTGATCTTTATGAGTGTTATGGTATCGGACACAACTGTGGATTTATGTGCTTAGGAGAGGTTGTCTAGGTACATGACTATGGGAGTGGCTTGCATAGGGGTCCAGGGCCCAAAGTGGTCAGTACCAGGGTAACCTAATGCAAGTTATGTAATAAGTGATAATCTAGTAATTAAAATTTATAGGGGAAAACACACTAAAAAGATAAGTTAGAGATATTTAAACCACCCATGCCTTGAGTGCTTGTATAGACTAAGGATGGGAGAAGTGCCTCGTCTTCTTGAGAGGGCTTCTTGATTTTCACATGTGCCATGTTCAAGGTCTGGGGTTCAGAGTAACTAGTCTAGGGTAAGTCAACGCTTGAGGGTCCGGGTTCTAATGAGAGACCAGTCTAGGGTAACTCAAGCAGCCATGTGATGACACTCCTTATTATGTAGCCTGAGTCTCCTCTATAGATTTTGAGTCTTCTCTGTAGTCTTTGTTGTGCCTTTGGGATTAGATGTCAATTTTGTGATTGGAACCTTTGAGTTAGTATACTTTTAGGATTCCTAGACTTAAAGAGTATTATACTATGTGATTTTGATAGCCTGTTGGGGACTTGAGATTATCTCCTCAGCACGGTGGGAGTGGACCATTTAGGTTCCACGTGGTCGGGTGGTAGTGTATTTTTCACTCTTATCATTTGAGATCCGTCCGAGACACCGTGGCTGATGCTTTCTTGGTTGGTATTTATCTTCATTATGATCTTGGAGCATTATGATAGATGATATACCTTATGATGGATGTATTTACTGGTATGTTTCTTATATTGATGATTTGCATATGTTAGATGATGGTATCCTATGCTTTACTTTGCATGTTAGTAGGATGTTTTAGGAGTGACATTCCTACTATGATAATACCGATGATCTCTTCGGTGCTTTGGAATGTTACGCACAGAGGGATGGCTAGGATTTACGATGGTCTAATAATGTTATTAACGGTTGGGAGGAACCGTGCACTTAGTTATTTACGTTTGTGAGATATGGTTATATTTTATGATAGATGTTTATATCTTTTCTGATGATGTATCATGTATGACATGTGGTTTCAGTTATTTTAATTGCATCATGGATTAATATTGGATGATGATGTACTTTATTTACAAGGTTGTTTATTCTTTCAAGCTTTTCATACCTTGTAACATGTACAGTAGATGATTGAGCTAAACTAAAATGTAGTTACAAAAAAGACACTTGTATATGGTTTAAGAATGTTGAATGTATCATTGTTATTTCATAAAGATGTGATGTTAGATGAATGGTTGATTTAGATGTAATTCAACGTTAAGGTATCTTTAAAGAATTTAATCTATTATGTTATGTTTACTTTTAGTTCGATGTTACTATTGTTTTCGCAGATGTTATGAATTGTTTATCTTTCATGTTTTTTAAAAATAAAAAAAAATGTTTGGCAAACTTTAGGTTAATTGTTTTGGGTCCCTTGGTGGGGCATTACAAAAGTAAGTACTCCATTTAATTAAATAATTTCTTTTAATTCTTTCAAATTTTTTTTGAAACTAGTCAACTCAAGTCAATCGTGGTTAAATCTGGTGAACTTTTGGTCAAACTTGATCTTTGCGTATGTCAATACGAGCAAATGTGAGTATGAATTCCAAGAACAATTTGATGCAAATTCACATTCAACCTTTAAAAATGAAGAGATGAAGGTCTCTTAGATAGACTTTTCTGGAATTCATCAACGGTTGAGATCGATTTCAATCAACGGTCAGGATAAAAAGTGAAGTTCAGTCATAAAGGGAGATTTCCAAATTAAAGGAAGTTAACAGATTTAATTTGAGTAAACTAAGGAGTTAACTGATTTAATTTGAGTAGAAAAAAGGAGTTAACTGATTTAGCTCATTTTTGATCAATAGTGAACTGGAAATTTCCCTTTTTGAACTGAAGAGAGATTTTGTTGAGATATTTAATTTAATAAATTGAGATATGCTCTCATAATTACTTTTTCTATTTAATTAAATAATCTTTAATTCATTAGAGAAACTTTTTATATTTAATTAAATAACTTCATTTAATTAATTAGGAATGGCTTCTCATTTAATAAAATACCTTTGTTTAATTAATTAGAAGTAAGTACTCAATTTAATTAAATAATTTCGTTTAATTATTTCAAAATTCTTTTCGAAACTAGTCAACTCAAGTCAATCATGGTTAAATCTGGTCAACTTTTGGTCAAACTTGATCTTTGCGTATGTGAATATGAGCAAATGTGAGTATGAATTTCAGCAACAATTCGATGCAAATTCTCATTCAACCTTTCAAAATGAAGAGATGAGGGTCTCTTAGATAGACTTTCCTATAATTCATCAACGGTTGAGATGGATTTCAATCAATGGTCAGGATTAAAGGTGAAGTTCAGTCATAAAGGGAGATTTCCAAATTAAAGGGAGTTAACAGATTTAATTTGAGTAAAATAAGGAGTTAACTGATTCAATTTGAGAAAAAAAAAAGAGTTAACAGATTTAACTCCTTTTTCATCAATAGTGAACTGAAAATTTCCCTTTTTGAACTGAAGAGAGATTTTGTTGAGATATTTAATTTAATAAAATGAGATATGCTCTCATAATTACCTTTTCTATTTAATTAAATAATCTTTAATTAATTAGAGACACTTTTCATATTTAATTAAATAACTTCATTTAATTAATTAGGAATGGCTTCTCATTTAATTAAATAAATTTGTTTAATTAATTAAGAGTAAGTACTTCATTTAATTAAATAATTTTGTTTAATTATTTTAAAATTCTTTTCGAAACTAGTCAACTCAAGTAAACCGTCGTTAAATCTGGTCAACTTTTGGTCAAACTTGATATTTGTGTATGTGAATATGAGCAAATGTGAGTATGAATTTCAGCAACAATTCGATGCAAATTCTCATTAAACCTTTCAAAATGAAGAGATGAGGGTCTCTTAAATAGACTTTCTTGGAATTCATCAATGGTTGAGATCGATTTCAATCAACGGTCAGGATTAAAGGTGAAATTTAGTCATAAAGGGAGATTTCCAAATTAAAGGGAGTTAACAGATTTAATTTAAGTAAAATAAGGAGTTAACTGATTCAATTGCAGTAGAAAAAAGAGTTAACTGATTTAACTCATTTTTGATCAATAGTGAAATAGAAATTTCCCATTTTGAACTGAAGAGAGATTTTGTTCAGATATTTAATTTAATAAAATGAGATATGCTCTCATAATTACTTTTTCTATTTAATTAAATAATCTTTAATTAATTAGAGACTCTTTTCTTATTTAATTAAATAACTTCATTTAATTAATTAAGAATGACTTTTCATTTAATTAAATAACTTTGTTTAATTAATTAGAAGTATGTACTCCATTTAACTAAATAATTTTGTTTAATTATCTCAAAATTCTTTTCGAAACTAGTCAACTCAAGGAAACCGTGGTTAAATCTGGTCAACTTTTGGTCAAACTTGATCTTTGCGTATGTGAATATGAGCAAATGTGAGTATGAATTCCAGCAACAATTCGATGCAAATTTTCATTCAACCTTTCAAAATGAAGAGATGAGGGTCTCTTAAATAGACTTTCTTAGAATTCATCAACGGTTGAGATCGATTTCAATCAATGGTCAAGTTTAAATGTGAAGTTGAGTCATAAAGAGAGATTTCCAAACTAAAGGGAGTTAATAGATTTAATTTGAGTAAAATAAGGAGTTAACTGATTCAACTTGAGTAGAAAAAGGAGTTAACTGATTTAACTCATTTTTTATCAATAGTGAACTGAAAATTTCCCTTTTCGAACTGAAGAAAGATTTTGTTGAGATATTTAATTTAATAAAATGAGATATGCTCTCATAATTACTTTTTCTATTTAATCAAATAATATTTAATTAATTACAGACACTTTTCTTATTTAATTAAATAACTTCATTTAATTAATTAGGAATAGCTTCTCGTTTAATTAAATAACTTTGTTTAATTTATTAGAAGTAAGTACTTTATTTAATTAAATAATTTTGTTTAATTATTTCAAAAAAAAATTTGAAACTAGTCAACTCAAGTCAACCGTCATTAAATCTGGTCAACTTTTGGTCAAACTTGATCTTTGCGTATGTGAATACGAGCAAATGTGACTATGAATTCCAGCAACAATTCGATGCAAGTTCTCATTCAACCTTTCAAAATGAAGAGATGAGGGTCTCTTAAACAGAGTTTCCTAGAATTCATCAACGGTTGAGATCGATTTTAATCAACGGTCAGGATTAAAAGCGAAGTTCAGTCATAAAGGGAGATTTCCAAATTAAAGGGAGTTAACAAATTTAATTTGAGTAAAATAAGGAGTTAACTGATTCAATTTGAGTAGAAAAAGGAGTTAACTGATTTAATTCATTTTTGATCAATAGTGAACTAGAAGTTTTCATTTTTGAATTGAAGAGAGATTTTGTTGAGATGTTTAATTTAATTAAATAAGATATGCTCTCATAATTACTTTTTCTATTTAATTAAATAATCTTTAATTAATTAGAGACACTTTTCTTATTTAGTTAAATAACTTCATTTAATTAATTTGGAATGGCTTCTCATTTAATTAAATAATTTTGTTTAATTAATTAGAAGTATGTACTCCATTTAATTAAATAATTTTGTTTAATTATTTCAAAATTATTTTCGAAACTAGTCAACTCAAGTCAATTGTGGTTAAATCTAGTCAACTTTTGGTCAAACTTGATCTTTGAGTATGTGAATATGAGCAAATGTGAGTATGAATTCCAACAACAATTCAATGCAAATTCTCATTCAACCTTTCAAAATGAAGAGATGAGAGTCTCTTAAATAGACTTTACTGGAATTCATCAATGGTTGAGATCGATTTCAATCAACGGTCAGGATTAAAGGTGAAGTTCATTGATAAAGGGAGATTTCCAAATTAAAGGGAGTTAATAGATTTAATTTGAGTAAAATAAGGAGTTAACTGATTCAACTTGAGTAGAAAAAGGAGTTAACTGATTTAACTCATTTTTGATCAATAGTGAACTGGAAATTTCCCTTTTTGAACTGAAGAGAGATTGTGTTTAGATATTTAATTTAATAAAATGAGATATGCTCTCATAATTTTTATTTTTATTTAATTAAATAATCTTTAATTAATTAGAGACACTTTTCTTATTTAATTAAATAATTTCATTTAATTAATTAAGAATGGCTTCTCATTTAATTAAATAACTTTTTTTAATTAATTAGAAGTAAGTACTCCATTTAATTAAATAATTTCGTTTAATTATTTCAAAATTTTTCTCAAAACTAGTCAACTCAAGTCAACCATGGTTAAATCTGGTCAACTTTGGGTCAAACTTGATCTTTGCGTGTGTGAATATGAGCAAATGCGAGTATGAATTTCAGCAACAATTCGATGAAAATTCTCATTCAACCTTTCAAAATGAAGAGATGAGGGTCTCTTAAATAGACTTTCCTGGAATTCATCAATGGTTGAGATCGATTTCAATCAACGGTCAGGATTAAAGGTGAAGTTCAGTGATAAAGGGAGATTTCCAAATTAAAGGGAGTTAACAGATTTAATTTGAGTAAAATAAGGAGTTAACTGATTCAACTTGAGTAGAAAAAAGAGTTAACTGATTTAACTCATTTTTGATCAATAGTGAACTGGAAATTTCCCTTTTTGAACTGAAGAGAGATTGTGTTTAGATATTTAATTTAATAAAATGAGATATGCTCTCATAATTATTTTTTCTATTTAATTAAATAATCTTTAATTAATTAGAGACACTTTTCTTATTTAATTAAATAATTTCATTTAATTAATTAAGAATGGCTTCTCATTTAATTAAATAACTTTTTTTAATTAATTAGAAGTAAGTACTCCGTTTAATTAAATAATTTCGTTTAATTATTTCAAAATTCTTCTCAAAACTAGTCAACTCAAGTCAACCGTGGTTAAATCTGGTCAACTTTGGGTCAAACTTGATCTTTGCGTATGTGAATATGAGCAAATGCGAGTATGAATTTCAGCAACAATTCAATGCAAATTCTCATTCAACCTTTCAAAATGAAGAGATGAGGCTCTCTTAAATAGACTTTGTTGGAAAATGAAGATGGGGTAACTGAGAGGGGAGGGGTGAATCAGTTACCACAAAAAACAAATTCAACAGTCCCAAAGATGCCTTAAACTTAGTTGCTACTGCTACTTGGTAAACACATAAATTGCTGCTTAAAACTGGATAGATGTTTAGTTAATTTATTAAGCAGTTACTGAAATAAGCAACCATGCAAAAGAAAGCAATCATAAACACAGTAGACACCAGATTTACGTAGAAACCGAATATGGGAAAAACCACCAGCAACTAGTCACCAATTTTCACTCTTCTGAAGTGAGCCCTGTTAGGAGCCAACCCTGTTAAAGGTTACAAAACACACTGTTAGGTGTGACCCTGTTAGAGGATTTAATCACCCTGTTAGGAGTGGCCTTGTAAGAGGTCTTTAGAACAATTCAACTGAATTGCCACCCTGTTAAAGGATTTATGGAATGGCTGTTAAACCAAGTCTGTTTGGAGATTTTGGAATCACTGTTACAATGGTTAGAAAGCAACAATGAATGATTTGAAAATACATGCAACTTATCTTGCTGAATACAGATCTCAGTTTAGCTCCACAAGATCCTTACTGATTAAGTATATCTTTGCAGCTCCAAGATTTCCCTCTGCTCAACTCTGCTTCGGCACACACAAGTCTCTTCCTTGCACTTCCTTGCACTATCCGTATACACTCTCTATTCCACACTTTTTCGCATCTTGAGCACCTCTTTATATACTATACATAATACCAGGTCGGCCCAACCAGCTTGACAAAATATATTCCAAAGTCGGCTTGAACTAACAATCAAAACAAAATTCTTCACTGGCCGACGCTACTCAAAAAAAAAAACTGCTTCCTGTGTTAACCGGTAGAACTCGGTAAAAACTACAGTTACTGGGGAATTCGGTAAACCTGCAACTTCTTTTGGAAACTGACTAGACTCGGTAAAAGCTGTCTTCGACTACTGAGTGAGCTCGGTGAAAACTAAGCTTTCCTTAGCTTACCGTGCGAACTCGGTTAACACTAACTGTTCGCTACAAAATCCTTTGATACCTGAGTGATCTCGGTAAGAACTAAAACTTTTCTTAGCTTACCGTGCGAACTCGGTTAACACTAACTCACCGTGTGACATACAGGAATGCTCAGTATACACTGCAAAAGGCTTTACTGATCGACTGAGCTCGGTAGACTCTGTAAACTATTTTCCTAACCGACAGAACTCGGTAGACTCTGTCTGATAACTGATATGGCATTTGTGTAACATCAAAGACAATACACAATTACTTAATTGTATCCAACAATCTCTCTCTTTGGCATTGATGGCAACACAACATGTCATAGCAGAAATGAAATTTGAAAGCAAGTCTACAGCAACACAACACAATTAACAATTCTCCCTCTAAGATAGAGAACTCTCCCTCTTATAGTAATCTCCCTCTGTGAAGGAATTACATAATCAAATTTCGTCTAAGATAGAGAACTCTCCCTCTTACAGTAATCTCCCTCTGTGAAGGAATTACATAATCAAATTTCGAAAAGATATGATAGTAAAAATCTCCCTGTTTGACAACACATGCCAAAGACAATCCAATTTCAATGAATTTCATTGTACCTTTAGTACTGATTCATATGCAATATTTCCTTGATTTTCTGCATCAACTGATGATTGTTCAATTTTGTAAGAGCTGATGCATCACTAAAACTTATTTTTAGTGAACTTCAGATAGGGGAATGACCCCTAACTTACCTCTGAGATACAAAAATGCATCCTTAGGTAAAGGCTTTGTGAATATGTCAGCAATCTGTTCCTTTGTATGGACATATTCCAATCTGATTTCCTTGTCCTGCACCAATTCTCTGACAAACTGATACTTCATTGCAATGTGCTTAGTCTTAGAATGCATTACTGGATTCTTAGATATGTTGATTGCACTTGTATTATCACAAAACATGACAACTGGTTCCTTGATTTCCATCTTCATGCCTTGTAGTAATTGCTTGAACCAAACAATATTAGAACAATTTACTGCTGCATCATCATACTCTGCCTCTGCTGTTGATTGAGATGTACAATTTTTCTTTTTGCTTGTCCAAGAAACCAACCTCTTTCCAAGAAAGAATGCACCTCCACTTGTGCTTTTTCTGTCATCAATGTTTCGTGCCCAATCAGCATCAGTAAACACTTTTAAGTCTAGGTTTCCTCCAAATTTATACCATAATCCATAATCTTTAGTTCCTTTCAGATATCTCATTATCCTCTTGATTGCCATCATGTGATTTTCTCTTGGTTTGGCTGAAAATCTTGCCACAATTCCAACTGCAAGAGCAATATTTGGCCTAGTATGAACTACATATTGCAACTTTCCAATCATAGATCTGTACAATGTCTGATCTATTTCCTTTGAATCATCTTCTTTGGTAAGTTTTAGTCCAGTACACATGGGAGTTCCAACTGGTTTACAGTCTTCCATACCAAACTTTTTCAATATTTTTTTGATGTATTTTGCTTGAGTGATGTAGATGCCATTCTTGTTCTGCTGAATTTGAAGTACAACAAAGAATTTGATTTCACTGAACATTGACATTTCAAATTTCTTGCTGATTTGTTCTGAAAATTCTTTGCAAAGATCATCATTCCCTGTGAAAACAGTATCATCTACAAATATTTCTGCCAGGACAATCTTATTTTCTGGTCCTTCCTTGATATACAAGCTACTGTTATTATTTTTTCTTTGAAATCCAATTTGAATGAGATAGCTATGCAATCTTTCATACCATGCTCTAGGCGCTTGTTTCAGACCATACAGTGCCTTGTGCAATTTGCAAACCATGTTCTTTTTATCTGGTTCTATAAAACCTTCAGGTTGTTCAATGTAGACCTCTTCATCCAGTATACCATTTAGAAATGTTGACTTGACATCCATCTGATAAACTTTAAATTCTTTGTAAGCAGCATATGCTAATAAGGTTCTAACACCTTCCAATCTAGCAACGGGAGCAAAAGTTTCTCTATAATTTATGCCTTCCTCTTGAGAATCTCCTTTTCACACTAATCTAGCTTTGTTTCTTGATACTTTACCATTTTCATCCAACTTATTTCTGAAAACCCACTTTGTACCGATTACATTTTTTTCTTTAGGCCTGGGTACAAGAGTCCATGTCTTGTTTTTCTCTATCTGCTCTATTTCTTCATTCATTGCTTCAATCCAATTATCATTTTCTAATGCATCTTTGACAGTTCTAGGTTCAAAATCAGCAAGTAAACAAGTACCTTTCAACTTACTTCTTGTGATGGTTCCTTCAGATTTATTTCCAATGATCTAATCTGTTGAATGATGTCTCCTGACATATTTGGCTAGAACAGGTTCTTTTCCTTTTGGATGAATCTTGTCATTATCTTTTTGCATTTCTCCTTCATGCTCGGTTTGGTCTGGCTCAGTATCAACTGGCTCGGTATGCACATGCTCGGTTACCTCTGGCTCGGTAATCTCTAACTCAATATTCTCTGACTCGGTAGACGTTGGCTCGGTAGATGTTGGCTCGGTAGATGTTTCCTGCAACTCAGTTAGTGATGACTCGGTAGAAGAAGATTTTTGATTCTCAGATGCAGTTGATATTATATCCGGTTCACTGAAGACAAATCTTTTGTAATCTTCTGATTCTCTTCTGCTTTCTTCTTCAGTCTTTTCTGCAAACTCATCAACTTTCACATGTATACTTTCTATGACTTTGTGAGTAGATAAGTTCAAGCATCTATATGCTTTACTCTTGCATGAGTATCCAAGAAATATACCTTCATCACCTTTTACATCAAATTTACCTTTTCTAGATTCTTTCAAGATATAACATTTGCTTCCAAATACTTTCAGATAACTTACATTGGGTTTATAGCCATACCATAATTCATAGGGAGTTTTGAATGAGTCTTTTTTTAACTGTACTCGGTTTAAGGTATGAACTACTGTACTAATAGCCTCCTTCCAGTATTTGATAGCAACATTCTTTTCTATCATCAAGGTTCTTGCACAATCCATGATAGATCTGTTCCTTCTTTCAGCTATGCCATTTTGTTCAGGAGTACCTGGTGCTGAAACCTATCTTTTGATTCCTCTTTCAATACAAAAGTTATTGAATTCATGTGAAATAAATTCACCACCTCTGTCTGACCTTAGGCATTTCAATCTTTTCCCTGTTTCTTTTTCTACTCTTGCCAAATACCATTCGAACTTTTCAAATGCTTTTGATTTGTTCCTTAAGTACATGACGGTCATCATTCTTGAATAATCATCAACAAAAAGAATAAAATATTTTTCACCAGTATAGCTTTCAGTTTCAATAGGTCCACATAAGTCAGTATGCACAATTTCTAATAAATCTTCAGACTGATAATTTTTGCTTTTGAAACTAAACTTACCCATCTTTCCAATTTGACAATTTTTGCATAAACCGACCTTTGGTTTTTTTAAATTAGGAATGCCTCTCACTTTCTTGAATTTGCTTATCTTTACCAAATTGTCAAAATTCACATGACATAACCTTTTATGCCATAACCAACTCTCTTCTACTTGAGCAATAAAACATGAGTGTTCATCAAGTTCAAGATAGAATAAGTTACCTTTAGTTTGAGTACCAGATCCAATCAGCTTTCCTTTACCGTTCAGCAGTCTTGCTTTACCTTGGATGAATTCTACTTTGAGTCCATTGTTGAGTAACTGTGCCACACTCAACAAATTGTGCTTTAGGCCTTCTACCCAATAAGCATTATCACATACAAGTTCCTAGGTTAGAGTGATTCTTCCTTTTCCTTTGATGCAACAAGGTTCATTGTTTCCAAATCTTACACTGCCACCATCATACTCTTCAAATTGATCAAATTTTGTTTTATCTCCAGTCATATGATGTGAGCAGCCACTATCAATGATCCATGTATCATTCTTACTTATGTGAGAGATGAGTGCCATTTCTTCATTGTCAGATTCATCTTTTACAGCAATGTAAACAATCTCATCCTCTTCTTCATTATTAGAATCATTAGAATCTTTAGCCATAAAACATGATTTCTCACTTTTATCCTTAAATGATTTGAGATCTTTCTTACTGTTCCATTTATTATCTTTCTTTTCATCTTTATCTTTCTTGTTTGGACACTTTGCAGCAATATGACCAACTTCTTCACATGAAAAGCAGATTAGGGATACTTTACCTCTGTATTTACCTCTTCCTCTTGAATATTTCCTTGCAAGTAGAGCTTCAATTACTTCAAGGTCATTTTCAGAACTCTGATCTGATTGATCTTCACTCTCTAATTGAGATTCCTTCTTCTTCTTGCCTTTGTCCTTGAGTGAAAGCTTGGCTTCAAATGCAGACTCAATGTTCTTTGCAGCTGGAACATAATTATCAAAATTATCTAGTTCAAATGTTGTCAATCTTCCAACTATGGCCTCTAGGTTTATCTTGTGATTGGCCTCACACCTTCTTTCTTGAATGGCTGATACCCTGATGGCATAAAATGGAAGTAGAGTTCTAAGAACTTTACTTATGACTGTCTCTTCACTGATACTTCCTCCAGAAGCTTTGATAGCACTGACACATGCTTTAATTCTTTCAACATATTTGGCAATGTTTTCATCTTCTTTCATTTTCATCTGATCGAACTGTCCTCTCAGACTTTCAGCTTTGGCTCTTCTGACATTGTCATCTCCACCATAGATCTCTTTCAATCTTTCCTACATTTCATAGGCAGTAGTGCAGTCCTTGACATCATCAAACTCTTCATAACTTAAGGCAGATGCAATATCAATCATCATAATGTTATGAGTCTTCTTTATAGCAATGTCATTGACTGATAATGTACCTGATGGTTCTACATATTTCTCATCAAGATATTTCAGACCAGTGTCACCAATGGAAGCTAGACGAAGTCTCATTAATCCTTGCCATGCTGAGAAGTTGTTTCGGTTAAGCCTTGGGATTTCCCTCTTGTAAGACATCTTGATCTTTGGCTTAGATCTTTGAAATCTCCTCCTGCAAGCACCAAAAGCTCTGATACCAATTGTTGGAAAATGAAGATGGGGTAACTGAGAGGGGAGGGGTGAATCAGTTACCACAAAAAACAAATTCAACAGTCCCAAAGATGCCTTAAACTTAGTTGCTGCTGCTACTTGGTAAACACATAAATTGCTGCTTAAAACTGGATAGATGTTTAGTTAATTTATTAAGCATTTACTGAAATAAGCAACCATGCAAAAGAAAGCAATCATGAACACAATAGACACCAGATTTACGTAGAAACTCAATATGGGAAAAACCACCAGCAACTAGTCACCAATTTTCACTCTTCTGAAGTGAGCCCTGTTAGGAGCCAACCCTGTTAAAGGTTACAAAACACACTGTTAGGTGTGACCCTGTTAGAGGATTTAATCACCCTGTTAGGAGTGGCCTTGTAAGAGGTCTTTAGAACAATTCAACTGAATTGCCACCCTGTTAAAGGATTTATGGAATGGCTGTTAAACCAAGTCTGTTAGGAGATTTTGGAATCATTGTTACAATGGTTAGAAAGAAACAATGAATGATCTGAAAATACATGCAACTTATCTTGCTGAATACAGATCTCAGTTTAGCTCCACAAGATCCTTACTGATTAAGTATATCTTTGCAGCTCCAAGATTTCTCTCTGCTCAACTTTGCTTCGGCACACACAAGTCTCTTCCTTGCACTTCCTTGCACTATCCGTATACACTCTCTATTCCACACTTTTCCGCATCTTGAGCACCTCTTTATATACTATACATAATACCAGTTCGGCCCAACCAACTTGACAAAACATATTCCAAAGTCGGCTTGAACTAACAATAAAAAAAAATTTCTTCACTGGCCGAGGTTGCTAAAAAAAAAATTAGCTTCCTGTGTTAACCGGCAGAACTCGGTAAAAACTACAGTTACCGGGAAATTCGGTAAACCTGCCACTTCCTTTGGAAACTGACTAGACTCGATAAAAGCTGTCTTCGACTACCGAGTGAGCTCGGTGAAAACTAAGCTTTCCTTAGCTTACCGTGCGAACTCGGTTAACACTAACTGTTCGCTACAAAATTCTTTGATACCCGAGTGATCTCGGTAAGAACTAAAACTTTTCTTAGCTCACCGTGTGAACTCGGTTAACACTAACTCACCGTGTGACATACAGGAACGCTCGGTATACACTGCAAAAAGATTTACTGACCGACTGAGCTCGATAGACTCTGTAAACTATTTTCCTGACCGACAGAACTCGGTAGACTCTGTCTGATAACTGATATGGCATTTGTGTAACATCAAAGACAATACACAATTACTTAATTGTATCCAACAAACTTTTCTAGAATTCATCAACGGTTGAGATCGATTTCAATAAACGATCAAGATTAAATGTGAAGTTGAGTCATAAAGGGAGATTTCAAATTAAATGGAGTTAATAGATTTAATTTGAGTAAAATAAGGAGTTAACTGATTCAACTTGAGTAGAAAAAGGAGTTAACTAATTTAACTCATTTTTGATCAATAGTGAACTGGAAATTTCCCTTTTTGAACTGAAGAGAGATTGTGTTGAGATATTTAATTTAATAAAATGAGATATGCTCTCATAATTACTTTTTCTATTTAATTAAATAATCTTTAATTAATTAGAGACACTTTTCTTATTTAATTAAATAACTTCATTTAATTAATCAGGAATGGCTTCTCATTTAATTAAATAAGTTTTTTTAATTTATTAGAAATAAGTACTTCATTTAATTAAATAATTTTGTTTAATTATTTCAAAAAAATTTTGAAACTAGTCAACTCAAGTCAACCGTGGTTAAATTTGATCAAATTTTGGTAAAACTTGATTTTTTCGTATGTGAATATGAGCAAATATGACTATGAATTCCATCAACAATTTGATGCAAGTTCTCATTCAACCTTTCAAAATGAAGAGATGAGGGTCTCTTAAATAGACTTTCCTAGAATTCATCAACGGTTGAGATCGATTTCAATCAACGGTCAGGATTAAAGGTAAACTTCAGTTATAAAGGGAGATTTTCAAATTAAAGGGAGTTAACAGATTTAATTTGAGTAAAATAAGGAGTTAACTGATTCAATTTGAGTAGAAAAAGGAGTTAACTGATTTAAATCATTTTTGATCAATAGTGAACTGGAAGTTTTCGTTTTTGAACTGAAGAGAGATTTTGTTGAGATATTAAATTAAATAAAATAAGATATGCTCTCATAATTACTTTTTCTATTTAATTAAATAATCATTAATTAATTAGAGACACTTTTCTTATTTAATTAAATAACTTCATTTAATTAATTCGGAATGGCTTCTCATTTAATTAAATAACTTTGTTTAATTAATTATAAGTATGTACTCCATTTAATTAAATAATTTCGTTTAATTATTTTAAAATTCTTTTCGAAACTAGTAAACTCAAGTCAACCGTGGTTAAATCTGGTCAACTTTTGGTCAAACTTGATCTTTGCGTATGTGAATATGAGAAAATGTGAGTATGAATTCCAACAACAATTTGATGCAAATTGTCGTTCAACCTTTCAAAATGAAGAGATGAGGGTCTCTTAAATAGACTTTCTTGGAATTCATTAATGGTTGAGATCAATTTCAATGAACGGTCAGGATTAAAGTTTAAGTTCAGTGATAAAGGGAGATTTCCAAATTAAAGAGAGTTAACAGGTTTAATTTGAGTAAAATAATGAGTTAACTGATTCAACTTCATAGACAAAGGAGTTGACTGATTTAACTCATTTTTTATCAATAGTGAACTTGAAATTTCCCTTTTTGAACTGAAGAGAGATTGTCTTGAGATATTTAATTTATTAAAATGAGATATGCTCTCATAATTATTTTTTCTATTTAATTAAATAATCCTTAATTAATTAGAGACACTTTTCTTATTTAATTAAATAACTTCATTTAATTAATTAAGAATGGCTTCTCATTTAATTAAATAACTTTTTTTAATTAATTAGAAGTATGTACTCCATTTAATTAAATACTTTCGTTTAATTATTTCAAAATTCTTTTCGAAACTAACCACCTCAAGTCAACCGTGGTTAAATCTGGTCAACTTTTGGTCAAGCTTGATCTTTGCGTATGTGAATATGAGAAAATGTGAGTATGAATTTCAGCAACAATTCGATGCAAATTCTCATTCAACCTTTCAAAATGAAGAGATGGGGGTCTCTTAAATAGACTTTCCTAGAATTCATCAATGGTTGAGATCGATTTCAATCAACGGTCAGGATTAAAGGTGAAGTTCAGTGATAAAGGGAGATTTCCAAATTAAAGGGAGTTAACAAATTTAATTTCAGTAAAATAAGAAGTTAACTGATTCAACTTGATAGAAAAAGGAGTTGACTGATTTAACTCATTTTTTATCAATAGTGAACTTGAAATTTCTCTTTTTGAACTGAAGAGAGATTGTCTTGAGATATTTAATTTAATAAAATGAGATATGCTCTCATAATTACTTTTTCTATTTAATTAACTAATATTTGATTAATTAGAGACACTTTTCTTATTTAATTAAATAACTTCATTTAATTAATTAGCAATGGCTTCTCATTTAATTAAATAACTTTTTTTAATTAATTAGAAGTTATTACTCCATTTAATTAAATAATTTCATTTAATTATTTCAAAATTTTTTTTTAACTA
This sequence comes from Cupressus sempervirens, assembly GCA_028749045.1. Lineage (NCBI taxonomy): Eukaryota > Viridiplantae > Streptophyta > Pinopsida > Cupressales > Cupressaceae > Cupressus > Cupressus sempervirens. The sequence continues at coordinate 106,052,152 of CM053791.1, read as the reverse complement.
GTCAACTCAAGTCAACCGTGGTTAAATCTTATCAACTTTTGGTCAAACTTGATCTTTGCGTATGTGAATATGAGGAAATGTGAGTATGAATTCCAACAACAATTCAATGTAAATTCTCATTCAACCTTTCAAAATGAAGAGATGAGGGTCTCTTAATAGACTTTCGTGGAATTCATCAACGGTTGAGATAGATTCCAATAAATGGTCAGGATTAAAGGTGAAGTGCATTCATAAAGGGAGATTTCCAAATTAAAGGGAGTTAACAGATTTAATTTGAGTAAAATAAGGAGTTAACTGATTTAATTTGAGTAGAAAAAGGAGTCAACTGATTTAACTCATTTTTGACCAATAGTGAACTGAAAATTTCCCTTTTTGAACTGAAGAGAGATTTTGTTCAGATATTTAATTTAATAAAATGAGATATGCTCTCATAATTACTTTTTCTATTTAATTAAATAATCTTTAATTGATTAGAGACACTTTTCTTATTTAATTAAATAACCTCATTTAATTAATTAGGAATGGCTTCTCAGTTAATTAAATAACTTTGTTTAATTAAATAGAAGTAAGTACTCCATTTAATTAAATAATTTTATTTAATTATTTCAAAAAAAAATTTGAAACTAGTCAACTCAATTCAACCATTGTTAAATCTGGTCAACTTTTGGTCAAACTTGATCTTTGCGTATGTGAATATTAGCAAATGTGAGTATGAATTTCAGCAACAATTCCGTGCAAATTCTCATTCAACCTTTTAAAAAGAAGAGATGAGGGTCTCTTAAATAGACTTTCTTGGAATTCATCAATGGTTGAGATTGATTTCAATCAACGGTCAGGATTAAAGGTGAAGTTCAGTCATAAAGGGAGATTTTCAAATTAAAGGGAGTTAATAGATTTAATTTGAGTAAAATAAGGAGTTAACTGATTCTGTTTGAGTAGAAAAAGTAGTCAACTGATTTAACTGATTTTTGATCAATAGTGAACTGAAAATTTTCCTTTTTGAACTGAAGTGAGATTTTGTTGAGATATTTAATTTAATAAAATGAGATATGCTCTCATAATTACATTTTCTATTTAATTAAGTAATCTTTAATTAATTAGAAACACTTTTCTTATTTAATTAAATAACTTCATTTAATTAATTAGGAATGGCTTCTCATTTAGTTAAATAACTTTATTTAATTAATTAGAAGTAAGTACTCCAATTAATTAAATAATTTCGTTTAATTATTTTAAAATTCTTTTCGAAACTAGTCAATTCAAGTCAACCGTGATTAAATCTGGTCAACTTTTGGTCAAACTTGATCTTTGCGTATGTGAATATTAGCAAATGTGAGTATGAATTTCAGCAACAATTCGATGCAAATTCCCATTCAACCTTTCAAAATGAAGAGCTGAGGGTCTCTTAAATAGACGTTCCTACAATTCATCAACGGTTGAGATTGATTTTAATCAACGGTCAGGATTAAAGGTGAAGTTCAGTCATAAAGGGAGATTTCAAAATTAAAGGGAGTTAACAGATTTAATTTGAGTAAAATAAAGAGTTAACTAATTCAAGTTGAGTAGAAAAAGGAGTCAACTAATTTAACTCATTTTTGATCTATAGTGAACTGGAAATTTTCCTTTTTGAACTGAAGAGAGATTTTGTTGAGATATTTAATTTAATAAAATGAGATATGCTCTCATAATTTCTTTTTCTATTTAATTAAATAATCTTTAATTAATTAGGGACACTTTTCTTATTTGATTAAATAACTTCATTTAATTAATTAGGAATGGCATCTAATTTAATTAAATAACTTTGTTTAATAAATTAGAAGTAAGTACTCTATTTAATTAAATAATTTCGTTTAATTATTTCAAAATTCTTTTCGAAACTAGTCAACTCAAGTCAACCATGGTTAAATCTGGTCAACTTTTGGTCAAACTTGATGTTTGCATATGTGAATATGAACAAATGTGAGTATGAATTACAGAAACAATTCGATGCAAATTCTCATTCAACCTTTCAAAATGAAGAGATGAGGGTCTCTTAAATAGACTTTCCTAGAGTTCATCAACGATTGAGATCTATTTCAATCAACGGTAAAGATTAAAGGTGAAGTTCAGTCATAAAGGAAGATTTCCAAATTAAAGTGAGTTAACAGATTTAATTTGAGTAAACTAAGGAGTTAACTGATTCAATTTGAGTAGAAAAAGGAGTTAACTGATTTAACTCATTTTTTATCAATAGTGAACTGGAAATTTCCCTTTTTGAACTGAAGAGAGATTTTGTTGAGATATTTAATTTAATAAAATGAGATATGCTCTCATAATTACTTTTTCTATTTAATTAAATAATCTTTAATTAATTAGAGACACTTTTCTTATTTAATTAAATAACTTCATTTAATTAATTAGGAATGGCTTCTCATTTAATTACATAACTTTATTTAATTAATTAAAATTAAGTACTCCATTTAATTAAATAATTTCGTTTAATTATTTCAAAATTCTTTTCAAAACTAGTCAACTCAAGTCAACTGTGGTTTAATCTGGTTAACTTTTGGTGAAACTTGATCTTTGCGTATGTGAATATGAGCAAATGTGAGTATGAATTGCAACAAAAATTTGATTCAAATTCTCATTCAACCTTTCAAAATGAAGAGATGAGGGTCTCTTAAATAGAGTTTTCTGGAATTCATCAACGGTTGAGATCGATTTCAATCAACGGTCAGGATTAAATGTGAAGTTCAGTCATAAAGGAAGATTTTCAAATTAAAGGTAGTTAATAGATTTAATTTGAGTAAAATAAGGTGTTAACTGATTCAATTTGAGTAGAAAAAGGAGTTAACCGATTTAACTCATTTTTGATCAATGGTGAACTAGAAATTTTCCTTTTTGAACTTAAGAGAGATTTTGTTGAGATATTTAATTTAATAAAATGAGATATGCTCTCATAATTACTTTTTCTATTTAATTAAATAATCTTTAATTAATTAGAGACACTTTGCTTATTTAATTAAATAACTTCATTTAATTAATTAGGAATGGCTTCTCATTTAATTAAATAACTTTATTTAATTAATTAGAAGTAAGTACTCGATTTAATTAAATAATTTTGTTTAATTATTTCAAAATTCTTTTCGAAACTAGTCAACTCAAGTCAACCGTGGTTAAATTTGGTCAACTTTTGATCAAACTTGATCTTTGTGTATGTGAATATGAGCGAATGTGAGTATGAATTCCAGCAACAATTCAATGCAAATTCTCATTGAACGTTTCAAAATGAAGAGATGAGGGTCTCTTAAATAGACTTGTCTAGAATTTATCAACGGTTGAGATCAATTTCAATCAATGATCGGGATTAAAGGTGAAGTTCAGTCATAAAGGGAGATTTCCAAATTAAAGGGAGTTAACAGATTTAATTTGAGTAAAATAAGGAGTTAACTGATTCAATTTGAGTAGAAAAAGGAGTTAACTCATTTAACTCATTTTTTATCAATAGTGAATTGGAAATTTCCCTTTTTGAACTAAAGAGAGATTTTGTTGAGATATTTAATTTAATAAAATGAGATATTCTCTCATAATTACTTTTTCTATTTAGTTAAATAATCTTTAATTAATTAGAGACACTTTTCTTATTTAATTAAATAACTTCATTTAATTAATTAGGAATGACTTCTCATTTAATTGAATAACTTTGTTTAATTAACTAGAAGTAAGTACTCCATTTAATTAAATAATTGCATTTAATTATTTTAAATTTTTTTTGAAACTAGTCAACTCAAGTCAATCGTGGTTAAATCTGGTCTAGTTTTGGTCAAAATTGATCTTTGAGTATGTGAATATTGTATATGAGAAATGTTAGTATGCTAATAGAAACCAAATTTAAATAAAGCTTCTGCAAACTAAAAGAAATTCATAAACTTCAAGATAGACTAAGATGAACTCTCAATTGAGAATATGAGCCATTAATGGACTCTCTCAATGAGAAGCTCTCTTGTTGAGTGGCTTTGTCTAAATACATAGAATGTATGATCAAGCTTACGCTTCAAAAAGGGCTTCAAATGGAGTTGGAATTTGGGTGTGAGTGTATGGTTTTGATGTAAAATGGCTTCTTAAAATGGCATTATGACTTTACTTCATGGATTGTGTTGTTTTGCAAAGGGGAAGGATCCAATTTATAGGAAAGAGGCTTGAGGGATTGAGGGCTAAGATGCAAGGATGAGAAAAAGCTCATGGAGGGCTCAGATTGCATGAGAGGAGAGAACATGGATTGTGCTTCCTTATAGCCAATCAGCGAGTGACACATGTCACAGGGTGAGAGGATGGAGGAAAGGGGAAGGATGAGTCAACAAAGGAGGCTTAATGGTATAAAATCTTCATAAAGACCCTCATAATGGCTTGTAAGAGCAATAAAAGAGCTTGGAAGAGTCATTTATGGCCTAGTGGGCTTCATAAAGTTTTATTGTTGAGATATTTTGAGAGAGATGAGAGCAATTTTGACTTGGGCTTGATTAGGAGGGTTTTAAGCTTGCTTAGGATTGTGCAAATGATTAGAGGTTGGATTAGGATGGTTTAGGATTAGCTTAGGGATAGACAAGTGGATGGCATTTAATGAGGGTGGGTGAAGGAGGAGACATTTGTTAACTTTGGCTTGGGTTAGTAAGTTTTAACCCATGTTTAGGGAATGTGACAAGGTTAGGAGGGGATTAGGATTAGGTTTAAAGACATCTTCTAGAAGAGTCTAGAATTTGGATGAGGATAAAGACTTTCTAGAATAGTATAGAATTTTTTAAGATGAGGATAAATTAGATTTTTAGGAAATAAATAAAGTTTTATCTATTTCAAGGGTTTGGGTTGAGGAGATATTTATTAAAACTTTTTTAATAAACATGCGGATTAATATTTAATCTTAATTAAATATTTTGAGTTGGGATTAGGGGTAGGAAATGATGGGATTAGCCTTTAATCAAAATTAAAGAAGGATTAGAAGATTTTGGAAGAGGTTAGTGGTCTTAATGAAATTGGTCAAGTTTTGGGCAAAAAATAAATTTTTTATTTATTTTGGATTTTTTGGTCAATTTATTAATTAAATAATTAATAAATAAGGAAATAATGTTTAAATAAGATTTAAACATTTTTGGGAGGGATTCCTTAATTAAATATTTTTAATTAAGATAAAGGGATTTAATGGCATAAAAATAAATAAATTAATTAAATAAATAATTAATTAATAAATGATGATGTCATTAGAAATTTTTTAGAAAATAAAAATACTTTATTTTCTAAAGGTTTTTAGGTGTCTACATTTTGCCCCTTTTTGATGTGATGCCGCAAGTGGCATGGCATCAAAGATAAGAAAATAAGATGCCCAAGGCTAGAGCAGAAGAGGAGAGAATGGACTGCAAGATGGCCCCTCAAGAAGGTGGCGGGGAGAGAAAGCAAGGCTCGACAACTTCTTGAAAAGTACAAGAATCTGAGATGAGCAAGAAGACTCAGATTGGCTTAAGAGAAGAGGTTTAGTAAGCTCAAACTCTCACTACGGGAGAATGATAAAGGGAGAATTAGAGGCACAAGAGGAAGCAAGCTTAAGTTCTCAAGGATTGCAGAGGATGAAGGAGCAGAGCACTATAAAAGGAATCTAGGATGGGGAGATGGATGAGGGAATTAAAAAGCTGATGCAACAGGATTTCAAAGAGTCAAATTGGCAGAAGATGGGTTTCAGAGATCCCTAGGACTAGGATTGTGGATCTCGAAAGATGAGGCTTAGTGGATTGATTAGATTGGTGGATCCCTAAGACTAGGTTTGTGGATCCCTAAAGCTAAGAGTGATGATTGATTCTGAGAGATACAGTTGCACAAGCTAGGGTAGGAGAGACAGATGTTGGATATGCATGGGGGATAATAGAGATCAAGAGATTCCATTGAAGCTTTTTGAGTAGGGGGATACTTCAAACAGAAGTACCACCATGTAGTTGAGCACTAGATTTTCTATAGGACCATTGGTTAATTGCCAAGTTTACCAAGAACATCAAGGCCGTGTCACCAACCATCCAGAGGACTGATAGACTGACTCGAAACAAACACACAAGGATTGCCCCAACATCACACATGAAACTCGGAGGAAACAGTGTGGAACTGACACTGGGTAACTCACAAGCAAAAAAGAAACAAACAAAAGACTTGATCAAAATCGTATGCTCAGAGTGCCCTATTCATAGCATACCATGATATGGAAGATCGTGGTAACCTTGAGGAGGGAACAAAAAGATTTTTTGGAAAAGATACTTCAAGACCCAAAAGGGAAGATTCCAAATCAAAAAAAAGTGAAAATCTAAAAGAGAACCATTTTCCAATGAGATGGGTAGGACGAGGTACTAACAGACCAAAATTAGACATGACAAAAGCTATATCCTACAAGGATCTATCAGAGAGCACCAAAGCTGATGGATTTGGGTGAGTGATGCATCTGGCAAGCTGAACTAAGAAGGATAACACTTTGGTGACAGGAGATCTAACTAAAGGATGCATTAGAATAGCTAACCAAGATGTGTGATGGGTGCAAGATGCTGATCAAGGATGAACTAACATGAACGCTGGATAAATATAATGATACTAAGCTAAAGAGGATGTACAAGCTGACGAACCAAGATATGGTACAAATGTACAAGTTGTTTTGGACAAGATTGGATATACAAGCTATGATACAAGGTGTGATACAAGCGTTGGATACAAGATTATTTACAAGCTGTACAGGAGCTCCAGATGATAAGATAGCGGGATGGCTCAAGTTGGTGCAAGATGTAGAAGCTAAGGATGAGTTGATAGCGTAAGATATGGATGTGCAAGGATGCATCCAATGATGATGAGAGATTTTGTGACCAAGGATAGCTAGAGGAGCAGGATGAGATGGCTGGATAGGATGGTAGATAGCTAGGATTATGATGGATATTAAGAGATGACATTGGGTTTGCATGAGGATAGCCTAGAGCTAGATACGAATGACAAGGGAGGATGGACAAGACAAGATCTCCAAAGAATATAGTGCCCCCAATCAGAAGATAACATGCGGAAGGAGGTCTTATGATGGATGTGATAGGATTGAAGCTAGGATGGAAAAAGCTAAAGGGGCTAGGGAGATGGATGATAGCTGGGATAATGGGGTGAGGTTGCAGAAGATAAGTGGATAGTGATAGATAAAAGCTGGAGGATGAAAGATACACCTGGATAAATTGGAAGATGGAGCTGGATGGCAAGATGTGACTAGAATCATGAGAATGATAGGCTAAGTTGGGGATGGCTAGATTACGCATGACGCTTGTTTGCCAAGTTTTCATCATGGTACTTGTCCAAGGTGCTTGAATTGCCAAGTTTTCATCAGTGGAGAGTTTATTTTTCTTTATTATTTTTTTTGACTTTTTGACTTTGGACTTAGCTGGAATGATTTTGGCTTTCTTCAGCTATTTTGGCTTTTTAAGAATTTTTCATTGGCTGTTGGAATGTTCAATTTTGTTGCTAGCTGTTGGTACACCGAATGTGTGATTTATGCAATAGATCGGATTAGATGGGATTGATGGTAGGAGATGGAAGGAAGAAAAGGCTGGAAAGGAGCATGAGATGGGGATGCTTGCAGGATCAACATTGGCACATGTTGGGAGGGGTGTGAAAAGAGCATATGGGGGATAGATGGTAGATGCGGGCTTGATGAAGGATTTGTAGAAGCACGCTTGGGAATATAGGCACCCAAGATGGAGTTAGGAGATGGGGGACATGAGTCACTAGAAGGGGGATCAACAATGGTAGATGCCATTATGCATTGGGTCTCAACTTTTTTCTTTGGGATCCACATGGTTTTGGATTTTCTTTTCATAGGCTTTTGCATTGTTTGGCATTCTTTGATTGGATTTTGCCTTTTTGGAGTATGTATTTTAGAATAGACATATGATTGCCTAGGATGTGGATTTTTAGCTTTATGCATTTTGAAGTTGGCATTCACATTGTTGTGGTAAGCTTTGGGAAGATGGTTAGGAGAAGCTTTGTGAGATGGAGAGGATATGGAAGAGCATGTAGGGGGATGATGGATGATGTGCCCTGATACTTGCCTTTATTGATCTTGCGTAGGAATGGATGGAATAGGATTTTTATGATGGCTGATAGGAGGATGGAGGATGGTAGATTTTGGGACATAGGGACCCAAAATGGATTTAGCAGATGAAGGGGGGATATGGTAGGTTGGTTTGGGTTGCAAAGATGGTGGAGGGGGGATGACATAAGATTTCTTGAAGGAGTGATGGGAGGTTGGCATGGGGAGTTTGGAGATAGGCTTAGTTTGGGGGTGTGGTGTACCAACACCTTTAGATGGTGAGCCTTTGGATACATATCCAAGACCATGAAATCCTAGATTATTTTGTGCAATAATAGGCTTTCTGATTCCTTGCTCTTGTGGTCCTAAACCTTGACCTTGATAATGCCATCGATTGAGCATTTGAACTAGCTGAGGATACTTTTTGCTTGCAGAAAATGGTGGAAGTGCTTTATCAGATGTACTATAGTAGGGAGATACTATTCTTAATTCTTCTGTTGAGAGGAGGCCACTATGGATGAATGTAAGTGAACCAAGAGGGTATATTATAGATGGTGAAATAGCTTGGATAGGTGGTAAGATGGAAGCATGGAGCGGAGGAGATGGTAGGATAGGATCTTGATTTAGCTGATGGGATGAAAAGATATCTTGTAGTAGAGGAGGTATTTCTTGAGGTTTTGGAGATGGAGGGGATACTGACTGCACTATGGATGGAAGACATGGTACGATGATATTTTAGTTTATGCTTTGGGGGATGTCAACATGCTTTTGGGTAGGATCTTGATAGGATTGGTTTGGAGTGGATGGTGCGATAGGAGGTGAAGGGATGGACTCTTCAAAGGCAGCGGATGGATAGATGGGAGATTCAGTAGTGGAGATGGGTGAGTAGAAGATGGATGCATAAGGGTCATTATGGGAGATTTGGGAAATGCTTCGAGGTGATGTGGATAGGATTTGGAGGGTTTTGACAGATGGTAGAATTTTGATGCTTGCGGGAAGTGGAAGGATTTTAAGAAATTTGATGGATGGTATGGGGATGATAGCTATGGGAGATGGAGGTGATATTATAGATGGGGAAGCTTCATTACTGACTACTTCACATGGTTGGATTAGATGACAATGCTTATCGACTGTTGGAGGTGACTTTTCTTGTATTTCCTGTAGGAGATTCCTTGGAGACTCGTGTGTCAGAGGTGGAGGTGGATTGACAGGAATAGCTAGTGTGATGGGGGTGGAAGATTGGAAGCCTGGTTGATTGGGTGATGGAGGAGAAGCTGGGATATCAGATGGAATGACTAGATAGTTTGGAAGAATGCATGGATTTTGTGGGATGCTTGGGGGAATGTTTCTAAGGATTTCAATATACCCATCATAGTCAACAAAATTTTCATCATCATTGGAATAGGAGGTGGCAGGAGCAAGGACAATACGACCGAACATATCATGATAGGTTTGGGATTTCATGTTTTGATGATGAGTCAGATGGGGATGGGGTCTTGCATATGGATGAACACGGAAGCTCATGGTTGGATTTGGATTAAGTGCAGATTTTGGATTGGCTGATGAAGGATTTCCTAAGGAGAGTCAAAGCTGTATGACATACCTAAGGAGGATTGGCTGGAGATTTTTGGCTTTCCCTGTGGATGGAAGACTTCAAGGGCATGCTGTCAAAAAGTGAGAGTTTTGCTTTCCTATGCGTTGGAGTGGTGGAGATTGTGGAGATGAGAAAAATTTTGACTTGGGCTTGATTAGGAGGGTTTTAAGCTTGCTTAAGATTGTGCAAATGATTAGAGGATGGATTAGGATGGTTTAGGATTAGCTTAGGGATAGGCAAGTGGATGGCATTTAATGAGGCTGGGTGAAGGAGGAGATATTTGTTAACTTTGGCTTGGGTTAGTAAATTTTGACCCATGTTTAAGGAATGTGATAAGGTTAGGAGGGGATTAGGATTAGGTTTAAAGACATCTTCTAGAAGAGTCTAGACTTTGGATGAGGATAAAGACTTTCTAGAATAGTCTAGAATTTCTTAGGATGAGGATAAATTAGATTTTTAGGAAATAAATAAAGTTTTATTTATTTCAAGGGTTTGAGTTGAGGAGATATTTATTAAAAATTTTTTAATAAACATGAGGATTAATATTTAATATTAATTAAATATTTTGAGTTGGGATTAGGGGTAGGAAATGATGAGATTAGCCTTTAATCAAAATTAAAGAAGGATTAGAAGATTTTGGAAGAGGTTAGTAGTCTTAAGGAAATTGGCCAAGTTTTGGGCAAAAATTTTTTTTTTAATTTATTTTGAGTTTTTTGGTCAATTTATTAATTAAATAATTAATAAATAAGAAAATAATGTTTAAATAAGATTTAAACATTTTTGGGAGGGATTCCTTAATTAAATATTTTTAATTAAGATAAAGAGATTTAATGGCATAAAAATAAATAAATTAATTAAATAAATAATTAATTAATAAATGATGATGTCATCAAAATTTTTTCAGAAAATAAAAATACTTTATTTTCTAAAAAATTTTAGGTGTCTACATTTTGCCCCTCTTTGATGTGATGCCGCAAGTGGCATGGCATCAAAGATAAGAAAATAAGATGCCCAAGGCTAGAGCAGAAGATGAGACAATGGACTGCAAGATGCCCCCTCAAGAAGGTGGCGGGGAGAGAAAGCAAGGCTCGACAACTTCTTGAAAAGTACAAGAATCCGAGATGACCAAAAAGACTTAGATTGGCTTAAGAGAAGAGGTTTAGTTAGCTCAAACTCTCACTACGGGAGAATGATAAAGGGAGAATTAGAGGCACAAGAGGAAGCAAGCTTAAGTTCTCAGGGATTGTAGAGGATGAAGGAGCAGAGCACTATAAAAGGAATCTAGGATGGAGAGATGGATGAGGGGATTAAAAAGCTGATGCAACAGGATTTCAAAGAGTCAAATTGGCGGAAGATGGGTTTCAGAGATCCTTAGGACTAAGATTGTGGATCTCAAAAGATGAGGCTTGGTGGATTGATTGGATTGGTGGATCCCTAAGACTAGGATTGTGGATCCCTAAAGCTAAGAGTGATGATTGATTCTGAGAGATATGGTTGCACAAGCTGGGGTAGGAGAGACAGATGTTGGATATGGATGGGGGATAATGGAGATCAAGAAATTTTGTTGAAGCTTTTTGAGCAGTGGGATACTTCAAAGAGAAGTACCACCATGTAGTTGAGCATTAGATTTTCTATAGGACTATTGGTTAATTGCCAAGGTTACCAAGAACATCAAGGCTATGTCACCAACCATCCAAAGGACTGACAGACTGACTTAAAACAAACACACAAGGATTGCCCCAGCATTACACATGAAACCCAGAGAAAATAGTGTGGAACTGACATTGGGTAACCCACAACCAAAAAAGAAACAAACAAAAGACTTGATCAAAACCGTATGCTCAGAGTGCCTCATTCGTAGCATACCATGATATGGAAGATCGAGGCAACTTGAAGGAGGGAACAAAAAGATTTCTTTGAAAAGATACTTCAAGACCCAAAATGGAAGATTCCAAATCAAAAAAAAGTGAAAATCCAAAAGAGAACCGTTTGCCAAGGAGATGGGTAGGTCGAGGTACTAACAGACCAAGATCAGAAATGAGGAAAGCTATATCCTACAGGGATCTATCGAAGAGCACCTAAGCTAATGGATCTGGGTGAGTGATGCATCTGACAAGCTGAACCAAGAAGGATAACACTTTGGCGACAGGAGATCTAGCAAAAGGATGCATTTGAGTAGAAAAAGGAGCTAACTCATTTAACTCATTTTTTATCAATAGTGAACTGGAAATTTCCCTTTTTGAACTGAAGAGAGATTTTGTTGAGATATTTAATTTAATAAAATGAGATATGCTCTCATAATTACTTTTTCTATTTAATTAAATAATTTTTAATTAATTAGAGACACTTTTCTTATTTAATTAAATAACTTCATTTAATTAATTAGGAATGGCTTCTCATTTAATTAAATAACTTTGTTTAATTAATTAGAAGTAAGTACTCCTTTTAATTAAATAATTTCGTTTAATTATTTCAAAAAAAAATTTAAAACTAGTCAACTCAAGTCAACCGTCGTTAAATCTGGTCAACTTTTGGTCAAACTTGATCTTTGTGTATGTCAATATGAGCAAATGTGAGTATGAATTTCAACAACAATTCGATGCAAATTCTCATTCAACCTTTCAAAATGAAGAGATGAGGGTTTCTTAAATAGGCTTTTCTGAAATTCATCAATAGTTGATATCGATTTCAATCAATGGTTAGAATTAAAGGTGAAGTTCAGTCATAAAGGGAGATTTTCAAATTAAAGGGACTTAACAGATTTAATTTGAGTAAAATAAGGAGTTAACTGATTCAATTTGAGTAGAAAAAGGAGTTAACTGATTTAACTCATTTTTGATCAATAGTGAACTGAAAATTTCCCTTTTTGAACTGAAGAGAGATTTTTTTGAGATATATAATTTAATAAAATGAGATATACTCTCATAATTACTTTTTCTATTTAATTAAATAATTTTTAATTAATTAGACACACTTTTCTTATTTAATTAAATAGCTTCATTTAATTAATTGGGAATGGCTTATCATTTAATTAAATAACTTTGTTTAATTAATTAGAAGTAAGTACTCTATTTAATTAAATAATTTCATTTAATTATTTCAAAATTCTTTTCGAAACTAGTCAACTCAAGTCAACCGTGGTTAAATCTGGTCAACTTTTAGTCAAACTTGATCCTTGCGTATGTGAATATGAGCAAATGTGAGTATGAATTCCAGCAACAATTTGATGCAAATTCTCATTCAACCTTTCAAAATGAAGAGATGAGGGCCTCTTAAATAGACTTTCTTGGAATTCATCAATGGTTGAGATCGATTTCAATCAACGGCCAGGATTAAAGGTGAAGTCCAGTCATAAAGGGAGATTTCCAAATTAAAGGGAGTTAACAGATTTAATTTGAGTAAAATAAGGAGTTAACTGATTCAATTTGAGTAGAAAAAGGTGTTAACTGATTTAACTCATTTTTGATCAATAGTGAACTGAAAATTTCCTTTTTTGAATTGAAGAGAGATTTTGTTGAGATATTTAATTTAATAAAATGAGATATGCTCTCATAATTACTTTTTCTATTTAATTAAATAATCTTTAATTAATTAGAGACACTTTTCTTATTTAATTAAATAACTTCATTTAATTAATTAGGAATTGCTTCTCATTTAATTAAATAACTTTATTTACTTAATTAGAAGTAAGTACTCCAGTTAATTAAATAATCTCGTTTAATTATTTCAAAATTCTTTTCGAAATTAGTCAACTCAAATCAACCGTGGTTAAATCTGGTCAACTTTTTGTCAAACTTGATCTTTGCGTATGTGAATATGAGCAAATGTGAGTATAAATTCTAGCAACAATTCGATGCAAATTCTCATTCAACCTTTCAAAATTAAGAGATCAGCGCCTCTTAAATAGACCTTTTTGGAATTCATCAACGGTTGAGATCGATTTCAATCAACGGTCAGAATTAAAGGTGAAATTCAGCCATAAAGGGAGATTTCCAAATTAAAGGGAGTTAATAGATTTAATTTGAGTAAAATAAAGAGTTAACTAATTCAATTTGAGTAGAAAAAGGAGTTAACTGATTTAACTCATTTTTGATCAATAGTGAATTGGAAATTTCCCTTTTTGAACTGAAGAGAGATTTTGTTAAGATATTTAATTGAATAAAATGAGATATGCTCTCATAATTACTTTTTCTATTTAATTAAATAATTTTTAATTAATTAGAGACACTTTTTTTATTTAATTAAATAACTTTATTTAATTAATTAGGAATGGCTTCTCATTTAATTAAATAACGTTATTTAGTTAATTAGAAGTAAGTACTCCATTTATATAAATAATTTTGTTTAATTATTTCAAAATTCTTTTCGAAACTAGTCAACTCAAGTCAACCGTGGTTAAATCTGGTCAACTTTTGGTCAAACTTTATCTTTGCGTATGTGAATATGAGCAAATGTGAGTATGAATTACAGCAACAATTCGATGCAAATTATCATTCAACCTTTCAAAATGAAGAGATGAGGGTCTCTTAAATAGACTTTCCTGGAATTCATCAATAGTTGAGATCGATTTCAATCAACGGTCAGGATTAAAGGTGAAGTTCAGTCATAAAAAAAGATTTCCAAATTAAAGGGAGTTAACAGATTTAATCTGAGTAAAATAAAGAGTTAACTGATTTAATTTGAGTAGAAAAAGGAGTTAACTCATTTAACTCATTTTCTATCAATAGTGAATTGGAAATTTTCCTTTTTGAAATGAAGAGAGATTTTGTTGAGATATTTGATTTAACAAAATGAGATATGCTCTCATAATAACTTTTTCTATTTAATTAAATAATCTTTAATTAATTAGAGACCATTTTCTTATTTAATTAAATAACTTCATTTAATTAATCAGGAATGGCTTCTAATTTAATTAAATAACTTTGTTTAATTAATTAGAAGTAAGTACTCCATTTAATTAAATAATTTCGTTAAATTATTTCAAAAAAAAAATTGAAACTAGTCGACTCAAGTCAACCGTAGTTAAATCCGGTCAACTTTTTGTCAAACTTGATCTTTGCATATGTGAATATGAGCAAATGTGAGTAAGAATTCCAGCAATAATTTGATGCAAAATGAAAAAATGAGAATTTGCATCGAATTGTTGCTACAATTCATACTCACATTTGCTCATATTCACATATGCAAAGATCAAGTTTGACCAAAAGTTGACCAGATTTAACTACGGATGACTTGAGTTGACTACTTTCGAAAAGAATTTTGAAATAATTAAAAGAAATAATTAAATTAAATTGAGTAATAACTTCTAATTAATTAAACAAAGTCATTTAATTAAGTGAGAAGCCATTTCTAATTAATTAAATGAAGTTATTTAATTAAATAAGAAAAGTGTGTATAATTAATTAAAGATTATTTAATTAAATAGAAAACGTAATTATGAGAGTATATCTCATTTTATTAAATTAAATATCTTCCCAAAATCTCTCTTTATTTCAAAAAGGGAAATTTCCAGTTCACTATTGATAAAAAATGAGTTAAATCCTTTTTCTAATCAAATTGAATCAGTTAACTTCTTATTTTACTCAAATTAAATTCGTTAACTCTTTTTAATTTGGAAATCTCCCTTTACGACTAAACTTCACCTTTAATCCTGACCGTTGATTGAAATCGATCTCAACCATTGATGAATTTTAGGAAAGTCTATGTAAGAGACCCTCATCTCTTCATTTTGAAAGGTTGAATGAGAATTTGCATCGAATTGTTGCTGAAATTTATACTCACATTTGCTCATATTCACATACACAAAGATCAAGTTTGAACAAAAGTTGACCAGATTTAACCACGGTTGACTTGAGTTTACTAGTTTGAAATTTTTTTTTGAAATAATTAAACAAAATTATTTAACTAAATGGAATACTTACTTCTAATAAATTAAAAAGTGTTATTTAATTAAATGAGAAGCCATTCCTAATTAATTAAATGAAGTTATTTAATTAAATAAGAAATTTGTCTCTAATTAATTAAAGATTATTTAATTAAATAGAAAAAGTAATTATGAGAGCATATTTCAATTTATTTAATTAAATATCTCAACGAAATCTCTCTTCAGTTCAAAAAGGGAAATTTCCAGTTCACTATTGATAAAAAATGAGTTAAATCAGTTAACTCTTTCTTCTACTCAAATTGAATCAGTTAACTCATTATTTTACTCAAATTAAATCTGTTAACTCCATTTAATTTGAAAATCTCCATTTATGACTGAACTTCACCTTTAATCCTAACCGTTGATTGAAATCGATCTCAACCATTGATGAATTCCAGAAAAGTCTATTTAAGAGACCCTCATCTCTTCATTTTGAAAGGTTGAATGAGAATTTGCATCGAATTGTTGCTGGAATTCATACTCACATTTGCTCATATTCACATACGCAAAGATCAAGTTTGACCAAAAGTTGACCAAATATAACCACGGTTGATTTGAGTTGACTAGTTTCAAAAAGAATTTTGAAATAATTAAATAAAAATATTTAATTAAATGGAGTACTTACTTCTAATTAACTAAACAAAGTTATTTAATTAAATGAGAAGCCATTCCTAATTAATTAAATGAAGTTATTTAATTAAATAAGAAAAGTGTCTCTAATTAATTAAAGATTCCTTAATTAAATAGAAAAAGTAATTATGAGAGCATATCTCATTTTATTAAATTAAATATCTCAACAAAATCTCTCTTCAGTTCAAAAAGGGAAACTTTCAGTTCACTATTGATCAAAAATGAGTTAAATCAGTTAACTCCTTTTTCTACTCAAATTCAATCAGTTAACTACTTATTTTACTCAAATTAAATCTGTTAACTCTCTTTAGTTTAGAAATCTCCCTTTATGATTGAACTTCAGCTTTAATCCTGACCGTTGATTGAAATCGATCTCAACCATTGATGAATTCCAGGAAAGTCTATTTAAGAGAGCATCATCTCTTCATTTTGAAAGGTTGAATGAGAATTTGCATTGAATTTTTTTTGGAATTCATACTCACATTTTCTCATATTCACATACGCAAAGATCAAGTTTGACCAAAAGTTAACCAGATTTAACCACGGTTGATTTGAGTTGACTAATTTCGAAAAGAATTTTAAAATAATTAAACAAAATTATTTAATTAAATGGAGTACTTATTTCTAATTAATTAAACAAAGTTTTTTAATTAAATGAGAAGCCATTCCTAATTAATTAAATGAAGTTATTTAATTAAATAAAAAAAGTGTCTCTAATTAATTAAAGATTACTTAATTAAATAGAAAAAGTAGTTATGAGAGCATATATGATTTTATTAAATTAAATATCTCAACAAAATCTCTCTTCAGTTTAAAAAGGGAAATTTTCAGTTCACTATTGATCAAAAATGAGTTAAATCAATTAACTCATTTTTCTACTCAAATTGAATCAGTTAACTCTTTATTTTACTCAAATTAAATTTGTTAACTCATTTTAATTTTTAAATCTCGCTTTATGACTGAACTTCACCTTTAATTCTGACCGTTGATTGAAATCGATCTCAACTGTTGATGAATTCCAAAAAAGTCTATTTAAGAGACCCTCATCTCTTCATTTTGAAAGGTTGAATGAGAATTTGCATCGAATTGTTGTTTGAATTCATACTCACATACGCAAAGATCAAGTTTGACCAAAAGTTGACCAGATTTAACCATGGATGACTTGAGTTGACTAGTTTCGAAAAGAATTTTGAAATAATTAAATATAATACTTACTTCTAATTAATTAAACCAAGTTATTTAATTAAATGAGAAGCCATTCCTAATTAATTAAATGAAGTTATTTAATTAAATAAGAAAATTGTCTCTAATTAATTAAAGATTATTTAATTAAATAGAAAAAGTAATTATGAGAGTATATCTCATTTTATTAAATTAAATATCTCAACAAAATCTCTCTTCAGTTCAAAAAGGGAAATTTCAAGTTCACTATTGATCAAAAATGAGTTAAATGAGCTAACTCTTTTTTCTACTCAAATTGAATCTGTTAACTCCTTATTTTACTCAAATTAAATCTATGAACTCCCTTTAATTTGGAAATCTCCCTTTATGACTGAACTTCACATTTAATCCTGACCTTTGATTGATATCGATCTCAACCGTTGATGAATTCCAAGAAAGTCTACTTAAGAGACTCTCATCTCTTCATTTTGAAAGGTTGAATGAGAATTTGCATTGAATTGTTGCTAGAATTCATTATCACATTTGCTCATATTCACATACGCAAAGATCAAGTTTGACCAAAAGTTCACCAGATTTAACCACGGTTGAGTTGAGTTGACCTGTTTCGAAATGTATTTTAAAATAATTAAACAAAATTATTTAATTAAATGGAGTACTCACTTCTAATCAATTAAACAAAGTTATTTAATTAGATGAGAAGCCATTACAAATTAATTAAATGAAGTTATTTAATTAAATAAGAAAAGTGTCTCTAATTAATTAAAGATTATTTAATTAAATGAAAAAAGTAATTATGAGAGCATATCTCATTTTTTAAAATTAAATATCTCAACAAAATCTCTCTTCAGTTCAAAAAGGGAAATTTCAACTTCACTATTAAACAAAAATGAGTTAAATGAGTTATCTCCTTTTTCTACTGAAATTGAATCATTTAACTTCTTATTTTACCCAAATTAAATCTGTTAACACCCTTTAATTTGGATCGAATTGTTGTTAGAATTCATACTCACATTTGCTCATATTCACATACGCAAAGATCACGTTTGAAGAAAAGTTGACCAGATTTAACCACGGTTGACTTGGGTTGACTAGTTTCGAAAATAATTTTGAAATAATTAGACGAAATTATTTAATTAAATGGAGTACTTACTTCTAATTAATTAAACAAAGTTATTTAATTAAATGAGAAACCATTCATAATTAATTAAATGAAGTTATTTAATTAAATAAGAAAAGTGTCTCTAATTAATTAAAGATTATTTAATTAAATAGAAAAAGTAATTATGAGAGCATATCTCATTTTATTAAATTAAATATCTCAACAAAATCTCTCTTCAGTTCAAAAATAAAAATTTTGACTTCACTATTGATCAAAAATGAGTTAAATCAGTTAACTCCTTTTTCTACTCAAATTGAATCAGTTAACTCCTTATTTTACTCAAATTAAATTTGTTAACTCCCTTTAATTTAAAAATCTTCCTTTATGACTGAACTTCACCTTTAATCCTGAACGTTGATTAAAATCGATCTAAACCGTTGATGAATTCCAAGAAAGTCTACTTAAGAGACCCTCATCTCTTCATTTTGAAGGGTTGAATGAGAATTTGCATCGAATTGTTGTTAAAATTCATACTCACATTTGCTCATATTCACATACGCAAAGATCAAGTTTGACCAAAATTTGCCCAGATTTAACCACAATTGACTTGAGTTGACTAGTTTCGAAAAGAATTTTGAAATAATTAAACAAAATTATTTAATTAAATGGAGTACTTACTTCTAATTCATTAAAAAAATTATTTAATTAAATGAGTAGCCATTCCTAATTAATTAAATGAAGTTATTTAATTAAATAAGAAAAGTGTCTGTAATTAATTAAAGATTATTTAATTAAATAGAAAAAGTAATTATGAGAGCATATCTCATTTTATTAAATTAAATATCTTAACAAAAACTTTCTTCAGTTCAAAAAGGGAAATTTGCAGTTCACTATTGATCAAAAATGTGTTAAATGAGTTAACTCCTTTTTCTACTCAAATTGAATCAGTTAACTCCTTATTTTATTCAAATTAAATATGTTAACTCCCTTTAATTTGAAAATCCCCCTTTATGACTGAACTTCACCTTTAATCCTGACCGTTGATTGAAATCGATCTCAACCGTCGATAAGTTGCAGGAAAGTCTATTTAAAAGACCCTCATCTCTTCATTTTAAAAGGTTGAATGAGAATTTGCATCGAATTGTTGCTGGAATTCATACTCACATTTGGTCATATTCACATACGCAAAGATCAAATTTGACCAAAAGTTGACCAGATTTAACCACAGTTGACTTGAGTTGGCTAGTTTCGAAAAGAATTTTAAAATAATTAAATAAAATTATTTAATTAAATGGAGTACTTACTTCTAATTAATTAAACAAAATTCTTTATTAAATGAGAAGCCATTCCTAATTAATTAAATGAAGTTATTTAATTAAATAAGAAAAGTGTCTCTAATTAATTAAAAATTATTTAATTAAATAGAAAAAGTAATTATGAGAGCATATCTCATTTTACTCAACTTAAATCTGTTAACTCCCTTTAATTTGGAAATCTCCCTTTATGACAGAACTTCACCTTTAATCTTGATCATTGATTGAAATCGACCTCAACCGTTGATGAATTCGAGGAAAGTCTATTTAAGAGACCCTCATCTCTTCATTTTAAAAGGTTGAATGAGAATTTGCATCGAATTGTTGCTAGAATTCATACTCACATTTTCTCATATTCACATACGCAAAGATCAAGTTCGACCAAAAGTTGACCAAATTTGACCACAGTTGACTTGAGTTGACTAGTTTTGAAAAGAATTTTGAAATAATTAAACGAAATTATTTAATTAAATGGAGTACTTACTTCTAATTAATTGAACAAATTTTTTTTAATTAAATTAGAAGCCATTCCTAATTAATTAAATGAAGTTATTTAACTCAATAAGAAAAGTGTCTCTAATTAATTAAAGAATATTTAATTAAATAGAAAAAGTAATTATGAGAGCATATCTCATTTTATTAAATTAAATATCTCAACAAAATTTCTCTTCAGTTCAAAAAGGAAAATTTCTAGTTCACTATTGATCAAAAATGAGTTAAATCAGTTAACTCCTTTTCTTACTCAAATTGAATCAGTTAACTCCTTATTTTACTCAAGTTAAATCTGTTAACTCCCTTTAATTTGGAAATCTCTTTTCATGACTGAACTTTACTTTTAATCCTGACCGTTGATTGAAATCGATCTCAACCATTGCTTAATTCTAGGAAAGTCTATTTAAGAGACCCTCATCTCTTCATTTTGAAAGTTTGAATGAGAATTTGCATTGAATTGTTGATGGAATTCATACTCACATTTGCTCATATTCACATACGCAAAGATCAAGTTTGGTCAAAAGTTGACCAGATTTAACCACGGTTGACTTGAGTTGACTAGTTTTGAAAAAAATTAAAATAATTAAACAAAATTATTTAAATAAATAGAGTACTTACTTCTAATTAATTAAATAAAGTTATTTAATTAAATGAAAAGCCATTCCTAATTAATTAAATGAAGTTGTTTAATTAAATAAAAAAAGTGTCTCTAATTAATTAAAGATTATTTAATTAAATAGAAAAAGTAATTATGAGACCATATCTCATTTTATTAAATTAAATATCTCAACAAAATCTCTCTTCAGTTCAAAAAGAAAAATTTCCAGTTCACTATTGATCAAAAATGAGTTAAATCAGTTAACTCATTTTTTTACTCAAATTGAATCAGTTAACTCTTTATTTTACTCAAATTAAATCTGTTAACTCCCTTTAATTTGAAAATCTCCTTTTATGACTGAAATTCACTTTTAATCCTGACTGTTGATTGAAAATGATCTCAACCATTGATGAGTTCCAGGAAAGTCTATTTAAGAGACCCTCATCTCTTCATTTTGAAATGTTGAATGAGAATTTGCATCGAATTGTTGCTGGAATTCATACTCACATTTGCTCATATTCACATACGCAAAGATCAAGTTTGACCAAAAGTTGACCAGATTAAACTACGGTTGACTTGAGTTGACTAGTTTCAAAAAGAATTTTGAAATAATTAAGTGAAAATATTTAATTAAATGGAGTACTTACTTCTAATTAATTAAACAAAGTTATTTAATTAAATGAGAAGTCATTCCTAATTAATTAAATGAAGTTATTTAATTAAATAACAAAAGTGTCTCTAATTAATTAAATATTATTTAATTAAATAGAAAAAGTAATTATGAGAGCATATCTCATTTTATTAAATTAAATATCTCAACAAAATCTCTATTTAGTTCAAAAAGAAAAATTTCTAGTTCACTATTGATAAAAAATGAGTTAAATCAGTTAACTCCTTTTTCTACTCAAATTGAATCAATTAACTCGTTATTTTACTCAAATTAAATCTGTTAACTCCCTTTAATTTCAAAATCTCTCTTTATGACTGAACTTCACCTTTAATCCTGACTATTGATTGAAATCGATCTCAACCGTTGATGAATTCTAGGAAAGTCTATTTAAGAGACCCTCATCTCTTCATTTTGAACAGTTGAATGAGAATTTGCATCGAATTGTTGCTGAAATTCATACACACATTTGCTCATATTCACATACGCAAAGATTAAGTTTGACCAAAAGTTGACCAGATTTAACTACGGTTGATTTGAGTTGACTACTTTCGAATTTTTTTTTGAAATAATTAAATAAAATTATTTAATTAAATGGAGTACTTAATTCTAATTAATTAAACAAAGTTATTTAATTAAATGAGAAGACATTCCTAATTAATTAAATGAAGTTATTTGATTAAATAAAAAAATTGTTTCTAATTAATTAAAGATTATTTAATTAAATAGAAAACGTAATTATGAGAGCATATCTCATTTTAATAAATTAAATATCTCAACAAAATCTCTCTTCAGTTCAAAAAGGGAAATTTTGAATTCACTATTGATAAAAAATGAGTTAAATGAGTTAACTCATTTTTCTAATCAAATTGAATCAATTAACTCCTTATTTTACTCAAATTAAATCTATTAACTCCATTTAATTTGGAAATCTCTCTTTATGACTGAACTTCGCCTTTAATCCTGACCGTTGATTGAAATCGATCTCAACTATTAATGAATTTCAGAAAAGTCTATTTAAGCGACCCTCATCTCTTCATTTTAAAAGGTTGAATAAGAATTTGCATCGAATTGTTGCTAGAATTCGTACTCACATTTGCTCATATTCACATACACAAAGATCAAGCTTGACCAAAAGTTAATCAGATTTAACCATGGTTGACTTGAGTTGACTAGTTTCGAAAAGAATTTTGAAATAATTAAACGAAATTATTTAATTAAATAGAGTACTTACTTCTAATTAATTAAACAAAGTTATTTAATTAAATGAGAAGCCATTCCTAATTAATTAAATGAAGTTATTGAATTAAATAAGAAAATTGTCTCTAATTAACTAAAGATTATTTAATTAAATAAAAAAAGTAATTATGAGAGCATATCTCATTTTATTATATTAAATATCTCAACAAAATCTCTCTTTAGTTCAAAAAGGGAAATTTTCAGCTCACTATTGATAAAAAATGAGTTAAATGAGTTAACTCCTTTTTCTACTTAAATTGAATCAGTTAACTCCTTATTTTACTCAAATTAAATCTGTTATCTCCCTTTAATTTAGAAATCTCTCTTTATGACCGAACTTCACCTTTAATCCTTACTGTTGATTGAAATCGATTTCAATAGTTGATGAATTCCAGAAAAGTCTATTGAAAAGACCCTAATCTCTTCATTTTGAAAGGTTGACTTAGAAATTGCATCAAATTATTGCTAAAATTTATACGCACATTTGCTCATATTCACATACGCAAAGATCAAGTTTGACCAAAAGTTGACCAGATTTAACCACGGTTAACTTGAGTTGACTAATTTTGAAATAATTAAAAGAAACTATTTAATTAAATGGATTACTTACTTCTAATTAATTAAACAAAGTTATTTAATTAAATGAGAAGCTATTCCTAATTAATTAAATGAAGTTATTTAATTAAATAAGAAAAGTGTCTCTAATTAATTAAAGATTATTTAATTAAATAAAAAAAGTAATTATGAGAGCATATCTCATTTTATTAAATTAAATATCTCAACAAAATCTCTCTTTAATTCAAAAAAGAAAATTTCGAGTTCACTATTCATAAAAAATGAGTTAAATGAGATCACTCTTTTTTCTACTCAAATTGAATCAGTTAACTCCTTATTTTACTCAAATTAAATCTGTTAACTCTCTTTAATTTGGAAATCTCCCTTTATGACTGAACTTCACCTTTAAACCTGACCGTTGATTAAAATCAATCTCAACCGTTGATGAATTCCAAGAAAGTCTACTTAAGAGACCCTAATCTCTTCATTTTAAAAAGTTGAATGAGAATTTGCATCGAATTGTTGCTGAAATTCATACTCACATTTGCTCATATTCACATACGCAAAGATCAAGTTTGACCAAAAGTTGACCAAATTTAACCACAGTAGACTTGAGTTGACTAGTTTCGAAAAAAAATTTAAAATAATTAAACGAAATTATTTAATTAAATAGAGTACTTACTTCTAATTAATTAAACAAAGTTATTTAATTAAATGAGAATCCATTCCTAATTAATTAAATGAAGTTATTTAATTAAATAAGAAAAATGTCTCGAATTAATTAAAGCTTATTTAATTAAATAGAAAAAGTAATTATGAGAGCATATCTCATTTTATTAAATTAAATATCTTAACAAAATCTCTCTTCTGTTCAAAAAGGGAAATTTCCAGTTCACTAATGATAAAAAATGAGTTAAATAAGTTAACTACTTTTTCTGATCAAATTGAATAAGTTAACTCCTTATTTTACTCAAATTAAATTTGTTAACTCCCTTTAATTTGAAAATCTCCCTTTACGACTGAACTTCACCTTTAATGTGCTACCAAATTTCTGAATTTGATTGTGTATAATTTTTTTACATCAACGTTTCGGATCATACTACATGATCCATCATCAGGATGCTAGAGAGAAAAGAGATGGATTCTTTTCTCTCTAGCATCCTGATGATGGATCATGTAGTATGATCCGAAACATTGATGTAAAAAAATTATACACAATCAAATCCAGAAATTTGATAGCACATTAGCATGGATTGTGAAAATCTAATAGATTTCACCTTTAATCTTGACCGTTGATGAGTTGCAGGAAAGTCTATTTAAGAGACCCTCATCTCCTCATTTTGAAAGGTTGAATGAGAATTTGTATCAAATTGTTGCTGGAATTCATATTCACATTTGCGCATATTCACATACGCAAAGATCAAGTTTGACCAAAAGTTGACCAGATTTTACCACGGTTGACTGTAGTTGACTAGTTTCGAAAAGAATTTTGAAATAATTAAATAAAATTATTTAATTAAATGGAGTACTTACTTCCAATTAATTAAACAAAGTTATTTAATTAAATGATAAGCCATTCCTAATTAATTAAATGAAGTTATTTAATTAAATAAGAAAAGTGTCTCTAATTAATTAAAGATTATTTAATTAAATAGAAAAAGTAATTATGAGAGCATATCTCATTTTATTAAATTAAATATCTCAACAGAATCTTTCTTCAGTTCAAAAAGAGAAATTTTTAGTTCACTATTGATCAAAAATGAGTTAAATCAGTTAACTCATTTTCATACTCAAATTGAATCAGGTAACTCCTTATTTTACTCAAATTAAATCTATTAACTCAATTTAATTTGGAAATCTCCCTTTATGACTGAACTTCACCTTTAATCTTGACCATTGATTGAAATCAATCTCAACCGTTGATGAATTCTAGGAAAGTCTTTTTAAGAGACCCTCATCTCTTCATTTTGAAAGGTTGAATGAGAATTTGCATTGAATTGTTGCTAAAATTCATACTCACATTTGCTCATATTCACATATGCAAAGATCAAGTTTGACCAAAAGTTGATCAGATTTAACTATGGTTGACTTGAGTTGACTAGTTTCAAAAAGAATTTTGAAATAATTAAACTAAATTATTTAATTAAATGGAGTACTTACTTTTAATTAATTAAACAAAGTTATTTAATTAAATGAGAAGCCATTCCTAATTAATTAAATGAAGTTATTTAATTAAATAAGAAAAGTGTCTCTAATTAATTAAAGATTATTTAATTAAATAGAAAAAGTAATTATGAGAGCATGTCTCATTTTATTAAATTAAATATCTCAACAAAATCTCTCTTCAGTTCAGAAAAGGAAATTTTCAGTTCACTATTGATCAAAAATGAGTTAAATAAGTTAACTCCTTTTTCTACTGAAATTGAATCAGTTAACTCCTTATTTTACTCAAATTAAATCTTTAACTCCCTTTAATTTGGAAATCTCCCTTTATGACTGAACTTCACCTTTAATCTTGACCGTTGATTGAAATTGATCTCAACCGTTAATGAATTCCAAGAAAGTCTATTTAAGAGACCCTCATCTCTTCATTTTGAAATGTTGAATGAGAATTTGCATCGAATTGTTGCTAGAATTCATACTCACATTTGCTCATATTCACATACACAAAGACCAAGTTTGACCAAAAGTTGACCAGATTTAACCACGGTTGACTTGAGTTCATGAATTTTGAAAAGAATTTTAATGTAATGCCCCGCTAAGGGATCCAAAAAAAATTTCACTAAGTTTGCTAAACAATTTTTTTTTTAAAACATAAAAGCAAAACCATTCATAACATTTGCGGAAGCAATAGTAACATTCAACTAAAAATAACATAATAGATTACATTCTTTAAGGATCTCTTAACGTTGAATCCCATCTAAATTAACTATTCATCTAACATCACATTCTTATAAAATAAAAATGATACGTCCAATGTTCTTAAACAATATTACAAGTGTCTTTTTTAGTAATCCCATTTTAGATTGCTCAATCATCCATTGTACATGTTAAAAGGTATGAAAAGCTTAAAAGAATAAACATCCGTGTAAGTAAAGTACATCATCATCCAATATTAATCTATGATGCAATTAAAATAAATAAAACGACATATCATACATGTTACATCATCACAAATGATATAAACATCCATCATAAAAGATAACCATATATCACAAATATAATAACTAAGTGCACAGTTTCTCGCAACCGTTAATAGCATCATTAGACCATCATGGATCCTAGCCATCCCTCCGTGCGTAACTTTTCAAAGCATCGAAGAGATCATCGATATTAACATAGTAGGAATGTCACTCCTAAAAACATCTTACTAACATGCAAAGTAAAACATAAGATAACATCATCTAACATATGCAAATCATCAATATAGGAAACATACTAGTAAATACATCCATAATAAGGTATATCATCTATCATAATGATCCAAGAACATAATGAAGATAAATATCAACCAAGAAAGTATCTGTCACGGTGTCTCCAACGGATCTCAAACGATAAGAGTGATAAAACACTACCACTCGAGCGTGTGGAACCTAAGTGGTCCACTCCCACTGTGCTGAGGAGACAATCTCAAGTCCCAAACAGGCTATGAAAACCACAAAGTATAAATCTCTATAAGTATAGGAATCATAAAAGTATACTAACTCAAAGGTTCCAAGCACAAAATCGACATTTCATCCCAGAGGCACACAAAGACATGTAAGAAACCTACTATGCAAGAGGGAAAGTGTCATCGCAATTATCATGTACAAGTTACCCTGGCAGTTAGCTAAACTCCATGGGTTCATATTGATCTCATGCAGCCACTAGTATCCTCTCATACTGATGAGGCATACTACGGAATGCAAGGTCACAACCATGCATTCTTACTACTCCCATCCTAGCCTGTACAAGCACTCAAGGCATGGGCGAGAACATCAAAACAATTATCTTTTTAGGCTCATTTAATCTCTATTTAGTGTGTAAATATTATCACTTATTAACCAAACTTACAATGTGTTACCCTGGCAGCCACTTAGGGCCCCGACCCCCATTGCAAGCCACTTCTCGACACTACAAGTAGATTACCTACTCGAAACTCATGGAATCATAAAATCACCACAGTCCTTTATAAGCGACTATAAAGAAAATTCAAAAGATAATATAAAAAAAATCATCAAATATCTACAATATAAGCATCAAATATCCATAATAAGAATCATCAAATCACCAAGATAAGAATCATCAAATCTCCATTGGCATCTGAAAAGCATCCATAAAAAATCATGACCACAACAGTTCTCTATTAGCAACTGAAGGCATCACTGATAATCATAATAATCATTGGTTCTCAATAACCAAAATATATCTCAAGATAAATCACAATATTCATTGGTTCTCAACCAGCGACCAAGAATATCTCACAATCATTCTGATCGAAGACTCCAAAATGGTTGAGTCAAAAAATTCACAACATGATATCATCAAGAAATAAATTCATATTTCAGTCCCATCATGGTGATTAGAAAATAATCCAAGGATAACTAATAGATGACTCAAAAATAATTAGCTCAAGTGTCTCATACACATACATCTCAACTTCACACATGAAGACTGATGAACAATAACAATCAGTAAATATAAACATTTCATAGAGCATACAATCACATTACCATGGTTGGGCTTATAAAGATCGAGACCAATTAAGATCAAGATGCCAACACATCTCATAACCCCCGAGCCTTTGGTCACAACCTAGGACTGGTCAACACTAGTCAACCCAAAATTCAAAACAAAAAGCATATAGAATACACAATGCAAACACATGTTTTGGTTTACTAAATTCACATAGTTGAATAATGTGTAGGAGTTTCCAATTTTTTGTTTACAAGTATACTTTCCAGTGTCTTAAGTTTCATCATTTAACCTATAAGTCAACCCAATTGTTCCCCGATAGCATTATCCTTCCATTATTAAGAATTACATTCTAAGAATAACTTAATGATAAATATTCACTAAACTGATCATAATTGACTTTTAATTAAATTGCCCTCTATATTTAACCATGATCCATATTCTAATTGATTAACTCTTCTTTAATGTTACTTCGACTTTTCAACATAATCAAAGATCATTATTCGTTATATTATAAAAAGACCAATTATCATTCTTTGAATAAGAGATTATAACTTTATTAGAACGATCAATTAATATCGGTTCACAATCCTTGACCTTCTATCATCCTAATAATTCTCAATTATATATTACTAAGTCTACACTATTAAAATATCTAAAGTCATTATTCAAGTCATCGGAATGAGACCTATCAACTTTGATATTAGTATTTCTACAATCTTATTAAAAGAATTATATCAATTGAATCTCTATTACATAACTTAATTATTAATTAAAATCCAATTAGCTCTAGTTAATTGATTTAATTAATAATTTCACAACCAAACCATCAACTCAATGAGTATTAGTTGACTAACAATAGTTTGTACATCAAAGTCAACTTCAATCCAATACACAAATATTAATATTTTAATAATAATAATATTAATAAGTTATTTTGGAAATCTTATCCATAATGACTACATTCATCTTTCTTAACGATTTCGTATTAATAATAATCATTTCAAATTAAAACTCTATTGCATAATATAATTATATTGACAACTCAATGAATATCAATTGATTAAAATCAATTATAATCCAACTCAAAAAATTATTATCTTTTACAAAATTTCAATCAATAAATAATTTCCACTAGATTAATTCTAATCAAATTTGTTGATATCTATTTAAACCATTATTTATTAATAGTTTGCTAGTCCTTACAAACATTAATAAACAATAAACTCCTCAAACTATAAATACTCGATCTATAGAATCCTTCCATAAACTCATTAGTTAATATTTAGCTAACTGTTAACTTCATTAAGGTATTCAAACGTATTAACCAATAACATAATAATTCAGTCTTAATCCAATATCATTTAGAGTTTCTAAATTTAAATCAACATAATATAAATTATCATCTTACAATTATTTAATCAATATTAAAATCAACTATTAGACTCCATTTTTTAATTGTTCTAATAATATTTTGTCTATATAAACGTTATTTGAAAAAGATCCCTATCACAAACCAATAAGACTTATTGTAAATTTTAATATGAATAATCTCCAAATTTTTAACATTATCATCTTCATTAAACAATTCTAAATTTGTTTAATATATATTAAATAGTATTCAATATACATTCTAAAAAGTCCACTATATAAACTATATTAAAATCTTTTTTCTTTTAATTTTTTCTCATTTAAAAATCTATTTACTTAGATTGACTAATAATTAATTATACTTTTTCTACTATTAACTAATCTTAATTAAATTTGATTTAATTAGATTAGATAATAAACCATATAAAACTAATGCATGTTAATAAGATTCTAATAAGAGAAGATTGCAATAATATCATAATTCATTCCATGTTTTGATATATTATTTTTGTGAAGTTTAAGCATAAAGAACTCTTGGTTATGGAAAATAGAGAAATATCTATATTTGAATAAAATAGTCTCAGTACAACGGCCATATCTCCTTAATGAATCTTTGAATCGGGTTAAAATTGAAATATGTTGGAGAGGGCTAAGTTGTGCCACTTTTGACTAGAGCGATCGAATAAATTTGATGGCGATAAAAAGTTATGAATGATTGAGTTTGGGTCTATTCAAGGGGCAACAACAAGACAATTTGTGATGAATTAAAAATTTTCTCTTAAAATAATTGTTCATTAATTTCTAAATAAGTTTGACTATAGATTAAAAAATTCTTTTTTCAAATCTATTTATCAATTTGATTCTAATTTGAACCCAAACCCGTTTAGATCTAATTTCTTCCTTAATTGGATCTAAGATTTTCTAATGTTTTCTTTGCAACTCTACATATCTAGATTCCAATTTAATTGTAGATTCATTCACAAGAGTATACAGACACATATAACAGACATGATGAAGATAGGAAGAGAAATAGTGCAAAGAGAATATGTGAATATCACGAATGCACTTGGACACTGATGCTAATCTGCCATGCTTCAGAAGTCTATAGAAAATCTCTTCCTTCTCTATCATTCGCAATTCTTCCAAGATCCAAGCCAACCGAATCCTCCAAGTGACTAGAAGTGCTAGAAGAAGCATAGAAGCATATAAAAAATATATGACCATGTAGAAGCATATGATCTTCTCAATGAATGTAAGCTTTGAAGGTTCTATTTTAGCTTGAAGCTTGTAGCTTGTAGCTTCCATTCAGCTTGTCCAAACACACTAGGAGAACCTCTATTTAAAAGCCTTTAAGATGCATCTAAAATGTCTCTAGAAACAATTAGAAAATAAGCATGAGTCTTCTCCAACCTTCTAAATGAGTCATAAAGTTGTAGACACCATGTGGTCAAATAAAATGCTAACTCCTAAGTGTAGACAACTTATGCATTCTTAGAGTGCAAACTCCTGCGTTGTCTATATGACATCTTTCGAGAATTTTCCAACTCCTATGTGAGAAAATATTAATATAATGCACATTAATTAATTTAATATTTACTTTTACTCTTTCTAATTTAATTTACTTATATATTAAATCTCATGCACTTACTTTAATAATTTCACTTTTCAATCTTAATATATTTATATTTTAATCACATGAAATCTAGAATCTTTTAATAATTTTAAATATATTTTTCACTTTTAAATTTCATTTTCAAAACTTAATTGCTAAAATATTTGTTAGCTTTAATAATATTATTATTTAGTCATTTATTTAAAAATGAACTCTAAATATATTATTATTAAAATAAATATTGTCACATTCCAAATTTAAACTTTAAACTTTTTATTTTCAAATTTAATTATTTTGCTTAATTAATTTTTCAATTAATTAAATAAAATAAATATTAAAATATCATATTAATTTTTCATTTAATTAAACCATTAATTAAATTTTTTTAATTAGGCTTAATTAATAGAAAATACATCAAAAACTCATAAGGTAAAAATATGAAAATTCATCATAGCCAAAATACATACAAAATCAAATCAAGGGTTTAAATTATGAATTATGTCATCCAATGTATTCGGAGGGTACTCAACTCAGATACTTGTCCTAATTTTTCAATTAGAACAAATGGCTTAAAGGGTTGAGATTTGGATCTGAGAATTTATCTCCTCTCTCTTATCATTGAGATAGTGTGATAGAGTACGCTCATCCTGGCAATTTAGGGAAGTCGATACCGGGTACCTGCAATCTGCATAAAAATCATGCATGTACAAATACAATATACTAAACTAAAAAGGCAATGGTAGGAAGTGGTGCATCATGTAGATCTTGACTAGCAGGTGACTACGACACCCTTCCTTAACCAAATCAGACACGCCATACAAAAGCAAACACGCACACCATACACATGCAAGTATGAGGTAAGTATCTATAAGAAAACACATACTATAATAAATCATCTCACTAATCATCATTAATAACTGCAAATATTGAAAATAACCATCATGCATACATGAAATGAAAAATCTAAGTAATCTCATCACATATCAACTGAATCCATAGCACAATATCTGATAGTCTCAAAACAATGCTACTAATCAACAACTTAAAACTAGCTCTAAAAGAGTTCAACAACGAATACAAAATGCGAACTAAAGGCAGGCACTACATTTCAAATAATTAAATGAAATTATTTAATTAAATTGAGTACTTACTTCTAATTAATTAAACAAAGTTATTTAATTAAATGAGAAGCCATTCCTAATTAATTAAATGAAGTTATTTAATTAAATAAGAAAAGTGTCTCTAATTAATTAAAGATTATTTAATTAAATAGAAAAAGTAATTATGAGAGCATATCTCATTTTATTAAATTAAATATCTCAACAAAATCTCTCTTCGGTTCAAAAAGGGAAATTTTCAGTTCACTATTGATAAAAAATGAGTTAAATGAGTCAACTCTCTTTTCTACTCAAATTGAATCAGTTATCTCCTTACTTTACTCAAATTAAATCTGTTAACTCCCTTTAATTTGAAAATCTCCCTTTATGACTAAACTTCACCTTTAATCATGACCGTTGATTGAAATCGATCTCAACCGTTGATGAATTTCAGGAAAGTCTATTTAAGAGACCCTCATCTCTTCATTTTGAAAGGTTGAATGAGAATTTGCATCGAATTGTTGCTGGAATTCATACTCACATTTGCTCATATTCACATACGAAATATCAAGTTTGACTAAAAGTTCACCAGATTTAACTACAGTTGACTTGAGTTAACTAATTTCGAAAAGAATTTTAAAATAATTAAACGAAATTATTTAATTAAATGGAGTACTTACTTCTAATTAATTAAACAAAGTTATTTAATTAAATGAGAAGCCATTCCTAATTAATTAAATGAAGTTATTTAATTAAATAAGAAAAGTGTCTGTAATTAATTAAACATTATTTAATTAAATAGAAAAAGTAATTATGAGACCATATCTCATTTTATTAAATTAAATATCTCAACAAAATCTCTCTTCAGTTCAAAAAGAAAAATTTCCAGTTCACAATTGATCAAAAATGAGTTAACTCTTTTTTCTACTCAAATTGAATCAGTTAACTCCTTATTTTACTCAAATTAAATCTGTTAACTCTCTTTAATTTGAAAATCTCCCTTTATGATAGAACTTCACCTTTAATCCTGACCGTTGATTGAAATCAATCTCAACCGTTGATGAATTCCAAGAAAGTCTATTTAAGAGACCCTCATCTCTTCATTTTGAAAGGTTGAATGAGAATTTGTATCAAATTGTTGCTAAAATTCATACTCATATTTGCTCATATTCACATACGCAAAGATCAAGTTTGACCAAAAGTTGACCAGATTTAACCACGGTTGACTTGAGTTGACTAGTTTCGAATTTTTTTTTGAAATAATTAAACAAAATTATTTAATTAAATGGAATACTTACTTCTAATTAATTAAACAAAGTTATTTAATTAAATGAGAAGCAATTTCTAATTAATTAAATGAAGTTATTTAATTAAATAAGAAAAATGTCTGGAATTAATTAAAGCTTATTTAATTAAATAGAAAAAGTAATTATGAGAGTATATCTCATTTTATTAAATTAAATATTTCAACAAAATCTCTCTTTAGTTCAAAAAGGGAAATTTCCAGTTCACTATTGATAAAAAATGAGTTAAATCAGTTAACTCCTTTTTCTACTCAAATTGAATCAGTTAACTCCTTATTATACTCAAATTAAATCTGTTAACTCCCTTTAATTTGAAAATCTCTCTTTATGACTGAACTTCACCTTTAATCCTTACCGTTGATTGAAATCGATCTCAACCATTGATGAATTTCAGAAAAGTCTGTTTAAGAGACCCTCATCTCTTCATTTTGAAAGGTTGAATGAGAATTTGCATTGAATTGTTGCTAGAATTCATACTCACATTTGCTCATATTCACATACGAAAAGATCAAGTTTGACCAAAAGTTGACCAAATTTAACCATAGTTGATTTGAGTTGACTAGTTTTGAAAAGAATTTTGAAATAATTAAATGAAATTATTTAATTAAATGGAGTACTTACTTCTAATTAATTAAACAAAGTTATTTAATTAAATGAGAAGCCATTCCTAATTAATTAAATGAAGTTATTTAATTAAATAAGAAAAGTGTTTCTAATTAATTAAAGATTATTTAATTAAATAGAAAGTAATTATGAGAGCATATCTCATTTTATTAAATTAAATATCTCAACAAAATCTCTCTTCAGTTCAAAAAAGAAAATTTTCAGTTCACTATTGATAAAAAATGAGTTAAATCAGTTAACTCCTTTTTCTACTCAAATTGAATCAGTTAACTCCTTATTTTACTCAAATTAAATCTGTTAACTCTCTTTAATTTGGAAATCTTCCTTTATGACTGAACTTCACCTTTAATCCTGACCGTGGATTGAGATCGATCTCAACCGTTGATGAATTTTAGAAAAAGTTTATTAAAGAGACCGTCATCTCTTCATTTTGAAAGGCTGAATGAGAATTTTCATCGAATTGTTGTTGGAATTCATACTCACATTTGCTCATATTCACATACATATAGATCAAGTTTGACCAAAAGTTGACCAGATTTAACCACGATTGACTTGAGTTGACTAGTTTCGAAAAGAATTTAGACATTATTAAACGAAATTATTTAATTAAATGGAGTACTTACTTCTAATTAATTAAACAAAATTATTTAATTAAATGAGAAGCCACTCCTAATTAATTAAATGAGGTTATTTAATTAAATAAGAAAAGTGTTTCTAATTAATTAAAGATTATTTAATTAAATTAAAAAAGTAATTATGAGAGTATATCTCATTTTATTAAATTAAATAGCTCAACAAAATCTCTCTTCAGTTCAAAAAGGAAAATTTCCAATTCACTATTGAAAAAAAATGAATTAAATGAGTTAACTCCTTTTGCTACTCAAATTGAATTAGTTAACTTCTTATTTTACTTAAATTAAATCTGTTAACTCCCTTTAATTTGGAAATCTCCCTTTATGACTGAACTTCACCTTTAATCTTGACCGTTGATTGAAATCGATATCAACCATTGATGAATTCTACGAAAGTTTATTTAAGAGACCCTCATCTCTTCATTTTGAAAGGTTGAATGAGAATTTGCATCGAATTGTTGCTAGAATTCATACTCACATTTGCTCATATTCACATACGCAAAGATCAAGTTTGATCAAAAGTTGACCAGATTTAACCACAGTTGGCTTGAGTTTACTAGTTTGGAAAAGAATTTTGAAATAATTAAAAAAAATTATTTAATTATGTTAGAAAGATTAATCTTCCCTTGGATGTATTAATTTGGATATTCCAAGTATCCCTAAATGTAGTTTGTCCTATTGTACACATGCGAAGGACATGTCATTGTTTGTCCTTTATTCCACATGTAAGGACAACTCTTTTTTATTCATTTATTAAGGAATTTAGTTTATCCTCCTTAAGAGGATTGTAACACTTTGCACACACCTATTATGAATGTGGCATTCATAGAAATGGGAGTTACACATGCAACTCCTTTCTCATCTCTATATAAGAGATGCTCCTCCTTCTTTCTTCTACACTCTTATCACTTTGATGTTATTGTATTGAGCTATTTTTCTCCAACACTCTCTCTCTCTTCTCTAGGCATTTTCCTTCATTCATAATACTCACAAGGGGTTTTCTTTGCTTTCCCCTTATAAATTTTTATGTCCATTGCTGAACCATCTTGGTGTATGCTCTTGAATTTTGCTTATCTCATGGTAACATTGTTTCACACTTAACTTACTTGGATTGTTTCTCGTTCCTACTCAATCTTATCATTTCTTACATGGTATCAGAGCATGGCTATCTAATCCTTGTTTTATGTTTTGTGTTGAAGGTTGTCATTCATTGGAGCACACCTTATTTGGAGACGCCAGTGAGAGGAGAAGTTTGTGTTGCAATTTTCTTCTCATTCTAACATCTTTTGTGTGCAGGTTTTAGTGTATCATTTTTTTTTTCATTGCTTACTAACCCTCTTTCGAAGGCTTGCCGCCAAAGGGTTTTCCTATAAAAGTTTTAAATTTTTTATTATTATTTTGGAGGGCGTGCTGCCAAAACAAGAAGCATTTATTAGAAAGCACTTATTTTAAAATTATAATAATCTTAATAATCCTAAGTGTGATTTTAAAAATCCTTAGGACATTCAATAGATTAAGTTTAATTTTTTTTAGAAATTAAATATATTTCGTACTCATTTTTAAAAAAAAATTAATATATTTTCTAATTTTTTTGTATTTTTAAATATATTTAAGTCTATATCTTAAATTATCTTATCTTGAATGTATCTTACATTATCTATTTTGAAAATTTAAATCTTTTGAAAAAAAATATCAATAGATTTTTTTTCCTTCTCCTTAGCCGCTCGTTCTCTTTAGTTCCTTTTAGGAACTTTCTATATTGATTTTCTTGTCTTAGAATCTTTCTATTTTTCATCAGTCATCGGTTAGGATAAATCGAGTCTGTAAATTTTTTCTTTTTTTTCACGCTAATCTTTATCTTCACCTGCTCAGGTTTGCTTCTCTCTACTGGAGTTGTGTGGAGAAGACAAAGTGAACTCTTCTTATTCTGCATGCAACGCTCTAAGCGACGTTTCTTCAGAATCTTCAATCGTTGAGAAAGCTTGGTGAGGGCTATTTAATCGTGTTTCAAAGCCTTTGTAAAAAATAATGTTTTGAGCTCTTGTTGGAACTCGCCATTGCGGTGAGCTTCTCAAAGGCGAAAAAGCCCTCATGGTAAAGCCCTATTCCGCTGGCACCCCCTGTAACAGTTGCAGTAAGCTTTGAAGCATCAATCCCCTCACTCACCTACTGAGCAGTGCAGGATGAACCAAATCCACTGCTCCTGCGCCTCCAAAGAAGGAAGAAAAGTCGACTGCCGCCGCTCCAAAGAAAGCGGCACCGCGTGCCAAGCCCAAGAAACCGGCCGCCAAGCCTAAGAAGGCTGCAACGCCAAAGAAGTCGAC
Source organism: Cupressus sempervirens (assembly GCA_028749045.1). Lineage (NCBI taxonomy): Eukaryota > Viridiplantae > Streptophyta > Pinopsida > Cupressales > Cupressaceae > Cupressus > Cupressus sempervirens. The sequence continues at coordinate 106,015,154 of CM053791.1, read as the reverse complement.
GAAGAAAGCAACCAATCCTAAGAAGAGGGCTGGGAAAGCTATGAAAAAGGCATGAACAGGGCCTCAACGCTTTAACTCTATTTTTCTTGACCCTATTTTAGACTGTGCTTGCTTGACTGTGTCTGCTATTGTGCATGTTCCTTGTTACGCTTGCTATTGCGCCCCATTTTCAATATAAGTAAATGTCCGCCAAGTCTGCTTTTCCAAGCCTGCTCCATCCATCACTATTCCCGTGAAACTGCTAGGTTTTAGGAGGGAAAGCCTGATATTTCATCCTCCTACATTTTCGGAGGGGAAAGGCACAACTAGTGCTGCCAATTCTTTTCAGATTTGAGTTCTAACTTTTGAAGGACCTTTGCAGAAATTTATGTGAAATGCCCATGCAGATTTGGAACACCCTTTGAAAAAGATTCTTTGTGTTCAATCATTGCTTTTTTCGTTTGTCTATCATTTTTTTTCCTTGCATGAATTAACACGTGTACATTTTTTATTCATACATTTTTTTTTCTGTATCTTAATTATAGAAAATTAGATTCCTCTATCCTTTTTCAATTCAAAACACTTAAATCCTATATTGCATTTTTTTTCTTCATTAGGAATCATTAATATCGTCATCCTAAATATAGAAAATTAGATTCATTTTTTTTAGGCTATAATCATTTTAATAATGCTTCTGCAGGATTCTTTTTCATTTTTATCCTTGTACTAACGTTTTGTTGCAGAATTATATCTTTTTTTTGTTCAGGTCCATCATCACATTTTTATTTTCATTCAAGTTAATGTATAAGTCATATTTCTATTAGGGGGGACATTTTTTATTCATAAAAATGTCAACCATAATTTCAGAAATAAAACTTAGTTATTCTAATTATCATTCCTGAAAAACTCATATCTCATTCATTTTTCGTTTTAAACACCTCTTTGAGATAGCCACTGATCCTTCTCTTGAACCTGGTTTAGCGGCTACCCAAGACGAAAAAGATACTTGGAAAACTAAAAATGAAGAAGCTTTAGGTTTAATTGGTATTTCCATTATTCCAGATTTATATGTGTTAATTGCTCACTGTTCTAAAGCTCATGATGCATGGTCCATCTTGCAAACCAAGTATGACAGTGGAGATGAATACCGCAAAATATAGTTGCAGGATCAACTTGAAGATCTCAGGTATGCAGATTTTAAGAGTATGGATGAATTTCTATTAAAATTTGATTCTCTTAAAAGCCAAATTATTGCCTCAGGTGTTCAATTAGAGGACATTCGTTTAATTCATCTTATTCTTAAAAAGTGTCTTCCTAGACAGTTTCAACGGTTTATAACTAATATTCATGCACAACTTGCTATTCCTACTTTAACTTCTCAGTTAACTTATGCTATTTTTCAAACTTTATTAAGACAGCAAGAAGCTAAGCTAATTCAGTTTGGTACCCTTAAATCAACTGAACATGCATTTATGTCTCAAAATTCAAATAATAATAATTTTCGTTCAAATAATAATAATAATAACAACAAACAATATAATACTAATTCTAATAATTCCAACAATAAATTTCATGCGAAATATAACAATAATAACAATCACCATAACAATCATCATAATAACAATCGTAATACTAATAATCAAAGGAATCATTCCAATTCCAAACCTCATTGTTCTTATTGTGGCAAAGATGGTCATGTTGTCAATAACTGTTTTAAAAAGCAAAATGATAAAAAACCTATGAACAACAGTAACCATAATAAAAAATCAAATCATAAAAAAGGTAACTCCACTGGTTCTAATTCTCATTATGCTTTTACTTGTAGCTTTAATCTTTGTAGACCTTTAGAATGGATTGTTGACAGTGGTGCATCACAACATGTAACTTCTCATAAAGAAATTTTTGATTCTCTACAACCTGATATTGCTAACATTCATATTCAGTTAGCTAATAATCAGACTTGTAAAGTTGAAGGTTTAGGTGATGTAACTATTCCTAATGGTAAATTGCATGATGTATTGTATGTACCTGATCTGAAAACTAATTTTCTTTCTGTTTCACAGTTATGTCAGGACTATAAAGTTGAATTCTATAAAGATACATGTTATGTCATAAATCCTCAAACTCAAAAAGTGATTGCTCATGCTAAAATGGATAATGAATTTTTTTTTAAATTCCATGAATTTGCTAGTTCACAATATTTGTTACATACTTCTGTTGATTTCAATATATGGCATGAAAGACTTAGCCATTTAAATTCAGATTATATTACTTTCATGCAAAAACACAATATGGTTGATGGCTTGCCTCACATTATTCCCTCTAAGATTGCCTGTACAGGTTGTATGAGTGGTAAGATGCATAAGGAGCCTTTTCTAGGTGGAAAATCATGGCGGGCAACTCATAAGTTTCATCTTGTCCATAGTGACCTATTGGGCCCCATGGAGAATAACTCCATCCAAGGTTCTCGGTATGCACTTACCTTTGTTGATGATTTTTCTAGACAAACTTGGATCTATTTTTTGTATAGCAAGGATCAAGTTCTTGATATATTCATTGAATTTCAGTTATATGTTGAAAGGCAATCTGGTTTTAAACTTAAAATTCTCAGAACTGATAATGGAAAGGAATATGTGAATAATGCTTTTCACTCTTATTTGAAATCATGTGAAATTAAACACGAGCTTACTATTCCTTATACACCACAGCAAAATGGTGTGGCGGAAAGAAAGTATCAGACCATTGTTGAAATGGCTAGAAGCATGTTGCATGCTAAGAATCTGCATTATAAATTTTGGGCTGAAGCCATGTTTTGTGCAACTTATATTCTTAATAGGACTCCTACCAAAGCTCTCAAGGTTATTACTCTAGAAGAGGCTTGGTCTAGTAGGAAACCTAATTTACATCATTTGCATATTTTTGGATCTGTTGCTTATGTTCATACTCCTAAACAGAAAAGGCATAAATTAGATGCTAAGTCATCTCCTTATATGTTTGTTGGTTATGATGAAAACACTAAGGGTTATCGTGTTTATGATTCCACCACTAACAAAGTTCAAGTTGCTAGAGATGTTTGTATTGCAGAAAATAGAGTCCATGCCTGTTCTACTACACATGATGCAGAATTCAGTGACACTAAAATTGTGCTGGAGGAGGACCAACCTCCTTCTCTTAACCCTACTCCTCCTCTTAACCCTTCAACTCAAGTACCACCTATTATTTCTGCTCCTACAAGTAATGATATTCAAGTAGCTACTAATGATTCTTTTATTGCTAATGATTGTTCCTCTTGTGATAATTCCATTGCAACTAAACATAAACCTAAATGGGCTCAAAACTTAATCAATGAAGGTGATGACTACATTTCTAGATTTGGTGGAATTAAACATAGAAGGATTAATTATTTTAATTATGCTTTAATGACTACTATTATGAATTCTAACAATCCTAAGTCTTTTGATCAAGCTAACTCTCAACCTCATTGGCAGAAAGCCATGCAAGAGGAATATGATTCTTTAATTGCTAATCAAACTTGGGACTTAGTCAAGTTACCTCATGGCAAGAATATAGTTTCATGTAAATCGTTATGCAAAACAAAATTGAATACTAATAATGAAATTAGTAAATTTAAGGCTAGACTAGTTGCTAGAGGTTTTTCACAAATTGAAAGATTAGACTATAATGAAACTTTTGCTCCTATTGCTAAAATGCCTACTATCAAATTAGTTCTTGCTTTAGCATCTAAAATGAATTGGCCCATTCATCAAATGGATGTTAAAAGTGCCTTCTTAAATGGTTATTTACATAAAGAAATCTATATGGCTCAACCTCCTAGTTTTGTTAAGAAAGGTAGTGAAAATATGGTTTGCAAATTGAAAAAATCTATTTATGGTCTTAAACAATCACCTAGAGAATGGTATTCTAAAATTAATTCTTTCTTTATTTCTCAAGGTTTTTCTAGAAGTAAGAATGATCATAATTTGTATATTAAACATACTAACGATGATATTATCATTGTTATTGTTTATGTAGATGATCTAATTCTCACTTCTAGTTCAGATGCTTTGATTTCTGATATCAAGTTCCAACTTAAACTGAAATTTTAGATGACTGATTTAGGTATCTTACATTACTTCATAGGTATGCAAATTTGCCAAACTCCTAAGGGTATCTTTCTTTCTCAAAGAAAGTATGCTCATGATCTTTTAGAAAAAAATTAGATGAATGACTCTAACCATGTTTCAATTCCATGTGAATTAAAAACTAAATTAATGGCTGATATGAATACTCCTTTTGTAGATGAAACTTTGTATAGACAGTTGGTAGGAAGTTTAAATTATTTAACTCTTACCAGATCCGATCTTGCTTATAGTGCTGGTTTAGTTTCTCGATTTATGTCTAAACCTCAACAAACTCATTTTAAAGTTGATAAATGAATCTTAAGGTACATTAAAGGAACTATTAATATGGGATTATTCTATGATGCCAATTCTGAATTTATTTTACATGGCTATACTGATTCTGATCTAGGTGGAGATCCCGATGATGGGAAATCCACTTGTGGCTATTGTTTCTTTGTTGGTTCAGGTGCAATTTCTTGGAAAAGTAAAAAAGAACATTCTATTTCCCTTTGCTCAACTGAAGCTGAATACAAAGGTTGTACCAATGTAGCTAAGAAAGCTTTATGGATTAGAAGACTTCTTGACGATTTGGGTCTACCTCAACAATCACCTACCCCTATACATTGTGACAATCAAAGTGCTATTGCCTTGGCAAAGAATCCAGTTTTTCATGCGCGAACCAAACATATTTCACTTCAACACCACTTCATTCGAGAACAAGTTGAAGACAAGAAAATTGCTCTTCTTTATTGTAAAGGAGAAGATCAAGTGGCTGATATTTTAACCAAACCACTTTCTAAAGAGAGATTTCAATTCCATTGTAAAAATTTGGGTTTACAACCCGTTGATGTAAACTCCCCAAGTAAAGATTAAGTGGGGATGTTAAAAAGGTTAATCTTCCCTTGGATGTATTAATTGAGATATTCCAAGGATCCCTAAATGTAGTTTGTCCTATTATACACATGTGAAGGACATGTCATTGTTTGTCCTTTATTCCACATGTAAGGATAACTCTTTTTTATTCCTTTATTAAGGAATTTAGTTTATCCTCCTTAAGAGGATTGTGACACTTTGCACACACTTATTATGAATGTGGCATTCATAGAAATGGAAGTTACACATGCAACTCCTTTCTCATCTCAAATATAAGAGATGCTCCTCCTTCTTTCTTCTACACTCTTATCACTTTGATGTTATTGTATTGAGCTATTTTGCTCCAACACACACACACACACACACTCTCTCTCTCTCTCTCTCTCTCTCTCTCTCTCTCTCTCTCTCTCTCTAGGCATTTGCCTTCATTCATAATACTCACAAGGGGTTTTCTTTGCTTTCCCCTTATAAATCATTGTCTCCATTGTTGAACCATCTTGGTGTATGCTCTTGGATTTTGCTTATCTCATAGTAACATTGTTTCTCACTTAACTTTCTTGGATTGTTTCTCGTTCCTGCTCAATCTTATCATTTCTTACAAATTAAATGGAGTACTTACTTCTAATTAATTAAACAAAGTTATTTAATTAAATGAGAAGCCATTCCTAATTAATTAAATGAAGTTATTTAACTAAATAAGAAAAGTGTCTCTAATTAATAAAAGATTATTTAATTAAATAGAAAAAGTAATTATAAGAGCATATCTCATTTTATTAAATTAAATATCTCAATAAAATCTCTCTTCAGTTCACAAAGGAAAATTTACAGTTCACTATTGATAAAAAATGAGTTAAATGAGTTAACTCCTTTTTCTACTCAAATTGAATCAGTTAACTCCTTATTTTACTCAAATTAAATTTGTTAACTCCCTTTAATTTTGAAATGTCCCTTTATGACTGAACTTCACCTTTAATACTGACCATTGATTGAAATCAATTTCAACCGTTGATGAGTTTCAAAAAAGTCGGTTTAAGACACCCTCATCTCTTCATTTTGAAAGGTTGAATGAGAATTTGCATCGAATTGTTGCTAGAATTCATACTCACATTTTCTCATATTCACATACACAAAGACCAAGCTTGACCAAAAGTTGACCAGATTTAACCACGGTTGACTTGAGTTGACTAGTTTCGAAAAGAAATTTGAAATAATTAAACAAAACTATTTAATTAAATGGAGTACATATTTCTAATTAATTAAACAAAGTTATTTCATTAAATGAGAAGCCATTCCTAATTAATTAAACGAAGTTATTTAATTAAATAAGAAAAGTGTCTCTAATTAATTAAAGATTATTTATTTAAATAGAAAAAGTAATTATGAGAGCATATCTCATTTTATTAAATTAAATATCTCAACAAAATCTCTCTTCAGTTGAAAAAGGGAAATTTTCAGTTCACTATTGATCAAAAATGAGTTAAATTAGTTAACTCTTTTTTCCACTCAAATTGAATCAGTTAACTCCTTATTTTACTCAAATTAAATCTGTTAACGCCCTTTAATTTGGAAATATTCCTTTATGACTGAACTTCACCTTTAATCCTGACCGTTGATTGAAATCGATCTCAATCGCTGATGAGTTGGAGGAAAGTCTATTTAAGAGACCCTCATCTCTTCATTTTGAAAGGTTGAATGAGAATTTGCATCAAACTGTTGCTAGAATTCATACTCACATTTGCTCATATTCACATACGCAAAGATGAAGTTTGACAAAAAGTTGACCAGATTTAACCACGGTTGACTTGAGTTGTCTAGTTTCAAAAAGAATTTTGAAATAATTAAACAAAATTATTTAATTAAATACAGTACTTACTTCTAATTAATTAAACAAAGTTATTTAACTAAATGAGAAGCCATTCATAATTAATTAAATAAAGTTATTTAATAAAATAAGAAAAGTGTCTCTAGTTAATTAAAGATTATTTAATTAATTAGAAAAAGTAATTATGAGAGCATATCTCATTTTATTAAATTAAATATCTCAACAAAATCTCTGTTCAGTTTAAAAAGAAAAATTTTCAATTCACTATTGATCAAAAATGAGTTAAATTAGTTAACTCCTTTTTCTACTCAAAGTGAATCAGTTAACTCCTTATTTTACTGAAATTAATTCAGTTAACTCCCTTTAATTTGGAAATCTCTTTTTATAATTGAACTTCACCTTTAATCATGACCATTGATTGAAATCGATCTCAACCGTTTCTGAATTCCAGGAAAGTCTAATTAAGAGACCCTCATCTCTTCATTTTGAAAGGTTGAATGAGAATTCGCATTGAATTATTGCTGGAATTCATACTCACATTTGCTCATATTCACATACACAAAGATCAAGTTTGACCAAAAATTGACCAGATTTAACCACAGTTGACTTGAGTTGACTAGTTTCAAAAAAAATTTGAAATAATTAAACAAAATTATTTAATTAAATGGAGTACTTACTTCTAATTAATTAAAAAAAGTTATTTAATTAAATGAGAAGCCATTCCTAATTAATTAAATGAAGTTATTTAATTAAATAAGAAAAGTGTCTCTAATTAATTAAAGAATATTTAATTAAATAGAAAAAGTAATTATAAAAGCATATCTCATTTTATTAAATTAAATATCTCAACAAAATCTCTCTTTAGTTCAAAAGGAAAAATTTCCAATTCACTATTGATAAAAAATGAGTTAAATTAGTTAACTCATTTTTCTACTCAAATTGAATCAGTTAACTCCTTATTTTACTCAAATTTAAATCTGTTAACTCGCTTTAATTTGGAAATCTCCCTTTATGACTGAACTTCACCTTTAATCCTGACCGTTGATTGAAATCGATCTCAACTGTTGATGAATTCCAAAAAATTCTATTTAAGAGACCTCATCTCTTCATTTTGAAAGGTTGAATACGAATTTGCATCAAATTGTTGCTGAAATTCATACTCACATTTGCTCATATTCACATACGCAATGATCAAGTTTGACCAAAAGTTGACCGAATTTAACCACGGTTGATTTGAGTTGACTAGTTTCAAAAAGAATTTTGAAATAATTAAATGAAATTATTTAATTACACAGAGTACTTACTTCTAATTAATTAAACAAAGTTATTTAATTAAATGAGAAGCCATTCCTAATTAATTAAATGAAATTATTTAATTAAATAAGAAAAGTGTCTCTAATTAATTAAAGATTATTTAATTAAATAGAAAAAGAAATTATGAGAGCATATCTCATTTAATTAAATTAAATACCTCAACAAAATCTCTCTTCAGTTCAAAAAGGGAAATTTTCAGTTCACTATTGATTAAAAATGAGTTAAATCAATTAACTCCTTTTTCTACTCAAATTGAAACAGTTAACTCCTTATTTTACTCAAATTAAATCTATTAACTCCTTTTAATTTGGAAATCTCCCTTTATGACTGAACTTCACCTTTAATCCTGACCGTTGATTGAAATCGATCTCAACCATTGATGAATTCTAGGAAAGTGTATTTAAGAGACCCTCATCTCTTCATTTTGAAAGGTTGAATGAGAATTTGCATCGAATTGTTGTTTTAATTCATACTCACATTTGCTCATATTCACATACACATAGATCAAGTTTGACCAAAAGTTGATCAGATTTAACCACGGTTGACTTGAGTTGACTAATTTCAAAAATAATTTTAAAATAATTAAATGAAATTATTTAATTAAATGGAGTACTTACTTCTAATTAATTAAAAAAAGTTATTTAATTAAATGAGAAGATTTTCTAATTAATTAAATGAAGTTATTTAATTAAATAAGAAAAGTGTCTCTAACTAATTAAAGATTATTTAATTAAATAGAAAAAGTAATTACGAGAGCATATCTCATTTTATTAAATTAGATATCTCAACAAAATCTCTCTTTAGTTCAAAAAGGGAAATTTTCAGTTCACTATTGATCAAAAATGAGTTAAATCAGTTAACTCCTTTTTCTACTCAAATTGAATCAGTTAACTCCTTATTTTACTCAAATTAAATCTATTAGCTCCCTTTAATTTGGAAATCTCCCTTTATGACTGTACTTCACCTTTAATCCTGACCGTTGATTGAAATCGATCTCAACCGTTGATGAATTCCAGAAAAGTCTATTTAAGAAATTCTCATCTCTTCATTTTGAAAGGTTGAATGAGAATTTGCATCGAATTGTTGCTGGAATTCATACTCACATTTGTTCATATTCACATACGCAAAGATTAAGTTTGACTAAGAGTTTACCAAATTTAACCACGGTTCACTTGAGTTGACTAGTTTCGTGAAGAATTTTGAAATAATTAAATGAAATTATTTAATTAAATAGAGTACTTACTTCTAATTAATTAAACAAAGTTATTTAATTAAATGAAGTTATTTAATTAAATAAGAAAAGTGTATGTAATTAAATAAAGATTATTTAATTAAATAGAAAAAGTAATTATGAGAGCATATCTCATTTTATTAAGTTAAATATCTCAACAAAATCTCTCTTCAGTTGAAAAAGGGAAATTTTCAATTGACTATTGATAAAAAATGAGTTAAATCAGTTAACTCCTTTTTCTACTCAAATTGAATCAGTTAACTCCTTATTTTACTCAAATTAAATCTGTTCACTCACTTTAATTTGGAAATCTCCATTTATGACTGAACCTCACCTTTAATACTGACCGTTGATTGAAATCGATCTCAACTATTGATGAATTCCAGGAAAGTCTATTTAAGAGACCCTCATCTCTTCATTTTGAAAGGTTGAATGAGAATTTGCATCGAATTCTTATTGGAATTCATACTCACATTTGCTCATATTCACATACGCAAAGATCAAGTTTGACCAAAAGTTGACCAGATTTAACCACGGTTGACTTGAGTTGACTAGTTTCAAATTTTTTTTTGAAATAATTAAACGAAATTATTTAATTAAATGGACTACTTACTTCTAATTAATTAAACAAAGTTATTTAATTAAATGAGAAGCCATTCCTAATTAATTAAATGAAGTTATTTAATTATATAAGGAAAGTGTCTCTAATTAATTAAAGATTATTTAATTAAATAGAAAAAGTAATTATGATAGCATATCTCATTTTATTAAATTAAATATTTCAAAAAAATCTCTCTTCCGTTGAAAAAGGAAAATTTTCAGTTCACTATTGATAAAAAATGTGTTAAATTAGTTAACTCCTCTTTCTACTCAAATTGAATCAGTTAACTCCTTATTTTACTCAAATTAAATCTGTTAGCGCCCTTTAATTTGGAAATCTCTCTTTATAACTGAACTTCACCTTTAATCTTGACCGTTGATTGAAATTGATTTCAACCGTTGATGAGTTGCAGGAAAGTCTATTTAAGAGACCCTCATCTCTTCATTTTGAAAGCTTGAATGAGAATTTGCATTGAATTGTTACTGGAATTCATGCTCACATTTGCTCATATTCACATACGAAAATATCAAGTTTGACCAAAAGTTGACCAGATTTAACCATGGTTGACTCGACTTGACTAGTTTCAAAAAGAATTTTAAAATAATTAAACAAAATTATTTAATTAAATGATGTACTTACTTCTAATTAATTAAACAAAATCATTTAATTAAATAAGAAGCCATTCTTAATTAATTAAATGAAGTTATTTAATTAAATAACAAAAGTGTGTCTAATTAATCAAAGATTATTTAGTTAAATACAAAAAGTAATTATGAGAGCATATCTCATTTTATTAAATTAGATATCTCAATAAAATCTCTCTTCAGTTCAAAAAAGAAAATTTTTAATTCACTATTGACCAAAAATGAGTTAAATGAGTTAACTCTTTTTTCTACTCAAATTGAATCAGTTAACTCATTATTTTATTCAAATTAAATTTGTTAACGCTTTTTAATTTGGAAATCTCCTTTTATCACTGAACTTCACCTTTAATCCTGATCGTTGATTGAAATCGATCTCAACCGTTGATGAATTCCAAGAAAGTCTATTTAAAAGACCCTCATCTCTTCATTTTGAAAGGTTGAATGAGAATTTGCATCGAATTGTTGCTGGAATTCATACTCACATTTGCTCATATTCACATACGCAAAGATCAAGTTTGACCAAAAGTTGACCAGATTTAACCACACTTGACTTGAGTTGACTAGTTTCGAAAAGAATTTGAAAATAATTAAATAAAATTATTTAATTAAATACAATACTTACTTCTAATTAATTAAACAATGTTATTTAATTAAACGAGAAGTCATTCCTAATTAATTAAATAAAGTTATTTAATTAAATAAGAAAAGTATCTCTAATTAATTAAAGTTTATTTAATTAAATAGAAAAAGTAATTATGAGAGCATATTTCGTTTTATTAAATTAAATATCTCACCAAAATCTCCCTTCAGTTCAAAAAGGGCAATTTCCAGTTCACTATTGATAAAAAATGAGTTAAATCGGTTAACTCCTTTTTCTAATCAAATTGAATCAGTTAACTCCTTATTTTACTCAAATTAAATATGTTAACTCCCTTCAATTTGAAAGTCTCCCTTTATGACTAAACTTCACCTTTAATTCTAACCGTTAATTGAAATCGATCTCAACCGTTGATGAATTCCAGGAAAGTCTATTTAAAAGACCCTCATCTCTTCATTTTGTAAGGTTGAATGATAATTTGCATCGAATTGTTGTTAGAATTCATACTCGCATTTGCTCATATTCACATACGCAAAGATCAAGTTTGACCAAAAGTTGACCAGATTTAACCATAGTTTACTTGAGTTGACTAGTTTCAAAAAGAACTTTGAAATAATTAAATAAAATTATTTGATTAAATGGAGTACTTTCTTCTAATTAATTAAACAAAGTTATTTAATTAAATGAGAAGCCATTCCTAATTAATTAAATAAGAAAAGTGTCTCTAATTAATTAAAACTTATTTAATTAAATAGAAAAAGTAATTATGAGAGCACATCTCATTTTATTAAATTAAATATCTCAATAAAATATCTCTTTAGTTGAAAAAGAGAAATTTCTAGTTCACTATTGATCAAAAATGAGTTAAATCAGTTAATTCCTTTTTCTAGTCAAATTGAATCAGTTAACTCCTTATTTTACTCAAATTAAATCTGTTAACTTCCTTTAATTTGGAAATCTCCCTAATTGACTGAACTTCACCTTTAATCCTGACCATTGATTGAAATGGATCTCAACTGTTGATGAATTTTAGGAACGTCTATTTAAGAGACCCTCATCTCTTCATTTTGAAAGGTTGAATGAGAATGTGAATCGAATTGTTGCTGGAATTCATACTCACATTTGCTCATATTCACATACACAAAGATCAAGTTTGTCCAAAAGTTGACCAGATTTAACCATGGTTGACTTGAGTTTACTAGTTTCGAAAAAAATTTTGAAATAATTAAATGAAATTATTAAATTAAATGAAGTACTTACTTCTAATTAACTAAATAAAGTTATTTAATTAAACGAGAAGTCATTCCTAATTAATCAAATGAAGTTATTTAATTAAATAAGAAAACTGTCTCTAATTAATTAAAGATTATTTAATTACATAGAAAAAGTAATTATGAGAGCATATCTCATTTTATTAAATTAAATAACTCAACAAAATCTCTTTGCAGTTCAAAAAGGGAAATTTTCAGTTCACTATTGATCAAAAATTAGTTAAATCAGTTAACTCCTTTTACTACTCAAATTGAATCAGTTAACACTTTATTTTACTCAAATTAAATCTGTTAACTCCCATTAATTTGAAAATCTTCTTTTATGACTGAACTTCACCTTTAATCCTGACCGTTGATTGAAATCGATCTCAACTATTGATGAATTTTAAGAAAGTCTATATAAGAGACCCTCATCTCTTCATTTTGAAAGGTTGAATGAGAATTTGCATCGAATTGTTGCTGGAATTCATACTCACATTTGCTCATATTCACATACACAAAGATCAAGTTTGTCCAAAAGTTGACCAGATTTAACCACGGTTGACTTGAGTTTACTAGTTTTGAAAAGAATTTTGAAATAATTAAATGAAATAATTAAATTAAATGAAGTGCTTACTTCTAATTAACTAAATAAAGTTATTTAATTAAATGAGAAGCCATTCCTAATTAATTAGATGAAATTTTTTAATTAAATAACAAAAGTTTCTCTAATTAATTAAAGATTATTTAATTAAATGGATAAAGTAATTATGAGAGCATATCTCATTTTATTAAATTAAATATCTCAACAAAATCTCTCTTCAGTTCAAAAAGAGAAAATTTCAGTTCGCTATTGATAAAAAATGAGTTAAATCAGTTAACTCCTTTTTCTACTCAAATTGAATCAGTTAACTCGTTATTTTACACAAATTAAATTTGTTAACTCCCATTAATTTAGAAATCTTCCTTTATGACTAAACTTCACCTTTAATCCTGACCATTGATTGAAATCGATCTCAACCGTTGATGAATTCCAAGAAAGTCTATTAAAGAGACCCTCATCTCTTCATTTTGAAAGGTTGAATGAGAATGTACATCGAATTGTTGTTGGACTTCATACTCACATTTTCTCATATTCACATACACAAAGATAAAGTTTGACCAAAAGTTGACCAGATTTAACCATGGTTGACTTGAGTTGATTAGTTTTGAAATTTTTTTTGAAATAATTAAACAAAACTATTTAGTTAAATGGAGTACTTATATCTAATTAATTAAACAAAACTATTTAATTAAATGAGATGTCATTCCTAATTAATTAAATAAAAAAAGTGTCTCTAATTAATTAAAGATTATTTAATTAAATAGAAAAAGTAATTATGAGAGCATATCTGATTTTATTAAATTAAATATCTCAACAAAATCTCTCTTTAGTTCAAAAAGGGAAAATTCTAGTTCACTATTGATCAAAAATGAGTTAAATCAGTAAACTCTTTTTTCTACTCAAATTGAATCGGTTAACTCCTTATTTTACTCAAATTAAATATGTTAACTCCCTTTAATTTGGAAATCTCTATGACTGAACTTCATCTTTAATCCTGAACATTGATTGAAATCAATATCAACCGTTAATGAATTTCAAGAAAGTCTATTTAAGAGACCCTCATCTCTTCATTTTGAAAGGTTGAATGAGAATTTGCATCGAATTGTTGCTGAAAGTCATACTCACATTTGCTCATATTCACATACGCAAAGATTAAGTTTGACCAAAAGTTGACCAGATTTAACCACGGTTGACTTGAGTTGACTAGTTTGAAAAACAAATTGAAATAATTAAACGAAATTATTTAATTAAATGAAGTACTTACTTCTAATCAATTATATGAGAAGCCATTCCTAATTAATTAAATGAAGTTATTTAATTAAATAAGAAAAGTGTCTGTAATTAATTAAAGATTATTTAATTAAATAGAAAAAGTAATTATGAGAGCATATCTCATTTTATTAAATTAAATATCTAAACAAAATCTCTCTTCAGTTGAAAAAGGGAAATTTCCAATTGACTATTGATAAAAAATGAGTTAAATCAATTAACTCCTTTTTCTACTCAAATTGAATCAATTAACTCCTTATTTTACACAAATTAAATCTGTTAACTCATTTTAATTTGGAAATCTCCATTTATGACTAAACCTCACCTTTAATACTGACCGTTGATTGAAATCGATCTCAACCGTTGATGAATTCCAAGAAAGTCTATTTAAAAGACCCTCATCTCTTCATTTTGAAAGGTTGAATGAGAATTTGCATCAAATTGTTGCTGGAATTCATACTCACATTTGCTCATATTCACATACGCAAAGTTCAAGTTTGACCAAAAGTTGACCAAATTTAACCACGGTTGACTTGAGTTGACTAGTTTCGAAAAGAATATTGAAATAATTAAACGAAATAATTTAATTAAATGGAGTATTTACTTCTAATTAATTAAACAAAGTTACTTAAGTAAATGAAAAGCCATTCCTAATTAATTAAATGAAGTTATTTAATTAAATAAAAAAAGTGTCTCTAATTAATTAAATATTATTTAATTAAATAGATAAAGTAATTACGAGAGCATATCTCATTCTATTAAATTAAATATCTCAACAAAATCTCTCTTTAGTTGAAAAAGGCAAATTTCCAGTTCACTATTGATAAAAAATGAGTTAAATCAGTTAACTCCTTTTTCTACTCAAATTGAATCAGTTAACTCCTTATTTTACTCAAATTAAATCTGTTAACTCATTTTAATTTTGAAATCTCCCTTTATGACTGAACTTCACCTTTAATCCTAACCATTGATTGAAATCGATCTCTACAGTTGATGAATTCAAGAAAATTCTATTTATGAGACCCTCATCTCTTCATTTTGAAAAGTTGAATGAGACTTTGTATCAAATTGATGCTAGAATTCATACTCACATTTGCTCATATTCGCATACGCAAAGATCAAGTTTGACCAAGAGTTGACCAAATTTAGCCACGGTTGACTTGAGTTGACTAGCTTCAAAAATAATTTCTAAATAATTAAATAATTTTTTGTAATGAAATGCAGTACTTACTTCTAATTGATTAAACAAAGTTATTTAATTAAATCGGAAACCATTCCTAATTAATTAAATAAAGTTATTTAATTAAATAAGAAAAGTGTCTCTAATTAATTAAAAATTATTTAATTAAATAGAAAAAGTAATTATGAGAGCATATCCCATTTTATTAAATTAAAGATCTCAACAAAATATCTTTTCAGTTCAAAAAGAGAAAATTTCAGTTCACTATTGATCAAAAATGAGTTAAATCAGTTAACTCATTTTTTTACTCTAATTGAATCAGCTAACTCTTTATTTTATACAAATTAAATCTGCTAATTCCTTTTAATTTGGAAATCTCCTTTTATGACTGAACTTCACCTTTAATCCTGACCGTTGATTGAAATAGATCTCAACCGTTGATGAATTTCAGGAAAGTCTATTTAAGAGTCCCTCATGTCTTCATTTTGAAAGGTTGAATGAGAATTTGCATCAAATTGTTGCTAGAATTCATACTCACATTTGCTCATATTCGCATACGCAAAGATCAAGTTTGACAAAAAGTTGACCAGATTTAACCACTGTTGACTTGAATTCACTAGTTTCGAAAAGAATATTGAAATAATTAAACCAAATTATTTAATTAATTGAAGTAGTTACTTCTAATTAATTAAACAAAGTTATTTAATTAAATAAGAAGCCATTCCTAATTAATTAAATGAAGTTATTTAAATAAATAACAAAACTGTCCCTAATTAATTAAAGATTATTTAAATAAATAGAAAAAGTAATTATGAGAGAATATCTCATTTTGTTAAATTAAATATCTCAACAAAATTTCTCTTTAGTTCAAAAAGAGAAATTTTCAATTCACTATTGATAAAAAATGAGTTAAATCAGTTAACTCCTTTTTCTAGTCAAATCGAATCAGTTAACTCGTTATTTTAATGAAATTAAATCTGTTAATTCCCTTTATCTTGGAAATCTCCCTTTATGACTGAACTTCACCTTTAATCCTGACCGCTGATTGAAATCGATCTCAACCGTTGATGAATTCCAGGAAAGTCTATTACAGAGACCATCATCTCTTCATTTTGAAAGGTTGAATGAGAATTTGCATCAAATTGTTGTTGGAATTCATACTCACATTTGCTCATATTCACATACGCAAAGATCAAGTTTGACCAAAAGTTGGCCAGATTTAACCACGGTTGACTTGAGTTGACTAGTTTTGAAAAGAATTTTGAAATAATTAAACAAAATTATTTAATTATATGCAGTACTTACTTCTAATTAATTAAACAAAGTTAATTAATTAAATGAGAATCCATTCCTAATTAATTAAATGAAGTTATTTAATTAAATAGAAAAAGTAATTATGAGAGCATATCTAATTTTAGTAAATTAAATATCTCCACAACATCTCTCTTCAGTTCAAAAAGTGAAATTTCTAGTTCACTATTGATAAAAAATGAGTTAAATAAGTTAACTCCTTTTTCTACTCAAATTGATTCAGTTAACTCTTTGTGTTACTCAAATTAAATATGTTAACTCTCTTTAATCTGAAAATCTTCTTTTGTGACTGAAGTTCACCTTTAATCCTGACCGTTGATTGAAATCTATCTCAACCGTTGATGAATTCCAAGAACGTCTATTTAAGAGACCCTCATCTCTTCATTTTAAAAGGTTGAATTAGAATTTGCATCGAATTGTTGCTAGAATTCATACTCACATTTTCTAATATTCACATATGCAAAGATCTAGTTTGACCAAAAGTTAATCAGATTTAACCACGGTTGACTTGAGTTGACTAGTTTCGAAAAGAATTTTAAAATAATTAAACAAAATTATTTAATTAAATGGAGTACTTACTTCTAATTAATTAAACAAAGTCATATAATTAAATGAGAAGCCATTCTCAATTAATTAAATGAAGTTATTTAATTAAATAAGAAATTTGTCTATAATTAATTAAAGATTATTTAATTAAATAGAAAAAGTAATTATGAGAGCATATATCATTTTATTAAATTAAATATGTCAAGAAAATCTCTCTTCAGTACAAAAAGGGAAATTTTCGGTTCACTATTGTTAAAAAATGAGTTAGATCCGCTAACTCCTTTTTCTACTCAAATTGAATCAGTTAACTCTTTATTTTACTCAAATTAAATCTCTTAACTCTTTTTAATTTGGAAATCTCCCTTTATGACTGAGCTTCACCTTTAATCCTGACCGTTGATTGAAATTGATCTCAACCGTTGATGAATTCTAAGAAAGTCTATTTAAGAGACACTCATCTCTTCATTTTGAAAGGTTGAATGAGAATTTGCATCGAATTTTTGCTAGAATTCATACTCACATTTGCTCATATTCACATACGCAAAGATCAAGTTTGACCAAAAGTTGACCAGATTTAACCACAGTTGACTTGAGTTGACTAGTTTCGAAAAGAATTTTGAAATAATTAAACAAAATTATTTAATTAACTGGAGTACTTACTTTTTAATTAATTAAACAAAGCTATTTAATTAAATTAGAAGCCATTCCTAATTAATTAAATGAAGTTATTTAATTAAATAAGAAAAGTTTCTCTAAGTAATTAAAGATTATTTAATTAAATAGAAAAAGTAATTATGAGAGCATATATCATTTTATTAAATTAAATATCTCAACAACATCTCTCTTCAGTTCAGAAAGGGAAATTTCCAGTTCACTATTGATAAAAAATGAGTTAAATGAGTTAAATCCTTTTTCTACTCAAATTGAATCATTTAACTCCTTATTTTACTCAAATTAAATCCATTAACTCCCTTTAATTTGAAAATCTCCCTTTATGACTAAACTTCACTTTTAATCCTGACCGTTGATTGAAATCGATCTCAATCATTGATGAATTCTAGGAAAGTCTATTTACGAGACCCTCATCTCTTCATTTTGAAAGGTTGAATAAAAATTTGTATTGAATTTTTGCTGGAATTCATACTCACATTTGCTCATATTCACATACGCAAATATCAAGTTTTACCAAAAGTTGACCAGATTTAACCACGATTGACCTGAGTTGAGTAGTTTCGAAGAGAATTTTCAAATAATTAAACGAAATTATTTAATTAAATGGAGTACTGACTTCTAATTAATTAAACAAAGTTATTTAATTAAATGAGAAGCCATTCCTAATTAATTAAATGAATTTATTTATTTAAATCAGAAAAGTGTCTCTAATTAATTAAAAATTATTTAATTAAATGGAAAAAGTAATTATGAGAGCATATCTCATTTTATTAAATTAAATATTTTAAAAAAATCTCTGTTCAGTTCAAAAAGTGAAATTTTCAATTCACTATTGATGAAAAATGAGTTAAAAGAGTTAACTCTTTTTTCTACTCAAATTGAATCAGTTAACTCCTTATTTTAATAAAATAAAATCTATTAACTCCCTTTAATTTGAAAATCTCCCTTTATGACTAAACTTCACCTTTAATTCTGACCATTTAATGAAATCGATTTCAACTGTTGATGAATTCTAAGAAAGTATATTTAAGAGACCCTCATCTCTTCATTGTGAAAGGTTGAATGAGAATTTGCATCGAATTGTTGCTGTAATTTATACTCACATTTGCTCATATTCACATACGCAAAGATCAAGTTTGACCAAAAGTTGACCAAATTTAACCACAATTGACATAAGTTGACTAGTTTCGAAAAGAATTTTGAAATAATTAAACAAAATTATTTAATTAAATAGAGTACTTACTTCTAATTAATTAAACAAAGTTATTTAATAAAATGAGAAGCCATTCCTAATTAATTAAATGAAATTATTTAATTAAATAAGAAAAGTGTCTCTAATTAATTAAAAATTATTTAATTTAATAGAAAAAGTAATTATGAGAGCATATCTCATTTTATTAAATTAAATATCCCAAGAAAAATCTCTCTTCAGTTCAAAAAGAAAAATTTCCAGTTCACTATTGATCAAAAATGAGTTAAATTAGTTAGCTCTTTTTTCTACTAAAATTGTATTAGTTAACTCCTTATTTTACTCAAATTAAAATCGTTAACTCCCTTTAATTTGAAAATCTCCTTTTATGACTGAACTTTACTTTTAATCCTTACCGTTGATTGAAATCGATCTGAATCGTTGATGTATTTTAGGAAAGTCTATTTAAGAGACCCTCATCTCTTCATTTTGAAAGGTTGTTTGAGAATTTGCGTCGAATTGTTGCTGGAATTCATACTCACATTTGCTCATATTCACATACGCAAAGATCAAGTTTGACCAAAAGTTAACCAAGTTTAACCACAGTTGAGTTGAGCTGACTAGTTTCGAAAAGAATTTTGAAATAATTAAAAGAAATTATTTAATTAAATAGAGTAATTACTTCTAATTTATTAAATAATGTTATTTATTTAAATGAGAAGCCATTCCTAATTAATTAAATGAAGTTATTTAATTAAATAAGAAAAGTGTCTCTAATTATTTAAAGATTATTTGAATAAATAGAAAAAGTAATTACGAGAGCATAACTCATTTTATTAAATTAAATATCTCAACAAAATCTTTCTTCAGTTCAAAAAGAGAAATTTCCAATGCACTATTGATCAAAAATGAGTTAAATCAGTTAACTCCTTTTTCTACTCAAAATGAATCAGTTAACTCTTTATTTTACTCAAATTGAATCTATTAACTCCTTTTAATTTGAAAATCTCCCTTTATGACTGAACTTCACCATTAATCCTGACCATTGATTGAAATCGATCTCAACCGTTGATGAATTCTAGGAAAGTCTATTTAAGAGACCCTCATCTCTTCATTTTGAAAGGTTGAATGAGAATTTGCATCAAATTGTTGCTGGAATTCATACTCACATTTGCTCATATTCACATACGCAAATATAAAGTTTGACCTAAAGTTGACCAAATTTAACCATGGTTGACTTCAGTTGACTAGATTCGAAAAGAATTTTGAAATAATTAAATGAAATTATTTAATTAAAAGGAGTACTTACTTCTAATTAATTAAACAAACTTATTTAAATAAATGAGAAGCTATTCCTAATTAATTAAATAAAAAAAGTGTCTCTAATTAATTAAATAGAAAAAGTAATTATGAGAGCATATCTCATTTTATTAAATTAAATATCTCAACAAAATCTCTCTTTAGTTTAAAAAGGAAAATTTCTATTTCACTATTGATAAAAAATGAGTTAAATCAGTTAACTCCCTTTTCTACTCAAATTGAATCAGTTAACTCCTTATTTTACTCAAATTAAATCAGTTAACTCTCTTTAATTTGGAGATCTCCCTTTATGACTGAACTTCACCTTTAATCTTGACCGTTGATTAAAATCTATCTCAATTGTTGATGAATTCCAGGAAAGTCTATTTAAGAGACTCTCTTCTCTTCATTTTGAAAGGTTGAATGAGAATTTGCATTGAATTGTTGCTAGAATTCATACTCACATTTGCTCATATTCACATACGCAAAGATCAAGTTTGACCAAAAGTTGACCAGATTTAACCACGGGTGACTTGAGTTGACTAGTTTCAGAATTTTTTTTGAAATAATTAAACATATTATTTAATTCAATGGACTACTTACTTCTAATTAATGAAACAAAGTTATTTAATAAAATGAGAAGCCATTCCTAATTAATTGAAATAAGTTATTTAACTAAATAAGAAAAGTGTCTCTAATTAATTAAACATTATTTAATTAAATAGAAAAAGTAATTATGAGAGAATATCTCATTTTATTAAATTAAATATCTCAACAAAATCTCTCTTCACTTCAAAAAGGAAAATTTTTAGTTCAATATTGATAAAAAATGAGTTAAATCTGTTAACTCCTTTTTCTACTCAAATTGAATCAATTAACTCCTTATTTTACTCAAATTGAATCTGTTAACACCCTTTAATTTGAAAATCTCCCTTAATGACTGAACTTCACCTTTAATCTTGACCGTTGATTGAAATCGATCTCAACCATTGATGAATTCCAGAAAAGTCAATTTAAGAGACCCTCATCTCTTCATTTTGAAAGGTTGAATGAGAATTTGCATCGAATTGTTGCTGGAATTCATACTCACATTTGCTCATATTCACATACGCAAAGATCAAGTTTGACCAAAAGTTGACCAAGTTTAACCACGGTTGAGTTGAGTTGACTAGTTTCGAAAAGAATTTTGAAATAATTAAAAGAAATTATTTAATTAAATAGAGTAATTACTTCTAATTTATTAAATAAAGTTATTTAATTAAATGAGAAGCCATTCCTAATTAATTAAATGAAGTTATTTAATTAAATAAGAAAAGTGTCTCTGGTTAATTAAAGATTATTTAATTAAATAAAAAAAGTAATTATGAGAGCATATCTAATTTTATTAAATTAAATATATCAACAAAATCTCTGTTCAGTTCAAAAAGGTTAATTTCCAGGTCACTATTGATAAAAAACGAGTTAAATCAGTTAACTCATTTTTCTACTCAAATTGAATTAGTCAACTTATTTTACTTAAATTAAATATGTTAACTCCCTTTAATTTGGAAATCTCTCTTTATGAACGAACTTCACCTGAATCCTGACCGTTGGTTGAAATCGATCTCAACCGTTGATGAATTCAAGGAAACTCTATTTAAGAGATCCTTAACTCTTCATTTTGAAAGGTTGAATGAGAATTTGCATCAAATTGTTGCTGGAATTCATACTCACATTTGTTCATATTCACATAAGCAAAGATCAAGTTTGACCAAAAGTTGACCAAATTTAACCATAGTTGACTTGAGTTGACTAGTTTCGAAAAGAAATCTAAAATAATTAAATGAAATTATTTAATTAAATGGAGTACTTACTTCTAATTAATTAAACAAAGTTATTTAATTAAATGAGAAGCCATTCCTAACTAATTAAATGAAATTATTTAATTAGATAACAAAAGTGTCTCTAATTAATTAAAGATTATTTAATTAAATAGAAAAAGTAATTATGAGAGCATATCTCATTTTATTAAATTAAATATCTTGACAATATCTTTCTTCAGTTCAAAACGAAAAATTTCTAGTTCACTATTGATAAAAAATGATTTAAATCAGTTAACTCCTTTTTCTACTCAAGTTGAATCAGTTAACTCCTTATTTTACTCAAATTAAATCAGTTAACTCTCTTTAATTTGAAAATCTCCCTTTATGACTGAACTTCACCTTTAATCCTGACCGTTGATTGAAATCGATCTCAATCGTTGATGAATTTCAAGAAAGTCTATTTAATAGACCCTCATCTCTTCAATTCTTAATTAATTAAATGAAGTTATTTAATTAAATAAGAAAAGTGTCTCTAATTAATTAAAGATTATTTAATTAAATAGAAAAAGTAATTGTGAGAGCTTATCTCGTTTTATTAAATTAAATATCTCAACAAAATCTCTCTTCAGTTTAAAAAGACAAATTTTCAGCTCACTATTGATAAAAAATGAGTTAAATCAGTTAACTCCTTTTTCTACTCAAATTGAATCAGTTAACTCATTATTTTACTCAAATTAAATCTGTTAAATCCATTTAATTTGAAAATTTTCCTTAATGACTGAACTTCACCTTTAATCCTGAACATTGATTGAAATTGATCTCAACCGTTGATTAATTCCAGGAAAGTCTATTTAAGAGACCCTCATCTCTTGATTTTGAAAGGTTGAATCAAAATTTGCATCGAATTGTTGCTGAAATTCATACTCACATTCGCTCATATTCACATACACAAATATCAAGTTTGACCAAAAGTTGACCATATTTAACCACGTTTGACTTGAGTTGACTAGCTTCAAATTTATTTTTGAAATAATTAAACAAAATTATTTAATTAAATGGAGCACTTACTTCTAATTAATTAAACAAATTTATTTAATTAAATGAAAAGTCATTCTTAATTAATTAAATGAACTTATTTAATTAAATAAGAAAAGTGTCTCTAATTAATTAAAGATTATTTAATTAAATAGAAAAAGTAATTATGAGAGCATATCTCATTTTATTAAATTAAATATATCAACAAAATCGTTCTTCAGTTCAAAAAGGGAAATTTCCAGTTCACTATTGATAAAAAATGAGTTAAATGAGTTAACTCCTTTTTCTACTTAAATTGAATCAATTAACTCCTTATTTTACTCAAATTAAATCTGTTAACTCCCTTTAATTTGGAAATCTCCTTTTATGACTGAACTTCACCTTTAATCCTGACTGTTGATTGAAATCGACCTCAATCGTTAATGAATTCCAAGAAAGTCTATTTAAGAGACCCTAATCTCTCCATTTTGAAAAGTTGAATGAGAATTTGCATCGAATTGTTGCTAGAATTCATACTCACATTTCCTCATATTCACATACGCAAAGATCAAGTTTGACCAAATGTTGACCAGATTTAACCACGATTGATTTGAGTTGACTAGTTTCAAAAAAAATTTTGAAATAATTAAACGAAATCATTTAATTAAATGGAGTACTTACTTTTAATTAATTAAACAAAGCTATTTAATTAAATGAGAAGTCATTCCTAATTAATTAAATGAAGTTATTTAATTAAATAAGAAAAGTGTCTCTAATTAATTAAAGATTATTTAATTAAATAGAAAAAGTAATTACGAGAGCATATCTCATTTTATTAAATTAAATATCTCAACAAAATATTTCTTCAGTTCAAAAAGAGAAATTTCCAAGTCACTATTGATCAAAAATGAGTTAAATTAGTTAACTCCATTTTCTACTCAAATTGAATCAGTTAACTCCTTATTTTACTCAAATTAAATCTGTTAACTCCCTTTAATTTGGAAATCTCCCTTTATGACAGAACTTCACCTTTAATCCTGACCGTTGATTGAAATCGATCTCAACCGTTGGTGAATTTTAGGAAAGTCTATTTAAGAGACCCTCATCTCTTTATTTTGAAAGGTTGAATGAGAATTTGCACCGAATTGTTGCTAGAATTCATACTCACATTTGCTCATATTCACATACGCAAAGATCAAGTTTGACCAAAAGTTGACTAGATTTAACCACGGTTGAGTTCAGTTCACTAGTTTCGAAAAGAATTTTGAAATAATTAAACGAAATTATTTAATTAAATGGAGTACTTATTTCTAATTAATTAAACAAAGCTATTTAATTAAATGAGAAGTCATTCCTAATTAATTAAATGAAGCTATTTAATTAAATAAAAAAAGTGTCTCTAATTAATTAAAGATTATTTAATTAAATAGAAAATTAATTATGAGAGCATATCTCATTTTATTAAATTAAATATGTCGACAAAATCTCTCTTCAGTTCAAAAAGGGAAATTTTTAGTTCACTATTGATCAAAAATGAGTTAAATTAGTTAACTCATTTTTTTACTCAAATTGAATCAATTAACTCCTTATTTTACTCAAATTAAATCTGTTAACGCCCTTTAATTCAGAAATCTCCCTTAATGACTGAACTTCACCTTTAATCATGACCATTGATTGAAATCGATCTCAACCATTGATGAATTTCAAGAAAGTCTATTTAAGAGACCCTGATCTCTTCATTTTCAAAGGTTGAATGAGAATTTGCATCGAATTGTTGCTGGAATTCATACTCACATTTGCTCATACTCACATACGCAAATACCAAGTTTGACCAAAAGTTGACCAGATTTAACCATGGTTGACTTGAGTTGAGTAGTTTCAAAAAGAATTTTAAAATAATTAAACGAAATTATTTAATTAACTGGAGTACTTACTTCTAATTAATTTTAAAAAGCTATTTAATTAAATGAGAAGCCATTCCTAATTAATTAAATGAAGTTATTTAATTAAATAAGAAAAGTGTCTCTAATTAATTAAAGATTATTTAATTCAATAGAAAAAGTAATTATGAGAGCATATCTCATTTTATTAAATTAAATATCACAACAAAATCTTTCTTGAGTTCAAAAAGAGAAATTTCTAGTTCACTATTGATCAAAAATGAGTTAAATCAGTTAACTCCATTTTCTACTCAAATTGAATCATTTAACTCCTTATTTTACTCAAATTAAATCTGTTAACTCCCTTTAATTTGGAAATCTCCCTTTATGACTGAACTTCACCTTTAATCCTGACCGTTGATTGAAATCGATCTTTACTATTGATGAATTCCAAGAAAGTCTATTTAAGAGACCCTCATCTCTTCATTTTGAAAGGTTGAATGAGAATTTGCACCGAATTGTTGCTGGAATTCATATTCACATTTGCTCATATTCACATATGCAAAGATCAAGTTTGACCAAAAGTTGACTAGATTTAACCATGGTTGAGTTGAGTTGACTAGTTTCGAATTTTTTTTGAAATAATTAAATGAAATTATTTAATTAAATAGAGTACTTATTTCTAATTAATTAAACAAAGCCATTTAATTAAATGAGAAGTCATTCCTAATTAATTAAATGAAGTTATTTAATTAAATAAGAAAATTGTCTCTAATTAATTAAAGATTATTTAATAAAATAGAAAAAATAATTATGAGAGCATATCTCATTTTATTAAATTAAATATCTCAACAAAATCTCTCTTCAGTTCAAAAAGGGAAATTTCTAGTTCACTATTGATGAAAAATGAGTTAAATCGGTTAACTCCTTTTTCTACTCAAATTGAATCAGTTAACTCCTTATTTTACTCAAATTAAATCTATTAACTCCTTTTAATTTGAAAATCTTTCTTTATGACTGAAGTTCGTCTTTAATCTTGACCGTTGATTTAAATCGATCTCAACCATTGATGAATCCCAGAAAAGTCTATTTAAGAGACCCTCACCTCTTCATTTTGAAAGGTTGAATGAGAATTTGCATCGAATTGTTGCTGGAATTCATACTCACATTTGCTCATATTCACATATGCAAATATCAAGTTTGACCAAAAGTTGACCAAATTTAACTACGATTGACTTGAGTTGACTAGTTTCAAAAAAAATCATAAATAATTAAACGAAATTATTTAATTAAATGGAGTACTTACTTCTATTTAATTAAACTATGTTATTTAATTAAATGAGAAGCCATTCTTTATTAATTAAATGAAGTTATTTAATTAAATAAGAAAAGTGTCTCTAACTAATTAAAGATTATTTAATCAAATAGAAAAAGTAATAATGAAAGCATATCTCATTTTATTAAACTAAATATCTCAATAAAATCTCTCTTCAGCTCAAAAAGAGAAATTTCCAGTTCACTATTGATCAAAAATGAGTTAAATGAGTTAACTCCGTTTTCTATTCAAATTGAATCAGTTAACTCTTTATTTTACTCAACTTAAATCTGTTAACTCCCTTTAATTTGGAAATCTCTCATTATGACTAAACTTCACCTTTAATCCTGACCGTTGATTGAAATCGACCTCAATCGTTGATGAATTCTAAGAAAGTCTATTTAAGAGACCCTAATCTCTTCATTTTGAAAGGTTGAATGAGAATTTGCATCGAATTGTTGCTGGAATTCATACTTGCATTATCTCATATTCACATACGTAAAGATCAAGTTTGACCGAAAGTTTACCAGATTTAACCACGGTTGACTTGAGTTCACTAGTTTCAAAAAGAATTTTGAAATAATTAAACGAAATTATTTAATTAAATGGAGTACTTATTTCTAATTAATTAAACAAAGCTATTTAATTAAATGAGAAGTCTTTCCTAATTAATTAAATGAAGTTATTTAATTAAATATGAAAAGTGTCTCTAATTAATTAAAAATTATTTAATTAAAGAGAAAAATTAATTATGAGAGCATATTTCATTTTATTAAATTAAATATCTCAACAAAATCTCTCTTCAGTTCAAAAAGGAAAATTTCAAGTTCACTATTGATAAAAAAATGAGTTAAATCAATTAACCGCTTTTTTTACTCAAATTGAATCAGTTAACTCTTTATTTTACTCAAATTAAATCTGTTAACTCCATTTAATTTGGAAATCTCCCTTTATGATTGAACTATACCTTTAATCCTGACCGTTGATTGAAATCGATCTCAACCGTTGATGAATTCCAAAAAAGTCTATTTAAGAGACTCTCATCTCTTCATTTTGAAAGGTTGAATGAGAATTTACATCGAATTGTTGTTGGAATTCATACTTGCATTATCTCATATTCACATACGTAAAGATCAAGTTTGACCAAAAGTTGACCAGATTTAACCATGCTTGACTTGAGTTCACTAGTTTCAAAAAGAATTTTGAAATAATTAAACGAAATTATTTAATTAAATGGAGTACTTATTTCTAATTAATTAAACAAAGCTATTTAATTAAATGAGAAGTCTTTCCTAATTAATTAAATGAAGTTATTTAATTAAATATGAAAAGTGTCTCTAATTAATTAAAGATTATTTAATTAAAGAGAAAAAGTAATTATGAGAACATATTTCATTTTATTAAATTAAATATCTCAACAAAATCTCTCTTTAGTTCAAAAAGAAAAATTTCAAGTTCACTATTGATAAAAAAATGAGTTAAATCAGTTAACCGCTTTTTTTACTCAAATTGAATCAGTTAACTCCTTATTTTACTCAAATTAAATTTGTTAACTCCCTTTAATTTGGAAATCTCCCTTTATGATTGAACTATACCTTTAATCCTGACCGTTGATTGAAATCGATCTCAACCATTGATGAATTCCAAAAAAGTCTATTTAAGAGACCCTCATCTCTTCATTTTGAAAGGTTGAATGAGAATTTGCATCAAATTGTTGCTTGAATTCATACTCACATTTGCTCATATTCACATACGCAAAGATCAAGTTTGACGAAAAGTTGACCAGATTTAACCACGGTTGACTTGAGTTGATTAGTTTCAAATTTTTTTTTGAAATAATTAAATGAAATTATTTAATTAAATGGAGTACTTACTTCTAATTAATTTAAAAAAGTTATTTAATTAAATAAGAAGCTATTCTTAATTAATTAAATGAAGTTATTTAATTAAATAAGAAAAGTGTCTCTAATTAATTAAAGATTATTTAATTAAATAGAAAAAGTAATTATGAGAGCATATCTCATTTTATTAAATTAAATATGTCAACAAAATCTCTCTTCAGTTCAAAAAGGGAAATTTCCAGTTCACTATCGATAAAAAATGAGTTAAATCAATTAACTCTTTTTTCTACTCAAATTGAATCAGTTAACTCCTTATTTTACTCAAATTAAATCTGTTAACTCCCTTTAATTTGAAAATCTCCCTTTATGACTGAACTTTACCTTTAATCTTGATCGTTGATTGAAATCGATCTCAACCGTTGATGAATTCTAGAAAAATCTATTTAAGAGACCCTCATCTCTTCATTTTGAAAGGTTGAATGAGAATTTGCATCGAATTTTTGCTGGAATTCATACTCACATTTGCTCATATTCACATATGCAAAGATCAAGTTTGACAAAAATTGACCAGATTTAACCACAGTTCACTTGAGTTGACTAGTTTCACAAAGAATTTTAAAATAATTAAAATAAATTATTTTATTTAAATGAAGTACTTACTTTTAATTAATTAAAAAAAGTTATTTAATTAAATAAGAAGCCATTCCAAATTAATTAAATGAAGTTATTTAATTAAATAAGAAAAGTGTCTCTAATTAATTAAAGATTATTTAATTAAATAGAAAAAATAATTATGAGAGCATATCTCATTTTATTAAATTAAATATATCAACTAAATTTCTCTTCAGTTCAAAAAGGGTAATTTCTAGTTCATTATTGATAAAAAATGAGTTAAATTAGTTAACTCATTACTCTACTCAAATTGAATCAGTTAACTCCTTATTTTACTCAAATTAAATATGTTAACTCCATTTAATTTGGAAATCTTCCTTTATGACTAAACTTTACCTTTAATCCTGACCGTTGATTTAAATCGATCTCAACCATTGATGAATTTTAGAAGAGTCTATTTAAGAGACCCTCGTCTATTCATTTTGAAAGGTTGAATGAGAATTTGCATCGAATTGTTGTTGGAATTCATACTCACGTTTGCTCATATTCACATATGCAAAGATCAAGTTTGACCAAAAGTTGACCAAATTTAACCACGATTGACTTGAATTGACTAGTTTCAAAAAGAAATCTGAAATTATTAAACGAAATTATTTAATTAAATGGAGTACTTACTTCTAATTAATTAAACAAAGTTATTTAATTAAATGAGAAGCCATTCCTAATTAATTAAATGAAGTTATTTAATTAAATAAGAAAAGTGTCTCTAATTAATTAAAGATTATTTAATTAAACAGAAAAAGTAATTATGAGAGCATATCTCATTTTATTAAATTAAATATCTCGACAATATCTTTCTTCAGTTCAAAATAGAAAATTTTCAGTTCACTATTGATAAAAAATGAGTTTAATCAGTTAACTCCTTTTTCTACTCAAGTTGAATCATTTAACTCCTTATTTTACTCAAATTAAATCTGTTAACTCTCTTTAATTTGGAAATCTCCCTTTATGACTGAACTTCACCTTTAATCCTGACCATTGATTGAAATCGATCTCAACCATTGATGAATTCCATGAAAGTCTATTTAAGAGACCCTCATCTCTTCATTTTGATAGGTTGAATCAGAATTTGCATCGAATTGTTGCTGGAATTCATACTCACATTTGCTCATATTCACATATGCAAAGATCAAGTTTGACCAAAAGTTGACCAGATTTAATTAAATAATTTCGTTCAATTATTTCAAAATTCTTTTCGAAACTAGTCAACTCAAGTCAACCGTGGTTAAATCTAGTCAACTTTTGGTCAAACTTGATCTTTGCGTATGTGAATATGAGCAAATGTGAGTATGAATTTCAACCACAATTCGATGCAAATTCTCATTCAACCTTTCAAAATGAAGAGATTGGGGTCTCTTAAATAGACTTTCTTGGAATTCATCAATGGTTGAGATTGATTTCAATCCACGGTCAGGATTAAAGGTGAAGTTTAGTCATGAAGGGAGATTTTAAAATTAAAGGCAGTTAATAGATTTAATTTGAGTAAAATAAGGAGTTAACTAATTCAATTTGAGTAGAAAAAGGAGTTAACTAATTTAACTCATTTTTTATCAATAGTGAACTGGAAATTTTCCTTTTTGAATTGAAGAGAGATTTTGTTGAGATATTTAATTTAATAAAATGAGATATGCTCTCATAATTAGTTTTTCTATTTAATTAAATAGTCTTTAATTAATTAAAGACACTTTTCTTTTTTAATTAAATAACTTCAATTAATTAATTAGGAATGGCTTCTCATTTAATTAAATAACATTGTTTAATTAATTAGAAGTAATTACTCAATTTAATTAAATAATTTCATTTAATTATTTTAAAATTCTTTTTGAAACTAGTCAACTCAAGTCAACTGTGGTTAAATCTGGTCAACTTTTGGTCAAACTTGATATTTGCGTATGTGAATATGAGCGAATGTGAGTATGAATTCCAGCAACAATTCGATGCAAATTCTCATTCAACCTTTCAAAATGAAGAGATGAGGGTCTCTTAAATAAATTTTCCTGGAATTCATCAATGGTCAAGATCGATTTCAATCAACGCTCAGGATTAAAGGTGAAGTTCAGTCATAAAAGGAGATTTTCAAATTAAAGGGAGTTAACAGATTTAATTTGAGTAAAATAAGGAGTTAACTGATTCAATTTGAGTAGAAAAAGGAGTTAACTCATTTAACTCATTTTTGATCAATAGTGAACTAGAAATTTCCCTTTTTGAACTGAAGATAGATTTTATTGAGATATTTAGTTTAATAAAATGAGATATGCTCTCATAATTACTTTTTCTATTTAATTAAATAATCTTTAATTAGTTAGAGACACTTTTCTTATTTAATTAAATAACTTCATTTAATTAATTAAGAATGGCTTCTCGTTTAATTAAATAACTTTTTTTAATTAATTAGAAGTAAGTACTCCATTTAATTAAATAATTTCATTTAATTATTTCAAAATTCTTTTCGAAACTAGTCAACTCAAGTCAACCGTGGTTAAATTTGGTCAACTTTTGGTCAAACTTTATCTTTGCGTATGTGAATATGAGCAAATGTGAGTATGAATTCTAGCAACAATTTGATGCAAATTCTCATTCAACCTTTCAAAATGAAGAGATGAGGGTCTCTTAAATAGACTTTCTTGGAATTCATCAATGGTTGAGATCGATTTCAATCAACGGTCGGGATTGAAGGTGAAGTTCAGTCATAAAGGGAGATTTCCAAATTAAAGGGAGTTAACAGAGTTAATTTAAGTAAAATAAGGAGTTAACTGATTCAATTTGAGTAGAAAAAATAGTTAACTGATTTAACTCATTTTTGATCAATAGTGAACTAAAAACTTCCCTTTTTGAACTTAAGAGAGATTTTGTTGAGATATTTAATTTAATAAAATGAGATATGCTCTCATAATTACTTTTTCTATTTAATTAAATAATTTTTAATTAATTAGAGACACTTTTCTTATTTAATTAAATAATTTCATTTAATTAATTAGGAATGGTTTCTCATTTAATTAAATAACTTTATTTAATTAATTAGAAGTACTCCATTTAATTAAATAATTTTGTCTAATTATTTCAAAATTGTTTTCGAAACTAGTCAACTCAAGTCAATCGTGTTTAAATTTGGTCAACTTTTGGTTAAACTTGATCTTTGCGTATGTGAATATGAGCAAATGTGAGTATGAATTCTAGCAACAATTCGATGCAAATTCTCATTCAACCTTTCAAAATGAAGAGATTAGGGTCTGTTAAATAGACTTTCCTAGAATTCATCAACTGTTGAGATCGATTTCAATCAACGGTCAGGATTAAAGGTGAAGTTCAGTCATAAAGGGAGATTTCCAAATTAAAGGGAGTTAACAGATTTAATTTGAGTAAAATAAGGTGTTAACTGATTCAATTTGAGTAGAAAAAGGAGTTAACTGATTTAACTCAATTTTGAGCAATAGTGAACTGAAAATTTCCCTTTTTGAGCTGAAGAGAGATTTTGTTGAGTTATTTAATTTAATAAAATGAGATATGCTCTCATAATTACTTTTTCTATTTAATTAAATAATTTTAAATTAATTAGAGACACTTTTCTTATTTAATTATGTCATGCCCTAAATTTACCCTAAATGTACATTAAGCACAATTTTTTTTTAAAAAAATTATTATTATTACTGTTAATTAATTAATTTCATAAGCCTAAATAACCTCCAAAAGACATATGTGTGTTACAACTATATCATCACTGAGTTGGACATCCCTCTGACATCTACTGACCCAGGGTTTGGAAAGAGAATACTCATACCTACTACTTGAATCTGTACTCCACATTTCAATGTCATCTTTACTAATTTGTCATATGAGTTAACATTTCTTCAATGCATGTAACCCTTGATTAACCATCCATTAGAACTATCATCAACTTTGATGCCAACTATGCTACTCTAGGAAATTGATTCAAATAACAATATATACATAATTAACACTTTTCTAGAGTATTTAAAATGTTCCCAAAATCAATTGGTGTATATTTTTATTTTTTTCATATCCCAACTTACATCTTTCATTGACATATTTATTAAGATTGAATTATCTATTTATTATTCATATTATATCTCTAATGCAAGCGACATCACATTTTAATATTAGGGTCAATACCTACTACAATTGAAGTTGTAGTGAAAAGAATGATCAATTCATTTATATAAACATATATCATAAAAGAATGATTTTAAAAGATAATCTATCCTTACTAATACTAAGGTAACAAAATGAATTCATATGAACATATCAACTATCCATCTATCTAAAATACCCTATTAGTCATAGTCCATTAACTTGACCCCACTCACATTTCTTTTAAGAAGATGAAATACTTTTTCTCTGGCAAAGTTCCAAATCACCCTACTACCCACATGCTACTACCCCATAATCTTCTTCACTTACCCATAGACCAAGCGAATTCCTTGGGTTTCTCTCCATTGTGGACTCACTTACCAAAGTTTTGGCCAAGACAAGCATAGGTGCCTTTTTCATGAGTCAAATCCTATTAATTTTGAGCTAGAAGATATGCATTTCAAATTCCCATGTTAAATCAACTTGCTACTTGGTCCCATATTGTTGGCAACGTGGAGTTTATCCTAGTCTTAATTAGGTGGGTGAAGAAAGACATATAAAATGCCATAACTTCTTCCAAGGCAAATCAAGGCGTCAAGGACAAAATGGAAGCCATTCCCTCTTGTCAGAATTATGTCATAAACTTGCATGGTATTCCAATATAATATTTGAAGGCACAAAGCGCCTAGGGAATAGGTGGATGAAATAAGTCTTGGTCATGTCAGATAAATTAAATACCTTGGTCTCCATAGCATATTAAATTGTTTTCTCATTCACCAACCCATGCTAGCCTAGGGTAGATAATATAGTAGGTTATTTGTCATGCTATATTTTGTGTAAAATATTACTTGGTGATAGTTTAGGTTTGTTTAACATGAGTATTATATATATATATTTTTAAAAAAGTTTCTTTTGATTTGATAGGGTGTTGACTCGAGTTATGTGTCTCATATGAGGTCCCTTCTAATGCAATTAATATGATGGTTAGTTTATTATGTTAAAATATGCTTTATAGGTTATAGGGTCCTAGGAGTCTAAGGAATACTCTTGAATATTTTAATGTCTGTATTAAGAGAAGAGATTTATTTTACTTTCTCATACATTTTCCAGAGGATAAAATGTGCACCTACAACAAGCTTATGTCTTAAGTCTTGTATATTTTATATCATCACTTGATTTTCTTCTTCTGTAATCTAGGATATTCAAGGTAAGTTATTGCAAGGATAATTAGGAGATAATTATAAACTAAGTATAGTTTTAAAAATGTGATTCATTTAGCATTCAAAACATTAACTTAATCCAATAACTCAACATTTCATGACATAACTTTATATGAAGTTATCTGGATTATCCCTATCTATGAATTATGAAATTTAGAAACCATTTTCTCAACATTATCTTTTTATGCAGATCTAGATTTGAATGTACATTCACAATTGGTAAACAATGGAACTAAAATGATAATAGCAATCCACCAGGATAATCCTTCCTATGAATATTATCTCTTCTATGATATAAAATTTCTTTTGCATTCCACTCAAGAGCATCAAGTAATTTGGATCTCTGATTGGTGTTACCATCCAATAAAACAACAATATTATTACAATGAATTATCTTCAGTGATACCCTCATGATACACAAAAAGGTGGTGAAGTCAACATATCATAATATACACAATGGAAAATACTTTTACTACACATCGCAACCTTTCCATTGACAATCAAACTAAGACAGTAGCTTTCTCTTACAATACATTTAGGCTCGCATAACAAAATGGAGTTTTTCTCTCTATCTCATCTCAATGCAATATTGTCTTCTCCTCCTATGCACATGGAAGATAACAAGGACTCCAAGTTTCCAAGATTTTTCTCTAAGAACTTGCAAATGCATCACAACAAAACAACAAGGACCATGGGTGCTTTCCACCCAACCATAGGCCTCAAAGAGACCACCCCCGCGCTAGGGTAACAAGGCTCAAACAAAATCCACATACACACTTGTAAGAAACATATACACCACATAAAAAAACTGCAACAAATCCCATCCCAAGGATATTTCACAAAGGCTCACCATTGGAACCTTGAACATTGGGTGAAGGTGGAAACACAAGGAGGTTTACCATTTCATATCATATTTTCCATAAAACTCATGCCCTTTTGGGGCTAAATCAACAAAATACAAGGCCCTTTCGGGGCTTCATAAACATCTTCCACCACACACACTACCAACACAACATCCTCAGCCACACACAACCAACAGCTTTAGCTTCCTACAAACCCATACTTCAGTTACTTCCTTCCTCACCATTTTTTTTTTTTTTTCTTATCCTCCCCCAAGGAAAAATATGAATATGACAATGGCATACAATGGAGCCCATACTCCAAGGTCCTCAACTATGCAATCCAACTACTGCATGTTCACCCTGGACTTCTCTTCCCTTCCCACAAGGGTGAGTGTAAGTCCCACACCCATAAGAACACTCAAGCACAACAAGAAAACAAAACCAAGTAGCAATAAAACAACACATTTTCAAGAGCACATCACATTATCACAACACAATATAAACACCCATAATGCAACAAGGAAATAGAGGAAATCCAAACCTCATACTCACAATACTCCACACAATACAAAAAGATGCACAATGGTGTCACACTAATCTACATGGAATGAACACCATTCAAACACTCACATGAATGCTACTCCACAATGCAATGCAATGCATACTCCATTGATAAACTCCACACTTGCAGATTGGCTTAACCATGCTAAAAGAAAGAAAAAGGAAAGGAAGCAAGCTTGAGATACCAACCTTGGTCCAAGCTAGGGTAAGGATAGTTGCAGTAGAGCTTCCCTCCTCTCCCTCCAAAACCTAACTGTTTGTAAAATTAGAGAGTGGCCAAGTGGTTTCTCATTTAGCCATACCTCTATACATATATATCCTTTTCATTTTCGGATTCCATAAAGAATGTCATTTTCATGGGGTCTCCTAGGTCCACTAGACACCCTAGAGGTCATTAATAGCTCCCTAGCCTATAGTACTAACATGGGTGGGGTTAATTTTAATCCCAACTTACCTTAAAGTTACTTTATGACCCTCCCAAAGCTAGGTGATTCAAATTTCAAATTCCCCAAGGTGATGACCTTGTCCTTTTACTGACTAAGGAAATAATCAAATTCCTCAATTGAGACATTTATCACAGAATAAGGTGGCCACATGATCCATTGACGAATAACTTGTCATATCAGATAACAAGCACAAGTGTCAAGTGACACACACAAAATATCACATTATATTAAAAAAAATGACTTTTTTTACAATAATACATGAACTATGCTACTACGCACACATACAATTCACATATATGAAATAAAACACATTACAATTAGGTTTGAATCTTTTCCACTAATTCAACCTTGGTTATGTCATGTTTGTAGTAGTTTGAGCCTTAATTCCCCTTTAACCCATGATCAAATTCCTGCACACTAAACTTGAGCGTCAGTAGTCCAAGAAAATCATATAAGCATATGTAAAATAAATCATTATCTCATTCAACATTAGACTTGCATATATTTCATCATCTCAAATTAACTTTCCCTTTCTTAATCATTTCAAATATAACCTTTAAAATATTAAAATATCAAAACTTACATATCACATTCGACATTTGAGTTCCATACTTCATTCCTTATAATTACATTACTTCTTCTAACAATTTCCATGTAAAATGTTCAAAATACTATAAAACTAAACTTTACTTATCAACATAACATGGTCAATTTAATATTCTGAATAACTTCATATTCTACGACAAGACACTGAATCCATAACTATTGAATCCCTAGGTATGCGGGTTAGGTTTCAATGCATAACAAAATTTTTCTTTTAACTCTAATTTCCACTTCAACATTACCTTCTTATATTAAAAGCATTTCTACCATTCAATTTCTATTAAAGCAATGTCAATAGCTTACAACATGAAATAGAATCATTAAATGCATCAATTAGGTCATAATATGCAGAGGTAATTGCGAATCATCAAAATGCAGATATTAAAATGACATAACCCTACAGTCTTAAAAGTGTATCAAACATAGGATTAAAATCACCGTAATGCAATTATCTCATTGGTACTATGACGAATTGGGTGAGGCCTCACAAATTAAATAACTTCATTTAGTTAATTTGGAATGGCTTCTCATTTAATTAAATAACTTTATTTAATTAATTAGAAGTAAGTACTCCATTTAATTTAATAATTTTGTTTAATTATTTCAAAATTCTTTTCAAAACTAGTCAACTCAAGTCAACCGTGGTTAAATCTGGTCAACTTTTGGTCAAACTTGATCTTTGCGTATGTGAATATGAGCAAATGTGAGTATGAATTCCAGCAACAATTCGATGCAAATTCTCATTCAACCTTTCAAAATGAAGAGATGAGGGTCTCTTAAATAGACTTTCCTGGAATTCATCAACAGTTGAGATCAATTTCAATCAATGATCAGGATTAAAGGTGAAGTTAAGTCATAAAGGGAGATTTCTAAATTACAAGGAGTTAACAGATTTAATTTCAGTAAAACAAGGAGTTAACTGATTCAATTTGAGTAGAAAAAGGAGTTAACTGATTTAACTCATTTTTTATCAATAGTGAACTAGAAATTTCCGTTTTTGAACTGAAGAGAGATTTTTTTGAGATATTTAATTTAATAAAATGAGATATGCTCTCATAATTACTTTTTCTATTTAATTAAATAATGTTTAATTAATTAGAGACAATTTTCTTATTTAATTAAATAACTTCATTTAATTAATTACGAATGGCTTATCATTTAATTAAATAACTTTTTTTAATTAATTAGAAGTAAGTACTCCATTTAATTAAATAATTTCGTTTAATTATTTCAATTTTTTTTTCAAAACTAGTCAACTCAAGTCAACCGTGGTTAAATCTGCTGAACTTTTGGTCAAACTTGATCTTTGCGTATGTGAATATGAGCAAATATAAGTATGAATTCAAGCAACAATTCGATGCAAATTCTCATTCAACCTTTCAAAATGAAGAGATGAGGGTCTCTTAAATAGACTTTCCTGGAATTCATCAACGGTTTAGATCGATTTCAATCAACGGTCAGGATTAAAGGTGAAGTTCAGTCATAAAGGGAGATTTCCAAATTAAAGGGAGTTAACAGATTTAATTTGAGTAAAATAAGGAGTTAACTGATTCAATTTGAGTAGAAAAAGGAGTTAACTGATTTAACTCATTTTTGATCAATAGTGAACATGAAATTGCCCTTTTTGAACTGAAGAGAGATTTTGTTGAGATATTTAATTTAATAAAATGAGATATTCTCTCATAATTACTTTTTCTATTTAATTAAATAATCTTTAATTAATTAGAAACACTTTTCTTATTTAGTTAAATAACTTCATTTAATTAATTTGGAATGGCTTCTCATTTAATTAAATAACTTTGATTAATTAATTAGAAGTAAGTACTCCATTTAATTAAATAATTTTGTTTAATTATTTCAAAATTCTTTTCAAAACTAGTCAACTCAAGTCAACCGTGGTTAAATCTGGTCAACTTTTGGTCAAACTTGATCGTTGCGTATGTGAATATGAGCAAATGTGAGTATGAATTCCAGCAACAATTCGACGCAAATTCTCATTCAACCTTTCAAAATAAAGAGATGAGGGTCTCTTAAATAGACTTTCCTAGAATTCATCAACGGTTGAGATCGATTTCAATCAACGGTCAGGATTAAAGGTGAAGTTCAGTCATAAAGGGAGATTTTCAAATTAAAGGGAGTTAATAGATTTAATTTGAGTAAAATAAGGAGTTAACTGATTCAATTTGAGTAGAAAAAGGAGTCAACTGATTTAACTCATTTTTTATGAATAGTGAACTAAAAATTTCTCTTTTTGAACTGAAGAGAGATTTTGTTGAGATATTTAATTTAATAAAATGAGATATCCTCTCATAATTACTTTTTTTATTTAATTAAGTAATCTTTAATTAATTAGAGACACTTTTCTTATTTAATTAGATAACTTCATTTAATTAATTAGGAATGGCTTCTCAGTTAATTAAATAACTTTGTTTAATTAATTAGAAGTAAGCACTCCAGTTAATTAAATAATTTCATTTAATTATTTCAAAATTCTTTTCGAAACTAGTCAACTCAAGTCTACCATGGTTAACTCTGGTCAACTTTTGGTCAAACTTGATCTTTGCGTATGTGAATATGAGCAAATGTGAGTATGAATTTCAGCAAAGATTCTATGCTAATTGTCATTCAACCTTTCAAAATGAAGATACGAGGGTCTCTTAAATAGACATTCCTGGAATTCATCAACGATTGAGATCAATTTCAATCAACGGTCAGTATTAAAGGTGAAGTTCAGTCATAAAGGGAAATTTTCAAATTAAAGGGAGTTAACAGATTTAATTTGAGTAAAATAAGGAGTTAACTGATTCAATTTGAGTATAAAAATGAGTTAACTGATTTATCTCATTTTTGATCAATAGTGAACTGGAAATTTTCCTTTTTGAACTGAAGAGAGATTTTGTTGAGATATTTAATTTAATAAAATGACATATGCTCTCATAATTACTTTTTCTATTTAATTAAATAATCTATAATTAATTAGAGACACTTTTCTTATTTAATTAAATAACTTCATTTAATTAATTAGGAAAGGCTTCTTATTTAATTAAATAACTTTGTTTAATTAATTAGAAGTATGTACTCCATTTAATTAAATAATTTTGTTTAATTATTTGAAATTTTTTTTCAAGACTAGTCAACTCAAGTCAATCGTGGTTAAATCTGGTCAAACTTGATCTTTGCGTATGTGAATATGAGCAAATGTGAGTATGAATTTCAGCAACAATTCGATGCA
This sequence comes from Cupressus sempervirens, assembly GCA_028749045.1. Classification (NCBI taxonomy): domain Eukaryota; kingdom Viridiplantae; phylum Streptophyta; class Pinopsida; order Cupressales; family Cupressaceae; genus Cupressus; species Cupressus sempervirens. Next base: position 105,975,134 of record CM053791.1, on the reverse strand, counting down.
AATTCTCATTCAACCTTTCAAAATGAAGAGATGAGGGTCTCTTAAATAGACTTTCCTGGAATTCATCAACGGTTGAGATCGATTTCAATAAACGATCAGGATTAAAGGTGAAGTTCAGTCATAAAGGCAGATTTCCAAATTAAAGGGAGCTAACAGATTTAATTTGAGTAAAATAAGGAGGTAACTGATTCAATTTGAGTAGAAAAAAGAGTTAACTGATTTAACTCATTTTTTATAAATAGTGAACCGGAAATTTCCCTTTTTGAACTGAGGATACATTTATTTGAGATATTTAATTTAATAAAATGAGATATGCTCTCATAATTACTTTTTCTATTTAATTAAATAATCTTTAATTAATTAGAGACACTTTTCTTATTTCATTAAATAACTTCATTGAATTAATTAGGAACGGCTTCTCATTTAATTAAATAACTTTTTTTAATTAATTTGAAGTAAGTACTCCATTTAATTAAATAATTTTATTTAATTATTTCAAAAAAAAATTTGAAACTAGTCAACTCAAGTCAACCGTGGTTAAATCTGGTCAACTTTTGGTCAAACTTGATCTTTGCGTATGTGAATATGAGCAAATGTGAGTATGAATTCTAGCAACAATTCGATGCAAATTCTCATTCAACCTTTCAAAATGAAGAAATGAGGGTCTCTTAAATAGACTTTCTTGGAATTCATCAACGGTTGAGATCGATTTCAATCAACAGTCAAGATTAAAGGTGAAGTTCAGTCATAAAGGGAGATTTCCAAATTAAAGGGAGTTAACAGATTTAATTTGAGTAAAATAAGGAGTTAACTGATTCAATTTGAGTAGAAAAAGGAGTGAACTGATTTAACTCATTTTTGATCAATAGTGAACATGAAATTGCCCTTTTTGAACTGAAGAGAGATTTTGTTGAGATATTTAATTTAATAAAATGAGATATTCTCTCATAATTACTTTTTCTATTTAATTAAATAATCTTTAATTAATTAGAAACACTTTTCTTATTTAGTTAAATAACTTCATTTAATTAATTTGGAATGGCTTCTCATTTAATTAAATAACTTTGATTAATTAATTAGAAGTAAGTACTCCATTTAATTAAATAATTTTGTTTAATTATTTCAAAATTCTTTTCAAAACTAGTCAACTCAAGTCAACCGTGGTTAAATCTGGTCAACTTTTGGTCAAACTTGATCGTTGCGTATGTGAATATGAGCAAATGTGAGTATGAATTCCAGCAACAATTCGACGCAAATTCTCATTCAACCTTTCAAAATAAAGAGATGAGGGTCTCTTAAATAGACTTTCCTAGAATACATCAACGGTTGAGATCGATTTCAATCAACGGTCAGGATTAAAGGTGAAGTTCAGTCATAAAGGGAGATTTTCAAATTAAAGGGAGTTAACAGATTTAATTTGAGTAAAATAAGGAGTTAACTGATTCAATTTGAGTAGAAAAAGGAGTCAACTGATTTAACTCATTTTTTATCAATAGTGAACTAAAAATTTCTCTTTTTGAACTGAAGAGAGATTTTGTTGAGATATTTAATTTAATAAAATGAGATATCCTCTCATAATTACTTTTTTTATTTAATTAAGTAATCTTTAATTAATTAGAGACACTTTTCTTATTTAATTAGATAACTTCATTTAATCAATTAGGAATGGCTTCTCAGTTAATTAAATAACTTTGTTTAATTAATTAGAAGTAAGCACTCCAGTTAATTAAATAATTTCATTTAATTATTTCAAAATTCTTTTCGAAACTAGTCAACTCAAGTCTACCATGGTTAACTCTGGTCAACTTTTGGTCAAACTTGATCTTTGCGTATGTGAATATGAGCAAATGTGAGTATGAATTTCAGCAAAGATTCTATGCTAATTGTCATTCAACCTTTCAAAATGAAGATACGAGGGTCTCTTAAATAGACATTCCTGGAATTCATCAACGATTGAGATCAATTTCAATCAACGGTCAGTATTAAAGGTGAAGTTCAGTCATAAAGGGAAATTTTCAAATTAAAGGGAGTTAACAGATTTAATTTGAGTAAAATAAGGAGTTAACTGATTCAATTTGAGTATAAAAATGAGTTAACTGATTTATCTCATTTTTGATCAATAGTGAACTGGAAATTTTCCTTTTTGAACTGAAGAGATATTTTGTTGAGATATTTAATTTAATAAAATGACATATGCTCTCATAATTACTTTTTCTATTTAATTAAATAATCTATAATTAATTAGAGACGCTTTTCTTATTTAATTAAATAACTTCATTTAATTAATTAGGAAAGGCTTCTTATTTAATTAAATAACTTTGTTTAATTAATTAGAAGTATGTACTCCATTTAATTAAATAATTTTGTTTAATTATTTGAAATTTTTTTTCAAGACTAGACAACTCAAGTCAATCGTGGTTAAATCTGGTCAAACTTGATCTTTGCGTATGTGAATATGAGCAAATGTGAGTATGAATTTCAGCAACAATTCGATGCAAATTCTCATTCAACCTTTCAAAATGAAGAGATGAGGGTCTCTTAAATAGACTTTCCTGGAATTCATCAACGGTTGAGATCGATTTCAATAAACGATCAGGATTAAAGGTGAAGTTCAGTCATAAAGGCAGATTTCCAAATTAAAGGGAGCTAACAGATTTAATTTGAGTAAAATAAGGAAGTAACTGATTCAATTTGAGTAGAAAAAAGAGTTAACTGATTTAACTCATTTTTTATAAATAGTGAACCGGAAATTTCCCTTTTTGAACTGAGGATACATTTATTTGAGATATTTAATTTAATAAAATGAGATATGCTCTCATAATTACTTTTTCTATTTAATTAAATAATCTTTAATTAATTAGAGACACTTTTCTTATTTCATTAAATAACTTCATTGAATTAATTAGGAACGGCTTCTCATTTAATTAAATAACTTTTTTTAATTAATTTGAAGTAAGTACTCCATTTAATTAAATAATTTCATTTAATTATTTCAAAAAAAAATTTGAAACTAGTCAACTCAAGTCAACCGTGGTTAAATCTGGTCAACTTTTGGTCAAACTTGATCTTTGCGTATGTGAATATGAGCAAATGTGAGTATGAATTCTAGCAACAATATGATGCAAATTCTCATTCAACCTTTCAAAATGAAGAAATGAGGGTCTCTTAAATAGACTTTCTTGGAATTCATCAACGGTTGAGATCGATTTCAATCAACGATCAGGATTAAAGTTGAAGTTCAGTGATAAAAGAAAATTTTCAAATTAAAGGGAGTTAACAGATTTAATTTGATTAAAATAAGAAGTTAACTGATTCAATTTGAGTAGAAAAAGGAGTTAACAGATTTAACTCATTTTCGATCAATAGTGAACTGAAATTTTTCCTTTTTGAACTGAAGAGAGATTTTGTTGAGATATTTAATTTAATAAAATGAGATGTGCTCTGATAGTTACTTTTTCTATTTATTTAAATAATCTTTAATTAATTAGAGGCACTTTTTTTATTTAATTAAATAACTTCTTTTAATTAATTAGGAATGGATTCTCATTTAATTAAACAACTTTGTTTAACTAATTAGAAGTAAGTACTCCATTTAATTGAATAATTTTGTTTAATTATTTCAAAATTCTTTTCGAAACTAGTTAACTCAGGTCAACCGTGGTTAAATTTGGTCAACTTTTGGTCAAACTTGATATTTGCGTATGTGAATATGAGCAAATGTGAGTATGAATTCCAGCAATAATTCGATGCAAATTCTCATTCAATCTTTCAAAATGAAGAGATGAGGGTCTCTTAAATAGACTTTCCTGAAATTCATCAACTGTTGAGATCGATTTCAATCAATGGTCAAGATTGAAGGTGAAGTTTAGTCATAAAGGGAGATTTCCAAATTAAAGGGAGTTAACAGATTTAATTTGAGTAAAATAATGAATTAACTGATTCAACTTGAGTAGAAAAAGGAGTCAACTGATTTAACTCATTTTTTATCAATAGTGAACTGAAAATTTTGCTTTTTGAACTGAAGAGAGATTTTGTTGAGATATTTAATTTAATAAAATATGATATGCTCTCATAATTAATTTTTCTATTTATTTAAATAATCTTTAATTAATTAGAGGCACTTTTCTTATTTAATTAAATAACTTCATTTAATTAATTAGGAATGGCTTCTCATTTAATTAAATAACTTTGCTTAATTAATTAGAGGTAAGTACTCCATTTAATTAAATAATTTCTTTTAATTATTTAAAAAAAATTTCGAAACTAGTCAACTCAAGTCAACCATGGTTAAATCTGGTCAACTTTTTGTTAAACTTGATTTTTGCGTATGTGAATGTGAGCAAATGTGAGTATGAATTTCAGGAACAATTCGATGCAAATTCTCATTCAACCTTTCAAAATGAAAAGATGAGGGTCTCTTAAATAGACTTTCTTGGAATTCATCAACGGTTGAGATTGATTTCAATCAACAGTCAGGATTAAAGGTGAAGATCAGTCATAAAGGGAGATTTTCAAATTAAATGGAGTTAACAGATTTAATTTGAGTAAAATAAGGAGTTAACTGATTTAACTCATTTTTGATCAATAGTGAACTGGAAATTTCCCTTTTTCAACTAAATCGAGATTTTGTTGAGATATTTAGTTTAATAAAATGAGATATGCTCTCATAAATACTTTTTCTATTGAATCAAATAATCTTCAATTAACTAAAGACACTTTTCTTATTTAATTAAATAACTTCATTTAATTAATTAAGAATGGCTTCTCATTTAATTAAATAACTTTGTTTAATTAATTAGAAGTAAGTATTGCATTTAATTAAATAATTTTGTTTAATTATTTCAAAATTCTTTTTGAATTTAGTCAACTCAAGTCAACCGTGGTTAAATTTGGTCAACTTTTGGTCAAATTTGATCTTTGTGTATGTGAATATGAGAAAATGTGAGTATGAATTCCAGCAACCATTCGATGCAAATTCTCATTCAGCCTTTCAAAATGAAAAAATGAGGGTCTCTTAAATAGACTTTCTTGGAATTCATCAACGGTTGAGATCGATTTCAATCAACGGTCAGTATTAAAGGTGAAGTTCAGTCATAAAGGGAGATTTTCAAATTAAAGGGAGTTAACAGATTTAAGTTGAGTAAAATAAGGAGTTAACTGATTCAATTTGAGTAGAAAAAGGAGTCAACTGATTTAACTCATTTTTTATCAATAGTGAACTGAAAATTTCCCTTTCTGAACTGAAGAGAGATTTTTTTGAGATATTTAATTTAATAAAATCAGATATGCTCTCATAATTATTTTTTCTATTTAATCAAATAATCTTCAATTAATTAAAGACACTTTTATTATTTAATTAAATAACTTCATTTAATTAATTAGGAATGGCTTCTCATTTAATTAAATAACTTTGTTTAATTCATTAGAAGTAAGTACTGCATTTAATTAAATAATTTTGTTTAATTATTTCAAAATTCTTTTTGAATTTAGTCAACTCAAGTCAATCGTGGTTAAATTTGGTCAACTTTTTGTCAAACTTGATCTTTGCGTATGTGAATATGAGCAAATGTGAGTACGAATTCTAGCAACAATTCGATGCAAATTCTCATTCAACCTTTCTAAATGAAGAGATGAGGGTCTCTTAAATAGACTTTTTTGGAATTCATCAACGGTTGAGATCGATTTCAATCAACAGTCAGGATTAAAAGTGAAGTTACTCATAAAAGGAGATTTCCAAATTAAAGGGAGTTAACAGATTTAATTTGAGTAGAATAAGGAGTTCACTGATTCAATTTGAGTAGAAAAGGAGTGAACTAATTTAACTCATTTTTTATCAGTAGTGAATTGAAAATTTCCATTTTTGGACTGAAGAGAGATTTTGTTGAGATATTTAATTTTATAAAATGAGATATGCTCTCATAATTACTTTTTCTATTTAATTAAATAATCTTTAATTAATTAGAGACACTTTTCTTATTTATTTAAATAACTTCATTTAATTAATTAGGAATGGCTTCTCATTTAATTAAATAACCTTGTTTGATTAATTAGAAGTAAGTACTCCATTTCATTAAATAATTTCATTTAATTATTTCAATTTTTTTTAAAAAACTAGTCAACTCAAGTCAACCGTAGTTAAATCTGGTAACCTTTTGGTCAAACTTGATCTTTGCGTATGTGAATATGAGTAAATGTGAGTATGAATTCCAGCAACAATTTGATGCAAATTCTCATTCAACCTTTCAAACTGAAGAGATGAGGGTCTCTTAAATAGACTTTCTTGGAATTCATCAACGGTTGAGATCGATTTCAATCAACGGTCAGGATTAGAGGTGAAGTTCAGTCATAAAGGTAGATTTCCAAATTAAAGGGAGTTAACAGATTTAATTTGAGTAAAATAAGGAGTTAACTGATTCAATTTGAGTAGATAAAGGAGTCAACTGATTTAACTCATTTTTGATCAATAGTGAACTGGAAATTTCCCTTTTTGAACTGAAGAGAGATTTTGTTGAGATATTTAATTTAATAAAATGAGATATGCTCTCATAATTACTTTTTCTATTTAATTAAATAATCTTTAATTAATTAGAGACACTTTTCTTATTTAAGTAAATAACTTCATTTAATTAATTAAGAATGGCTTCTCATTTAATTAAATAACTTTTTTTAATTAATTTGAAGTAAGTAGTCCATTTAATTAAATAATTTTGTTTAATTATTTCAAAATTCTTTTTGAATTTTGTCGACTCAAGTCAACCGTGGTTAAATCTGGTCAACTTTTGGTCGAACTTGATCTTTCCGTATATGAATATGAGCAAATGTGACTATGAATTCCACCAACAATTCGATGCAAATTCTCATTCAACCTTTCAAAATGAATAGATGAGGGTCTCTTAAATAGACTTTCCTGGAATTCATCAACAGTTGAGATCGATTTTAATCAACGGTCAGGATTAAAGGTGAAGTTCAGTCATAAAGGAAGATTTCCAAATTAAAGGGAGTTAACAGATTTGATTTGAGTAAAATAAGGAGTTAACAGATTCAATTTGAGTAGAAAAAGGAGTTAACTGATTTAACTCATTTTTGATCAATAGTGAACTGGAAATTTTCCTTTTTGAACTCAAGAGAGATTTTGTCGAGATATTGAAATTAATAAAATGAGATATGCTCTCTAAATTACTTTTTCTATTTAATTAAATAATCTTTAATTAATTAGAGACACTTTACTTATTTAATTAAATAACTTCATTTAATTAATTAGGAATGGTTTGTCATTTAATTAAATAACTTTGTTTATTAATTAGAAGTAAGTACTCTATTTAATTAAATAATTTCGTTTAATTATTTCAAAAAAAATTTGAAACTAACCAACTCAAGTCAACCGTGGTTAAATCTAGTCAACTTTTTGTCAAACTTGATCTTTTCGTATGTCAATATGAGAAAATGTGAGTATGAATTTTAGCAACAATTCAATACAAATTCTCATTCAACCTTTCAAAATGAAGAGATGAGGGTCTCTTAAATAGACTTTCCTAGAATTCATCAACGGTTGAGATTGATTTCAATCAACGGTCAGGATTTAAAGTTGAAGTTCAGTCATCAAGGGAGATTTCCAAATTAAAGGGAATTAACGGATTTAATTTGAGTAAAATAAGGAATTAACTGATTCAATTTGAGTAGAAAAAGGAGTTAACTAATTTAACTCAATTTTGATAAATAGTGAATTGAAAATCTACCTTTTGGTACTAAAGAGAGATTTTATTGAGATATTTAATTTAATAAAATGAGATATGATCTCATAATTACTTTTTTTATTTAATTAAATAATCTTTAATTAATAAGAGACACTTTTCTTATTTAATTAAATAACTTCATTTAATTAATTAGGAATGGCTTCTCATTTAATTAAATAACTTTGTTTAATTAAGTAGAAGTAAGTAATCCATTTAATTAAATAATTTTGTTTAATTATTTCAAAATTGTTTTCGAAACTAGTCAACTCAAGTCAACCGTGGTTAAATTTGGTTAACTTTTGGTTAAACTTTATCTTTGCGTATGTGAATATGAGAAAATGTGAGTATGAATTCCAACAACAATCCGATGCAAATTCTCACTCAACCTTTCAAAACGAAGAGACGAAGGTCTCTTAAATAGACTTTCCTGGAATTCATCAACGGTTGAGATTGATTTCAATCAACGGTCAAGATTAAAGGTGAAGTTCAGTCATAAAAGGAGATTTCTAAATTAAAGTGAGTTAACAGATTGAATTTGAGTAAATAGGGAGTTAACAGATTCAATTTGAGTAGAAAAAGGAGTTAACTAATTTAACTCATTTTGATCAATAGTGAACTAAAACTTTACCTTTTCGAATTGAAGAGACATTTTGTTGAGATATTTAATTTAACAAAATGAGATATGCTCTCATAATTACTTTTTCTATTTAATTAAATAATTTTTAATTAATTAAAGACACTTTTCTTATTTAATTAAATAACTTCATTTAATTAATTAGGAATGGCTTCTCATTTAATTAAATAATTTTGTTTAATTAAGTAGAAGTAAGTAATCCATTTAATTAAATAATTTCGTTTAATTATTTCAAAATTGTTTTCGAAACTAGTCAACTCAAGTCAACCGTGGTTAAATCTAGTTAACTTTTGGTTAAACTTGATCTTTGCGTATGTGAATATGAGCAAATGTGAGTATGAATTCCAACAACAATTCGATGCAAATTCTCACTCAACCTTTCAAAACGAAGAGACGAAGGTCTCTTAAATAGACTTTCCTGGAATTCATCAATGGTTGAGATCGATTTCAATCAACGGTCAAGATTAAAGGTGAAGTTCAGTCATAAAGGGAGATTTCTAAATTAAAGTGAGTTAACAGATTCAATTTGAGTAGAAAAAGGAGTTAACTAATTTAACTCATTTTGATCAATAGTGAACTGAAAATTTACCTTTTCGAATTGAAGAGACATTTTGTTGAGATATTTAATTTAATAAAATGAGATATGCTCTCATAATTACTGTTTCTATTTTATTAAATAATTTTTAATTAATTAGAGACACTTTTCTTATTTAATTAAATAACTTCATTTAATTAATTAGGAATGGCTTCTCATTTAATTAAATAATTTTGTTTAATTAATTAGAAGTAAGTACTTCATTTAATTAAATAATTTTATTTAATTATTTTAAAATTCTTTTCGAAACTAGTCAACTCAAGTCAACCGTGGTTAAGTCTGGTAAAGTTTTGGTCAAACTTGATCTTTGCATATGTTAATATGAGCAAATGTGCGTATGAATTCCAGCAACAATTCGACGCAAATTCTCATTCAACCTTTCAAAATGAAGATATAAGGGTCTCTTAAATAGACTTTCTTGGAATTTATCAATGGTTGAGATCGATTTCAATCAACAGTCAGGATTAAAGATGAAGTTCAGTCATAAAGGGAGATTTCCAAAGTAAATGGAGATAATAGATTTCATTTGATTAAAATAAGGAGTTAACTCATTCAATTTGGGTAGAAAAAGGAGTTAATTGATTTAACTCATTTTTTATCAATAGTGAACTGAAAATTTCTCTTTTTGAACTAAAGAGAGATTTTGTTGAGATATTTAATTTAATAAAATGAGATATACTTTCATAATTACTTTTTCTAATTAATTAAATAATCTTTAAATAATTAGAGACACTTTTCTTATTTAATTAAATAACTTCATTTAATCAATTGGGAATGGCTTCTCATTTAATTAAATAACTTTGTTTAATTAATTAAAAGTAAGTACTCCATTTAATTAAAAAAATTTGTTCAAGTATTTAAAAATTCTTTTTGAAACTAGTTAACTCAAGTCAATCGTGGTTAAATCTGGTCAACTTTTGGTCAAACTTGATATTTGCGTATGTGAATATGAGCAAATATGAGTACGAATTCCAGCAACAATTCGATGCAAATTCTCATTCAACCTTTCAAAATGAAGAGATGAGGGTCTCTTAAATAGACTTTCCTGAAATTCATCAACGATTTAGATCGATTTCAATCAACGATCATGATTAAATGTGAAGTTCAACCATGAAGTGAGATTTTCAAATTAAAGGGAGTTAACGGGTTTAATTTGAGTAAAATAAGGAGTTAACTGATTCAATTTGAGTAGAAAAAATAGTTAACTAATTTAACTCATTTTTGATCAATAGTGAACTGAAAATTTCTATTTTTGAACATAAGAGAGATTTTTTTGAGATATTTAATTTAATAAAATGAGATATGCTCTCATAATTAGTTTTTCTATTTAATTAAATAATCTTTAATTAATTAGCGACACTTTTCTTATTTAATTAAATAACTTCATTTAATTAATTAGGAATGGCTTCTCATTTAATTAAATAACTTTGTTTAACTAATTAAAAGTAAGTACTCCATTTAATTAAACAATTTTGTTTAATTATTTAAAAATTCTTTTCGAAACTAGTTAACTCAAGTCAATCGTGGTTAAATCTGGTCAACTTTTGGTCAAACTTGATATTTGCGTATGTGAATATGAGCAAATGTCAGTATGAATTCCAGCAACAATTCAATGGAAATTCTCATTCAACCTTTCAAAATGAATAGATGAGAGTCTCTTAAATAGACTTTCCTGAAATTCATCAACGGTTGAGATCGATTTCAATCAAGGGTCAGGATTAAAGGTGAAGTTCAGTCATAAAGGGAGATTACAAAATTAAAGAGAGTTAACAGATTTAATTAGTAAAATAAGGAGTTAACTGATTCAATTTGAGTAGAAAAAGGAGTTAACTGATTTAACTCATTTTTTATCAATAGTGAACTGAAAATTTCCCTTTTTGAACTGAAGAGAGATTTTATTGAGATATTTGATTTAATAAAATTAGATATGCTCTCATAATTATTTTTTCTATTTAATTAAATAATCTTTAATTAATTAGAGACACTTTTCTTATTTTATTTAAATAACTTCATTTAATTAATTAGGAATGGCATCTCATTTAATTAAACAACTTTGTTTAATTAGTTAGAAGTAAGTACTCCATTTCATTAAATAATTTTTTTTAATTATTTCAAAATTCTTTTCAAAACTAGTCAACTCAAGTCAACCGTGATTAAATCTGGTCAACTTTTGGTCAAACTTGATCTTTGCGTATGTGAATATGAGCAAATGTGAGTATGAATTCGAGCAACAATTCGATGCAAATTCTCATTCAACTTTCCAAAATGAAGAGATGAGGGTCTCTTAAATAGACTTTCCTTGAATTCATCAATGGTTGAGATCGATTTCAATTAGCGGTCAGCATTAAAGGTGAAGTTCTATCGTAAAGGGAGATTTCCAAATTAAAGGGTGTTAACGGATTTAATTTGAGTAAAAGGAGTTAACTGATTCAATTTGAGTACAAAAAGGAGTTAACTATATAACTCATTTTTTATCAATAGTGAATTGAAAATTTTCCTTTCCGAACTGAAGAGAGGTTTTGTTCAGATATTTAATTTAATAAAATGAGATATGCTCTCGTAATTAGTTTTTCTATTTAATTAAGTAATCTTTGTTGGGTGATGCGACGCGCTCCCCTGCCCACAGGTGGTTAATTATGTGTTGTTCCATGTTCACTAACAGTCATGGCTTTTGGTGCAACGGCAAATGGGCCCCACAATTGGTATCAGAGCCTGGTTTTGGCTTGGTCATGGGTTCAAATCTCTCCGGTGCCATCCCGACCCGCGTAAGCACCTGGTATGCGTGTCGAGGGGGAGATTGTTGGGTGATGCGACGCGCTCCCCTGCCCACAGGTGGTTAATTATGTGGTGTTCCATGTTCACTAACAGGCATGGCTTTTGGTGCAACGACAAATGGGCCCCACAATCTTTAATTAATTAAAAGAAACTTTTCTTATTTAAATAAATAACTTCATTTAATTAATTAGGAATGGCATCTCATTTAATTAAACAACTTTGTTTAACTATTTAGAAGTAATTACTCAATTTAATTAAATAATTTCTTTTAATTATTTCAAAGTTTTTTTCGAAACTAGTCAACTCAAGTCAACCATGGTTAAATATGGTTAACTTTTGGTCAAACTTGATCTTTGCGTATGTGAATATGAGCAAATGTGAGTATGAATTCCAACAACAATTCAATGCAAATTCTCATTCAACCTTTCAAAATGAAGAGATGAGGGTCTCTTAAATAGACTTTCCTGAACTTCATCAACGGTTGAGATTGATTTCAATCAGCGGGCAGCATCAAAGGTGAAGTAAAGTCATAAAGGGAGATCTCCAAATTAAAGGGAGTTAACAAATTTAATTTGAGTAAAATAAGGAGTTAACTAATTCAATTTGAGTAGAAAAAGGAGTTAACTGATTTAACTCATTCTTAATCAATAGTGAACTGGAAATTTTCCTTTTTGAACTAAAGATAGATTTTGTTGAGATATTTAATTTAATAAAATGAGATATGCTCTCATATTTACTTTTTTTATTTAATTAAGTAATATTTAATTAATTAGGGACATTTTTCTTATTTAATTAATTAACTTCATTTAATTAATTAACTTCATTTAACTAATTAGGAATGACTTCTCATTTATTTAAATAACTTTGTTTAATTAATTAGAAGTAAGTACTCCATTTAATTAAATAATTTTGTTTAATTATTTCAAAATACTTTTTGAAACTAAACAACTCAAGTCAACTGTGGTTAAATCTGATCAACATTTGGTCAAACTTGATCTTTGTGTATGTGAATATGAGCAAATGTGAGTATGAATTCCATCAACAATTCGATGCAAATTCTCATTCAACCTTTCAAAATAAAGAGATGAGGGTCTCTTAAATAGACTTTCCTGGAATTCATCAATGGTTGAGATCGATTTCATTCAGTAGTCAGGATTAAAAGTGAAGTTCAGTCATAAAAGGAGATTTCCAAATTAAAGGGAGTTAACAGATTTAATTTGAGTAAAATAAGGAGTTAACTGATTCAATTTGAGTAGAAAAAAGAGTTAACTCATTTAACTCATTTTTGATAAATAGTGAACTAGAAATTTCCCTTTTCGAACTGAAGAGAGATTTTGTTGAGATATTTAATTTAATAAAATGAGATAAGCTCTCTTAATTGCTTTTTCTATTTAATTAAATAATCTTTAATTAATTGGAGACACTTTTCTGATTTAATTAAATAACTTCATTTAATTAATTAGGAATGGCTTCTCATTTAATTAAATGACTTTGTTTAATTAATTAGAAGTAAGTACTGTGTTTAATTAAATAATTTCGTTTAATTATTTAAAAATTCTTTTCGAAACTAGTAAACTCAAGTCAACCTTTGTTAAATTTGGTCAACTTTTGGTCAAACATGATCTTTGCGTATGTGAATATGAGCAAATGTGAGTATGAATTATAGCAACAATTCGATGCAAATTCTCATTCAACCTTTCAAAATGAAGAGATGAGGGTCTCTTAAATAGACTTTTTTGGAATTCATCAACGGTTGAGATCGATTTCAATTAGTGGTCAGGACTAAAGGTGAAGTTCAGTCATAAAAGGAGATTTCCAAATTAACGTGAGTTAACAGATTTAATTTGAGTAAAATAAGGAGTTAGCTGATTCAATTTGAGTAGAAGAAGGAGTTAACTGATTTAACTCATTTTTGATCAATAGTGAACTCAAAATTTCCCTTTTTGAACTGAAGATAGATTTTGTTCAGATATTTAATTTAATAAAATGAGATATGCTCTCACAATTACTTTTTCTATTTAATTAAATAATCTGTAATTAATTAGAGACACTTTTCTTAATTAATTAAATAACTTCATTTAATTAATTAGGAATGGCTTCTCATTTAATTAAATAGCTTTGTTTAATTAATTAGAAGTAAGTACTCCATTTAATTAAATAATTTCGTTTAATTATTTCAAATTTTTTTTCGAAACTAGTCAACTCAAGTCAACCATGGTTAAATCTGATCAACTTTTGGTCAAACTTGATCTTTGCATATCTGAATATGAGCAAATGTGAGTATGAATTTTAGTAACAATTCGATGCAAATTCTCATTCAACCATTCAAAATAAAGAGATGAGGGTCTCTTAAATAGACTTTCCTCGAATTCATGAACGATTGAGATCAATTTCAATTAGCGGTCATGATTAAAGGTGAAGTTCAGTCATAAAGGGAGATTTCCAAATTAAAGGGAGTTAACAGATTTAATTTTAGTATAATAAGGAGTTAACTGATTCAATTTGAGTAGAAAAAGGAGTTAACTGATTTAACTCATTTTTTCTCAATAGTGAATTGGAAATTTCCCTTTTTGAACTGAAGAGAGATTTTGTTGAGATATTTAATTTAATAAAATGACATATGCTCTCATAATTACTTTTTCTATTTTATTAAGTAATCTTTAATTAATTATAGAGACTTTTCTTATTTAATTAAATAACTTCATTTAATTAATTAGGAATGGCTTCTCATTTAATTAAATAACTTCGTTTAATTAATTAGAAGTAAGTACTTCATTTAATTAAATAATTTCGTTTAATTATTTCAAAATTATTTTCAAAACTAGTCAACTCAAGTCAACTGTGGTTAAATCTGGTCAACTTTTGGTCAAACGTGATCTTTGCGTATTTTAATATGAGCAAATGTGAGTATGAATTCTAGCAACAATTTGATGCAAATTCTCATTCAACCTTTCAAAATGAAGAGATGAAGGTCTCTTAAATAGACTTTCCTAGAATTCATCAACGGTTGAGATCGATTTCAACAGCGGTCAAGATTAAAGGTGAAGTTCAGTTATAAAGGAAGATTTCCAAATTAAAGGGAGTTAACAGATTTAATTTGAGTAAAATAAGGAGTTAACTGATTCAATTTGAGTAGAAAAAGGAGTTAACTCATTTAACTCATTTTTGATCAATAGTGAACTGGAAATTTCCCTTTTTGAACTGAAGAGAGATTTTCTTGAGATATTTAATTTTATAAAATGAGATATGCTCTCGTAATTACTTTTTCTATTTAATTAAGTAATCTTTAGTTAATTAGAGACATTTTTCTTATTTAATTCAATAACTTAATTTAATTAATTAGGAATGGCTTCTCATTTAATTAAATAACTTTGTTTAATTAATTAGAAGTAAGTACTCCATTTAATTAAATAATTTCATTTAATTATTTTAAAATTCTTTTCGAAACTAGTCAACTCTATTCAATCGTGGTTAAATTTGGTCAATTTTTTATCAAACTTGATCTTTGCGTATGTGAATATGAGCAAATGTGAGGATGAATTTCAGCAACAATTCGATGCAAATTCTCATTCAACCTTTCAAAATGAAGAGATGAGGGTCTCTTAAATAGACTTTCCTGGAATTCATAAATGGTTGAGATCGATTTCAAATAGCGGTCAGGATTAAAGGTGAAGTTCAGTCATAAAGGGAGATTTCCAAATTAAAGGGAGTTAACAAATTTAATTTGAGTAAAATAAGGAGTTAACTGATTCAAATTGAGTAGAAAAATGAGTTAACTAATTTAACTCATTTTTTATCAATAGTGAACTGAAAATTTCCCTTTTTGAACTGAAGAGAGATTTTTTTGAGATATTTAGTTTAATAAAATGAGATATGCTCTCATAATTACTTTATTTATTTAATTATGTAATCTTTAATTAATTAGAGACAGTTTTCTTATTTAATTAAATAACTTGATTTAATTAATTGTGAATGGCTTCTCATTTAATTAAATAAATTTATTTAATTAATTGGAAGTAAGTACTTCACTTTGTAGAACTAGAATCTTAGTATGCAAGAAACCTTAACATTAAAAAAAGCATTCACAAACCAAAACTAAGTTCACATATATGCTTAGACTAAGAAAACAAACAAAAGATGCAAACCTCCAAAGAGAAAACACTCCATGCTTTCTTGATTTTGTAGATGTGTCATTTGATGTGGATGTATGCTGAATTTCTTGCCCAATTGCTTCAATTGTGGAGATGGGTAATGGCAAATTGGTAGCCTTGTGAGCTCTCAATTTGGCATTATAAGGTTAAAATTGATGACTTTGGTTCTCAAAATATCATAGTAACTTTAGCTCAAAGATTGTTGATGAAATGGCTTGGGATGGGATTCAATTTATAGGCCAAGGGGTATAGGGATGGAGGGCTTAGATGCAAGGATGGGGAGATGGTTAAGGAGGGCTAAGATGCACTCAAAGGGGAGCACATGGATTGTGCTTGTTTAGCACCAATGGGAAGGTGACACTTGTCACAAGGAGGATGAGTGTGAGAGGGTAGGGTAAAGGGTTGGTTAAAGGCATGATGAGTGGGGTTGAGTATGTAAGAGAGATGTAAGAGGAATGAGTGTGGAAGAGGGAAGAGTGTGGAAGATGGATGTAAGAGTCATGAGTGGGCTTGTAAGAGTTTTTTATGGTTTATAAGAGCACTCATGACTTGGTGGTTGGGATTTTTGAGGGGAGACTTTGATTTGGTTTAGGAAAGTCTTAAAGTTGTTTAGGGAATGTGACAACATTAGGGGGTGGATTAGGCTTGGGTATAGGATTAGATTAGGGATGTTAGAGATGTGCAAGTGAATGGCATTAATGAGGGTGGGTGAGTTAGTGGCTAAGCTTTGTTAGTATGGGTGGATGGGGTGGATTAGGCTAAATGGAAGATTAGGGATAAGTTAGGGGATTTTAGATTTGAGAATTTTATTTATCAAATAGATTTATTTAATAAATGGGGATTTTTGAAATTAGATAGAAGAATAGGATTTAATTGATAAATAATAGGATATTTGATTTATCAATTAGGACTATAGATGATTAATTAAATTAATTAGCTAGGGGATAGAAAAGGATTAATTAAATAAGAATTTAATTAATGATGCCTTTAGAGATGGCTAAATTAGATTATCAAAGTGGTGTAATCAAATTTAGGTGTCTACATTTTGCCCCTCTTTGACATAGTGTTGAGACAACACTATTTCAAAGAAGTTCGAATGAAGACAACATGAGGAAGATGTTTTAGCAACAAGGTTGCCCCAGTCTCGGATAAGAAGAGGAGAGACTAGACTTAGATGATGCCCCCTCAAGAAGGCGGTGTGGTGAGAAATGAGGCTCGACGACTTCTTGAAAAGCACAAGATGTTGGAAATGAGAATGGAGTAACTGAGAGGGGAGGGGTGAATCAGTTACTACAAAAACTTTTTCCACAAGACCCTTAAGATGTCAAAGTAAATACTCATTGCTGATACTTATATAATCAAACTGAAAACACAAGAAACAAGAGACAAGAGACACCAGATTTAACGTGGAAACCCAATATGGGAAAAACCACCAATGTAACTAGTTACTGTTTTCACTCTTCTGAAGTGAGCCCTGTTAGGAGCCAACCTTGTTAAAGGTTACAAAACACACTGTTAGGTGCGACCTTGTTAGAGGATTTAATCACCCTGCTAGGAGTGGCCTTGCTAGAGGTCTTTAGATCAATTCAACTGAATTGCCACCTTGTTAGAGGATTTTACAAAAGGCTGTTAAACCCACTCTGTTAAGAGATTTGAAAACACTATTACAATTGTTAGAAAGTAACAATGAGTGATCTGAAATAAATACAACTTATCTTTGCTGATACAGATCTCTGTTCTGTTCCTCTAGATCCTCTCTGATCAAATGCAACTCTGCATCTCTGATCCTTCAAAATTTTGCTCTGACCTTCCTTATAATTCGCATATTAGATATTCAATCATATCTGCTAGCTTTTTCACATTCATACTTCCATCCTCGAATTCGCAACTTGATTCTTCATATATACTTTTCAGATTATCAAGTCGGCTCAAATACAAGTTACAATTATAAATAATTGTGCTATAAGTCAGCTTCATAAAGTAATTAACTTTAATTACTTAACCTTCGAGAAATCCTTTGCTGGCCGACTTAACTCGGTAAATACTGCACAGAAAATAATTCCTGTGTTAACCGACTGAGCTCGGTTAATATAGAGAATTTCGTGAAATCCTTCAGTCGCCGAGTGAACTCGGTAAACATCGATTTCTCTGAATTTTCTTTGATGACCGAGTGAGCTCGGTTAACACTGTCTGCTACTTTTCTTCGATGACCGAGTGAGCTCGGTTAACACTATCTGCTACTTTTCTTCGATGACCGAGTGAGCTCGGTTAACACTGTCTGCTACTTTTCTTCGATGACCGAGTGAGCTCGGTTAACACTGTCTGCTACTTTTCTTCGATGACCGAGTGAGCTCGGTTAACATTGTCTGCTACTTTTCTTCGATGACTGAGTGAGCTCGGTTAACACTGTCTGCTACTTTTCTTCGATGACCGAGTGAGCTCGGTTAACACTGTCTGATGACTGATATGACATTTGTGTAACATCAAAGACAATCATGCAATTATCAATTGTATCCAACAATCTCCCTCTTTGGCATTGATGGCAACACAACATGTCATAGCAGAATGAAATTTGAAAACAAGTCCTTATCAGCACAATGTGTCATCAAAACAATTATCCCTCTAAGATGATAGACTCTCCCTCTTTCAGTAATCTCCCTCTGTGAAGGAATTACATAAGAACTTTCTTTTTTTTACACAAATTTCAGAAAGATATGACAGTAAAGTAAATCTCTCCCTCTTTGACAACAAATGCCAAAGACAATAGAACTTAAATGAATTGTAATGTACCTTTAGTACTGATTCATATGCAAAGCTTCCAGATTTGACTGCATCAATAGATAGATTTTCATTTTGGTATGCGTTGATGCATCACTAAAACTTATTTTTAGTGAATTTCGGATACGGGTGTAACCCCTAACTTACCTCTGAGATACAAGAATGCATCTTTAGGTAGTGGCTTTGTGAATATGTCAGCAATTTGTTCCTTTGAATTGACATATTCTAATCTGATCTCCTTGTCTTGTACCAATTCTCTGACAAAATGATATTTGATTGCAATATGCTTGGTCTTAGAATGCATCACTGGATTCTTTGATATATTGATTGCACTAGTATTGTCACAGAACATAACAACTGGTTCTTTGATTTCCATCCTCATTCCTTGCAACAACTGCTTAAGCCAAACAATATTTGAACAATTTACTGCTGCAGCAACATACTCTGCCTCTGCTGTAGATTGGGATGTACAATTCTGCTTTTTGCTTGTCCAAGAAACCAATCTCTTTCCAAGAAAGAATGCTGCTCCACTTGTGCTTTTCCTGTCATCAAGGTTTCCTGCCCAATCAGCATCAGTAAATACTTTCAGATCCAAATTACCTCCAAATTTATACCATAGCCCATAATCTTCAGTTCTTTTCAAATATCTCATTATTCTTTTGATTTCCATTATATGAGTTTCTCTTGGTTTTGCTGAAAATCTTGCTACAATACCGACTGCAAGGGCAATATCTGGCCTAGTATGTACTACATACTGCAACTTTCCAATCATAGATTTATACAGTGTTTGATCCACTTCTTTGGATTCATCTTCCTTGGTAAGTTTCAATCCAGTACACATAGGGGTTCCAACTGGTTTACAATCCTCCATACCAAATTTTTTTAATATCTCCTTGATGTATTTTGACTGTGTGATGAAGATGCCATTCTTACTTTGTTGGATTTGAAGACCTACAAAGAATTTAATCTCACCAAACATAGACATCTCAAACTCCTTGTTCATTTGTTCTGAAAATTCTTTGCATAGATCATCATTACCTGTGAAAACAGTGTCATCTACAAATATTTCTGCCAAAACAATCTTATTATCTGGACCTTCTTTTATATACAAGCTACTGTTATCATTAGTCCTTTGAAAACCAATCTGAATAAGATAGTTATGCAATCTTTCATACCATGCTCTAGGAGCTTGTTTTAGACCATACAACGCCTTGTGTAATTTGCAGACCATGTTCTTCTTATCTGGATCAACAAAACCTTCAGGTTGTTCAATGTAAATTTCTTCATCCAGTATTCCATTGAGAAATGCTAACTTGACATCCATCTGATAAACTTTGAATCCTTTGTGAGCAGCATATGCAAGTAAGGTTCTTATACCTTCCAATCTTGCAATAGGAGCAAAGGTTTCTCCATAGTCTATACCTTCTTCTTGAGCATATCCTTTGCATACTAGTCTAGCTTTGTTTCTTGATACCTTGCCATCTTCATTTAGTTTATTTCTGAATACCCATTTTGTTCCAATCACATTCTTATCTTTGGGTCTAGATACAAGAGTCCATGTTTTGTTTTTCTCTATCTGTTCTATTTCTTCATTCATAGCCTCAATCCAACTATCATTTGCCAATGCATCTTTGATATTTCTGGGTTCAAAATCAGCAAGTAAACAAGTGCCTTTTAACTTACTTCTTGTCAGAGTTCCTTCAGATTTGTCTCCAATGATCTGATCTAGAGCATGATGCCTTCTGACATATTTAGCTAACACAGGTTCTTTACTTCTTGAATGAGTTTCATTGTTGTCCCTTTGTACTTCAGATTCTTGCTGTTCTGGCTTGGTAGATTCAGACTCGGTAGATACTTGCTTGGTAGAGTCTGAAAGTGACTCAGATTCTTTTAGCTCGGTAAAAACTTCCTGTGTCTCGGTTTGAACTTCCTGCAACTCGGTTATTGATGACTCGGGAGTTGAGGATTCCTGATTAACTGGAGTACTTGGTATAGTATCAGGTTCAATGTAAATAAATCTTCTATAGTCTTCAGGAACCTTCTTGCTTTCTTTTTCTGATTTCTCTGCAAACTCATCAACTTTCACATGTGCACTTTCTATGACCTTGTGAGTAGATAGATTTAAACATCTATATGCTTTGCTTTTACAAGAGTATCCTAGAAATATTCCTTCATCTCCTTTTACATCAAATTTACCTTTTCTAGATTCTTTCAGAATATAACATTTGCTTCCAAATACTTTCAGATAACTTACATTGGGTTTGTAGCCATACCATAATTCATAGGGAGTTTTGAATGAGTCCTTTTTCAGTTGTACTCGGTTCAAGGTATGAACTGCAGTGCTAATAGCTTCCTTCCAGTATTTGATAGCAATGTTCTTTTCAATCATTAGGGTCCTTGCACAATCCATAATGGATCTATTTCTTCTTTCAGCTATCCCATTTTGTTCTGGAGTTCCTGGTGCTGAAACTTGTCTTTTAATTCCTCTTTCAATGCAGAAGTTATTGAACTCATGTGAAATGAATTCACCACCTCTGTCTGACCTTAAGCATTTCATTCTTTTCCCTGTTTCTTTTTCTACTCTTGCCAAGTACCATTTGAATTTCTCAAAAGCTTCTGATTTATTCCTTAGGTACATAACAGTCATCATTCTTGAGTAATCATCAACAAAAAGAATGAAGAACTTTTCTCCAGTATAACTTTCAATTCCAATGGGTCCACATAAATCAGTATGCACAATTTCTAATATATCTTCAGACTGATAGCTTTTACTTTTAAAACTAGTCTTTCCCATTTTTCCAATCTGACAATTCTTGCATAAACCAACCTCAGGTTTCTTTATATTAGGAATGCCTCTTACCTTTTTGAATTTGCTTATTTTCACCAGATTATAAAAATTGACATGACACAACCTCTTATGCCATAACCGACTTTCTTCAATTTGAGCAATAAAATATGAGCATTCACCAAGTTCTAGGTAGAACAAGTTACCTTTAGTTTGTGTGCCAGATCCTATCAGCTTTCCTTGCTCATTCAACAGTCTTGCCTTTCCATGCATGAATTCCACCTTAAATCCAGTATTGAGTAACTGTGCCACACTTAGCAAGTTATGTTTAAGACCTTCAACCCAATAGGCATTGTTGCATATAAGTTCTTTGGTTAGAGAGATTCTTCCTCTTCCTTTTATGAAACGAGGTTCATTATTACCAAACCTTACACTGCCACCATCATAATCTTCAAACTGATCAAACTTAGTTTTATCACCAGTCATATGATGAGAGCAACCACTGTCTATAATCCATGTATCATTCATACTTATATGAGAGATAAGAGCCATTTTATCTTCCTCATCACTATCAGAATCATCTTTCACAGCAATATAAACAATTTTATCTTCACTATTATCAGAATCCTTAGAATTTTCAGCCATGAAACATGATTTCTTACCTTTGTTCTTGAATGATTTGTAATCTTTCTTTCTATTCCATTTATGACCCTTCTTTTCATCATTGTTCTGCTTGTTTGGGCACCTAGCTGCAATATGACCAATTTCTTCACATGAAAAACAGATTAGAGGAACTTTACCTTTATATTTTCCTCTGCCTTTGGAGTATTTCTTTGCCAGTAGAGCTTCAATTACTTCAAGATCACTGTCTGAACTTTGGTCTGATTCATCATCACTTTCTGACTCTAATTTTTTTTTGCCTTTATCTTTGAGTGAAAGTTTGGCCTCAAATGCTGATTCAGTGTTTTTGGAAGCTGGAACATAGTTGTCAAAATTGTCTAGTTCAAATGCGGTTAGTATTCCAACTATAGCCTCCAAATTGATATTATGATTTGCTTCACACCTTCTTTCTTGAATTGCAGAAACTCTGATTGCATAGATGGGAAGCAAGGTTCTGAGAACTTTTCTTATAACCGTCTCTTCTTTGATATCACCTCCAGATGCCCTGATTGCACTGACACATGCTTTGATTCTATCAACATATTTTGCAATGTTTTCATCTTCTCTCATTCTCATTTGGTCAAATTGTCCTCTTAGACTTTCTGCTTTTGCTCTTTTCACATTGTCATCTCCTCCATAGATTTCTTTCAGCTTGTTCCACATGTCAAAAGCGGTTTGGCAATCCTTGATATCATCAAATTCTTCATAGCTTAGTGCAGATGCAATGTCTATCATCATATTGTTATGAGTCTTCTTTTCAGCAATATCATTGACAGATAATGTGTCGGAAGGTTCTTTGTATTTTTCATCAAGATATTTCAGTCCTGTATCACCAATAGTAGCCAAATGAAGTTTCATCAATCCTTGCCATGCAGAGAAGTTATTTTTGTTGAGTCTTGGAATTTCTCTCTTGTAAGACATCTTGATCTTTGGCTTAGATCCTTGAAATCTTTTCCTGCAAGCACCAATAAGCTCTGATACCAATTGTTGGAAATGAGAATGGAGTAACTAAGAGGGGAGGGGTGAATCAGTTACTACAAAAACTTTTCCCACAAGTCCCTTAAGATGTCAAAGGAAATACTCATTGCTGATACTCATATAATCAAACTAAAAACACAAGAAACAAGAGACAAGAGACACCAGATTTAACGTGGAAACCCAATATGGGAAAAACCACCAATGTAACTAGTTACTGTTTTTCACTCTTCTGAAGTGAGCCCTGTTAGGAGCCAACCTTGTTAAAGGTTACAAAACACACTGTTAGGTGCGACCTTGTTAGAGGATTTAATCACCCTGCTAGGAGTGGCCTTGCTAGAGGTCTTTAGATCAATTCAACTGAATTGCCACCTTGTTAGAGGATTTTACAAAAGGCTGTTAAACCCACTCTGTTAAGAGATTTGAAAACACTATTACAATTGTTAGAAAGTAACAATGAGTGATCTGAAATAAATACAACTTATCTTTGCTGATACAGATCTCTGTTCTGTTCCTCTAGATCCTCTCTGATCAAATGCAACTCTGCATCTTTGATCCTTCAAAATTTTGCTATGAACTTCCTTATAATTCGCATATTAGATATTCAATCATATCTGCTAGCTTTTTCACATTCATACTTCCATCCTCGAATTCGCAACTTGATTCTTCATATATACTTTTCAGATTATCAAGTCGGCTCAAATACAAGTTACAATTATAAATAATTGTGCTATAAGTCGGCTTCATAAAATAATTAACTTTAATTACTTAACCTTCGAGAAATCCTTCGCTGGCCAACTTAACTCGGTAAATACTGCACAGGAAATAATTCCTGTGTTAACCAACTGAGCTTGGTTAATACAGAGAATTTCGTGAAATCCTTCAGTCGCCGAGTGAACTCGGTAAACACCGATTTCTCTGACTTTCCTTTGATGACCGAGTGAGCTCGGTTAACACTGTCTGCTACTTTTCTTCGATGATCGAGTGAGCTCGGTTAACACTGTTTGCTACTTTTCTTCGATGACCGAGTGAGCTCGGTTAACACTGTCTGCTACTTTTCTTCGATGACCGAGTGAGCTCGGTTAACACTGTCTGCTACTTTTCTTTGATGACCGAGTGAGCTCGGTTAACATTGTCTGCTACTTTTCTTCGATGACCGAGTGAGCTCGGTTAACACTGTCTGCTACTTTTCTTCGATGACTGAGTGAGCTCAGTTAACACTGTCTGATGACTGATATGACATTTGTGTAACATCAAAGACAATCATACAATTATCAATTGTATCCAACACAAGAAACTAAGATAAGCTGAGACATAGGTTGGCAAAGAGAAGGGGCGATGGAGGAGCGAAGCGCTATAAAAGGAATCCATGGTAGGGAGATGGATGATGGAATGATAAAGCTGATGCAACAGGATTTCAAAGAATCAGATTGGTGGAAGATGGGTTTTCAGAGATCCCTAGGACTAGGATTGTGGATCTCAAAAGATGAGGCTTGGTGGATTGATTTGATTGGTGGATACCTAAGAGTAGGATTATGGATCCCTAAAGCTAAGCGTGAGGAGTGATCCAAAGAGATACTGATGCATAAGCTGGGATAGGTGCTGGATATGGATGGGGGATGAAGGGAATCTATTAAAGCTTTTTGAGCAGGGGGATACTTCAAGGAGAAGTACCACCATGTAGTTGAGCACTAGATTTGCTATAGGACTGTTGGTTAATTGCCAAGGTTACCAAGAACATCAAGACCTTTTCACCAACTGTCTAGAGGACTGATGAACTGACTCGAAACAAACACGTAAGGATTGCCCCAATATCACACATGAATCCTAGAGGAAGCAATATGGAAATGACACTAGGTAACCCACAAGTAGAAAAAGAAAACAAGCAAAAGACCTGATCAAGACCTTACACTCTGATTGCCCCATTTGAAGCATACCATGATATGGAAGATCGTGGCAACCTTGAGGAGGGAATAAGGAGATTGCTTGGAAAAGATATTTCAAGACCCAAAAGGGAAGATCCCAAATCAAAAGAAAGTGAAAATCCAAAAGAGAACCATTTTCCAACGAGATGGGTAGGATGAGGTACCAACAGACCAAGATCAGACATGAGGAAAGCTATATCCTGCAAGGACCTATCGGAGAGTACCTAGGCTGGTGGATTTGGGTGAGTGATGCGTTTGGCAAGCTGAACTAAGAAGGATAACACTTTGGTGATAGGAAATCTAGCTAAAGGATGCATTGGAATAGCTAACCAAGGTGTGTGATGTGTGCAAGATGTTGATCAAGGATGAACTAACATGAAATCTGGATAGATATAATGGTACTAAGCTAAAGAGGATGTACAAGCTGACAGACCAAGATATGTTACAAATGTACAAATTTGTTCATGTTTGGGGTTTGTGAGATAGAAATTTTTGTGAAGGGTGAGATGTCTATAATAGTTGATAGGTGGATAGATAGATGGTTTGTGAAAAGCTTAAGTGAAAATGGGGTTCTTTGTGTGCATGTGATGGGATACAAGCTAGGATACAAGATTATTTACAAGCTAGAATATGGTACAAGCTTTGGACAAGATTCGGATATACAAGGTATGGTACAAGATTTACAAGGTATAATACAAGATTTGGTATAAGATTTTACAAGCTGAGGTACAGGATTTACAAGCCGAGGTACAAGATTTACAAGTTGTACAAGAGGTATTTACAAGCTCCATTAGATTTTGGATATTTGGCTGGAACACCAGGGGAACAAGCAGGTGTGTTATGGGATGGTGAATGGATGGATGAGGGATAAGATAGTGATAAATAATGGATTAGTCTTAGTACACAAGGTGCCTGAATTACCAGGTTTTCACCAAAGTACCTATCCAAGGTGCTTGAATTGCCAAGTTTTCACTATTAGACGCTTATTTCTCTTTACTATTTTTTTTGTATTTTTCAAAAGCTGGGTATACCAAGGATCTTCAAGCATAGAAATTCTTGAGATGAATGATGTTAGTAGGATCATTCAAAAGTTATCCTTCTGGTGTAGATAACTGATAGGCTCCAGAGCCAAAGGATGCAGTGACAACATAAGGACCAAGCCAAGTAGGTTCAAACTTGCCTTTCTTTTCTCGATCTGCTTGGACTTTCATATTTTCTTTGAGGACCATGTCACCTGGCTAAAAGTGTCATGGAGCACCTTCTTGTTGAAATTCCTTTTGAGATGAGTTTGGTAGACTGTGAGATGGTCATAGGCTTGTTGTCTCTTCTCATCTAAGAGATCTAACTGGGTGAGCCGAGCTACTATGTATTCTTCATCTGATA
Source organism: Cupressus sempervirens (assembly GCA_028749045.1). NCBI lineage: Eukaryota > Viridiplantae > Streptophyta > Pinopsida > Cupressales > Cupressaceae > Cupressus > Cupressus sempervirens. The sequence goes on along the minus strand of CM053791.1, from coordinate 105,948,740 downwards.
TTTGCCCTCGCAAAGATATGCATAGTGAGGGAAGTTCAACTTCTATAGGTAATACTTCTTTGGCACCATAGACTAGGGAGTATGGAGTTGTTCCTGTGGATGTACGGAAGGAAGTTTGATAGGCCCATAGGGCTAGATTTATTTGTAGGTGCCAATCACGGCCAGAATCATTGACAACTTTCTTTAGGGTTTTGAGGAGGGTTTTGTTAGTTGCCTCTGCCTGGCCATTACCTTCTGGGAAATATGAGCTAGAAAAGTGGTAAAGGATGCAGAGGGAAGTGCATAATTCTTCCAGGTTGAGATTTTCAAAGTCACCTCCGTGGTCAGTGAAGATGGTGGATGGAATGCCGAAGTGGCAAACAATGTGGTATAAGATGAACTTGGAGACCTGAACTCCTGTAGTTGAGACTAGGGGGATTGCTTCCACCCATTTAGTGAAATAGTCTGTAGCTGTTATTATCCATTTATGTCCATCAGATGAGAGAGGTGTGATAGTTCCAACTAGATCAAGGCCCCAACAAGCAAAAGGCCAAGGTGGTGCAATAGGCTGTAGATCTTGTGCTGGAGCGTGCACAAGATTTGCATGCTGCTGACATGGGAGACACTTTCTGACAAAGTCCTAGGAGTCTTCTTCAATGGTAGGCCAATAGTAACCTGCTCTAAGGATTTGTCATGCTAGGACAATACCACTCGTGTGGGCACCGCAAAGTTCAGAGTGTACTTCTTTTAATGCCATTGCAGCCTCATTTTTATCTAAACATTGAGAGAGAGTACCGTGATAACCCTGACGATATAGGGTATTGGCTATGATAACATAGCGGGATGATTTTTGGATAAGGTATTGGCATTGGGTGCATGTGAGGTGAGGGGATATGATACCATCTTGTAAGTAAGCGTGAATTTCATGGTACCAAGGGGATTGGGGACCAACCAAGATACAAACACGGTTTGAATCCTCATTCGCATAAGCGGGTGTGAGGAGCTACTCGACTAAAAACTCATACTGTGTAGCTTCTTGGGGAATTTCCAAGAGTGAGCCGATAGTGGCCATGGCGTCTGCTGCCTTGTTCTGCATTCATGGCACTTGTGTAAACTAAAGCTTTGTAAAATGCTAAGTTAGCTTATCAACTAGCTCTTTGTAGGGTAATAGATTTTTGTCTTTGGTTTGATATTAATTTAGGACTTGCTTGATGATGAGCTGAGAATCACCAAAGATTTGTAACTTAGTGATATTCCATTCTACAGCTATCTTTAATCCTGCTACAAGAGCTTCATATTATGCTATATTGTTGGTGCTAGGGAATTGTAGCCTGAAGGCTTTTGGAATGTAATCTCTTTGAGGTGTAACTAATAATATTCTCGCCCCTGATCCATGAGATGTGTATGAGCCATCAAAATAAAGCTTCCATGGGGGTTGTTCTTCAATTAGGCAGATATGCTCGTTTGGGAATTCTGTGAGCAAAGGATATGCATCTACTAGAGGTGCATCAGCTAGGTGATTTTTTATAGCTTGCCCTTTGATTGCCTTTCTATCCACATACTGGATGTCAAACTCACTTAGTAGCATAACCCACTTTGCTAGCCGACCTGTGAGTGCTATTCTAGAGAGCATATACTTGAGAGGATCAATCTTGGAGACTAGTTGGATGGTATGACTTAGCATGTAGTGGCAAAGCTTTTGAGTTGAGAAAACAACTGCCAAACAAGATTTTTCCATAGGAGTATAATTGAGTTCATAACCAACTAGGGTTCTACTAATATAGTAGATGGCTCTTTCTCTGCTATAATCATCATGTTGTGCTAGAAGTGCCCCCAGAGTAGTAGCTGTTGTTGATATGTACAAGATCAAGGGATGACCAGGAACTGGTGGGACCAAGATAGGGGGATTGGCTAGATACTGCTTGAGCTGATCGAAGTTGTTCTGACATAAAGGATCCCACTTGAAGTTCTTATCCTTCTTTAGTAAATTTGAAAATGGTGTACACTTATCTACAAGCTGGGAGACAAAGCGCCTGACAGATTGAAGCTTTCCCTAAAGAGACTGAAGCTATCGCAGTGTCTGGGGAGGAGGCATGTCTAAGATAGCCTTGACCTTTTTGGGGTCGATCTATATACCTTGTTTAGAAACTATGAAGCCCAGAAGCTTACCAGATGTGACCCCAAAGACACACTTCTTGGGATTTAGCATGAGATGATATTGGGCTAACCTATCAAAGACTTTCTCTAGGTCAGCGAGATGATCCATGAAGGTGTGAGATTTGACTAGGATATCATCCACATAATCCTCCAAAATGCTATGGATAAGATCATGGAAAATGGCTGTCATAGCTCTTTGATAGGTAGCCCCAGCATTCTGTAGGCCAAAAGGCATCATGGTGTAGCAAAAGGTTCCCCAAGGGGTAGTGAATGCTATCTTATGCTGGTCCTCTTCTGCAATCTTGATCTGATTATACCCAGAAAATCCATCCGTAAGGGACAGAATTTCATGTCCAGCTATAAGATCTACAATCATATCTATGTTGGGTAAGGGAAAATCATCTTTTGGGAAAACTTTGTTTAGATCTCTAAAATCAGTGCAGATTCTGATGTCATCGGAAGGCTTAGTGATAGGGACCATGTTGGAGATCCACTCTAAGTAGTCGATAGGTCGGATAACCTTAGCAGCTAACATTCTTTCTAATTCAACTTTGACCAGTAATGCCACCTTGGGGTGCATTTTTCTAAGCTTTTGTCTAACAGGCTTGATCTTTGGATCGACTGCAAGATGATGAACTACAAGCTTTGGATCAAGTCCTGGCATGTCCTGATATGACCATGCAAATTGGCCAATGTTCTCTTGTAAGACCTCAAAGAGGAGATCAGCTTGGTCTTGTGATAGGGATGCAGCAATGTGAACAAGTCTGGGGATCTCTGAAGAACCGATGTTGACTTCTCTAGTATCCTCTATTAGAATAAATGACACCTCTATCTGATTATCTTGAGGAGGCAATACTAAATCTTCATGTTCTTCTTGTGGCTCTAGATTTTCTTTCTTAGGGGTTCTCTTCGCTGCCTTATCTAGTCCCGGATTCACCTTAGTTCCAGTTTTGGGTGTATCGAAACTACGTTGGGGATTTTCTCCAAAATACCCCTTGGGATCTAGCTTATAGATATAGGTAGAATCTGGCTTTTTCTACTTGTGAGGTGTTTCAGCCCCCATGAATCTTAGAAGTGCTTCCTCTGATGCGAACTCATCAATGTGTATGACGCTTGGTTGGTCCCAATCTATGAGTTGTGGATGAGCGAGTGGTAGGTCAATGAGATGGATGGATAGTTCTTGGAGAACATAATCTCCTAGGGAGATTTGGTCTGGGATATCGTCGTAGGCTCTCTTTTCAACTTCCTCAGGAATGTCTTCAATTTTGACAAGGTCGCGATGGATGTTCAAAAAAGCATGACCGTTCTTGTTGGTGCCCCCAGTTGTGGGTATGCCAAAGCCAAGACCTAACTTTGTTTCCCACTTATGTGCTTCGATGGGACATTGCATGCCCCTTTCTTTTGGTCCTAGTCCACCACCTTGATAGTTTCATTTTTCAGTGATGAGCTTATGTTCTTGGGGATACTTCTGGCTGAAGTGATCAAGGCATGCTTGATTTCTTGGAGGTGCATCCTTATGTAACCAATTGTTGATATCTAGAGTGAGCTCCTTATAAAGAGGGGTTTTTGAGGATACAAAGGTTGTTGGGCCAAACTGTTTTTATCGAGGAGGTGGAATCTCCTTAGCTTTGTGATATGCCGATCGTCCATGGGTATGTGGATAGAGTGGGATTGCTCCGATAGCAAATGCATCTGATACACTATATTCTCCACAGCCTTTGTTGTTGATCTTTACGGTAGATAGGGTGGAGGCAAGGATGGTTTTTGCATCATTACAAGTGTGGGATGAGCTGGCAATGGCTGTGCCAATGTCTATTCCAGGGCAATGGTTTGTATATGAAGCTTCAACCACATTGCAGTAAGCAAAGGGTTCTAGATCGGCATGGATGGTCACCTTAGTGCCCTGATGCAAAAATTTGATGCACTTATGGTAGGTGGATGGAACGGCCTTCATAGCGTGAATCCATGGGCGACCGAGGAGGATGTTAAATGGTAGGTTTAGATCAACAACATGGAAAACTGTCTCTTGGATGACCAGCCCAACCTTGATTGGTAGAAAAATAGTCCCTTCTGTGGTTCTTTCCAAGTTGTCATAAGCTTTGATGGTGATAACCTTACTGATCATATCTACCTCAGTATACCTAGCTTGTTTTATGAATTTTAGGGTGCAAATGTTCAAGGCTGATCCATTATCTATCATTATTGTTTTCATGGAAAAATTAGATACCATGATGGTTATGTGAAGTGGAAGGGTGTGATCTGGCTGGACCGCGGGTATGTCGGTGGGTTTGAATGATAGGGCACATGAGGAGGATAGGTGTCTGATGAGATTACAAAAATTAGTAGCATTGATATCAGAAGGGACACACGATTCTATGAGAGCACTGTCAAGGATGTCTTTGTACACAGGACTAGTGCAGAGAAGGTCTAAAATGGAGATTTGGGCTGGCATGTTCCCAAGGTGTTCCAAGATATTGTACCGGCTTTTCGATGGAAATGATGGTGTTGATGAAACTGGTGGGCCTACGATGTTAAATCACGCTCTTCGAGTGGTAACTGCACACTCATTGTCTGGTCCTCAGATATTGATAACATTGACAGAAGGCCCTTTCTCAAATATACAACCTATAAGGCTACCATAGTCTATACAGGATGAAGTGTGGTCATTGTTCTTCCCGTGCTGTTGGTTTGGCTGGCAGTTGTTGGTGTTGTTTTGGATAGGTGCTTTTCCAGGATTTTGGTTGTTGTGTGGAGGAAAAGCATTTTGATAAATCTATAAGCCTGCATTGGGAGAGGTTTGAGCACCAATAGTGATTTCTTTCCGATCAATGAGGTCCTGCACATAATCTTTCAGTTTCATGCATCTGAGGGTGGTGTGACCGTTTACCCTATGGAACTTGCAATACTCATTGTCCTTATACCATGCAACTTTGGATTGGCTTGGATCAATTGGCTGGGTAGGAGGAAATTTGATGAGGTTTTCCTTAGCCAATTTCTCAAAAATGACATCCAATGGCTCACCAAGGGGTGTATAGTTTCTAGTTGCGGGTTGGAATCTGGGTTTTTGCCCTGCAGCTACATTGATGGCATTAGCTTGATTTTTAGACCCTTGAAATTTGGGTCTTGTATTGTGGTTTTGATAGCTTTGGTTATTCCGTTGTTGGTAATTGATAGCTTGTTGGTTGTCTGTTTGATATGGTGGGTTAGACTGATTTTGGGAAGGACCAACAATATTCACATTACTGGTGTCAGTAACCCCATCTATTGCAACATGCTTGTTTTTGTTCCAATACCTAGACTTGTCATTGGAATGTGATTGATTTTGGTTGGCCTCTTTGTAAATATTGACCACACCATCTTTAATGAGTCCTTGCTCAAGGACCATTCCTTTCTCTTTGATATCCTTATAGGTCTGCAAACAGTTCATGGTCATGTGGTGAGCCAAGCTGGGATGTGCATTATCAATAAACATTTTCACCATATGGCGTTCTGGCAAGGTGTAGGATATGCAGGTGGTAAGAGTTTCCCATCTTTGCAGGTATTCAGTAAGGATTTCTCCACCTTTTTGCTTGGTGTGGACAAGATCAACTATTGATAGCTCTATTTCAACAAGATGGGCATATTGGGCTACGAATGCCTCAGATAATTCAACAATGTTTTTAATTGTGCTATAGGGGATTCTGTAAAACCATTCAAGAGCTGGTCCAACCAAGCTTTTGGGAAAAAGGCGCAAGAGGAAGACATCATTGTATGCCACGTCCTGGCAGTGCATGTAAAATTCTTTGATATGTGTGACAGGGTCTGCTTTTCCTCTGAATTTGTCAAATTTGGGTACCTCAAAGTGTTTGGGAAATGGTGTCATGGTAATGGCTCTGTCAAATGTTTAAGGACACACATTCTCAAACTTGAATGTCTTCAGATCATTTCCTTCTTGGATGGCTTTCAGAGCTATCTTCATTTGCTTCCATTTTGAATTGATAGGTGATGGTTGGGGTGCCCCCAATGTAGGAGTGCCTTGAGGTAGGTATGCGCTAGATGGGGCCACTGAATATGGATGGTTTTGAGGGATTTGCTGATAGGGATTGTACATTGTTTGGGCAGTTGCATGGTGGATGACGGGTTGCTGAGGGGGAGGTGGCGCATATTGCTGCATGTGCTACGAGGCTTGCTGTTGATATGGGATTTGAGGTTGGGATTGAGGAACATAAGCTGGCTGTGGGATAAATGGATTGCTTTGTGGAGGTAAGGTATAAGATGGTTGTGAGGCTTGGGGAAAGGATTAGGGGGCTTGTGGGGTTTGACCAATATATGTGGGTTGTGCCCCCATTTGGGATGGTACCTGCAAATAATTGGTGGTTGGTTGGATTGGTGGGTTACCTCCTAGAAGTGGCATTGAAAAGTAATTGGTAATAGGAGGTAATGGATTAGATGGTGGTGGAGGTGGTGGGAGTTGAAAGCTTTGGAATGGAACTGATGGGGTTTGATAGCTTTGTGGCTGGATTTGGAAGCTTGGTAGAGTGGTGGCAGGAGCTGGGGTCACTTAGGAGCTTGGGAGAAAATTGGCAGTAGCTTGTGGGATTTGATAGCTTTGTGGAGTGAGGGTAGTAGCTTGTGGATTTGTGGCTGATGGTATTGAGCTCCCAAGACCTAATGAAAATGATGGAATTGTGCTTTGGGCTGTGTTGAACAAGATGGGGGTGATGAAAGGTTGATTACTTGGTCCCATGGGTGGCATCCCTGTTGTATATTGCTGAGGTTGGCCAAAGATGCTAGCACTGATTTGGGAGATGGGTGGATTTGGAAGGCTGGATTGGGGAGCAGCAACAACAATAGTGAAGGGGGTGAACGGTGAGGTATTTTGGGTAAAGGGGGTTTAGAGTGGAGAGGTATGAACCAAGGATGGAGTGGTGGTGGCTGGGTTGGCTTGCGGCATGGAGATTTCAACTTGGGTGGATGATGGTATGTTTGGGTCTGTTGGATCATATGGATTGGCTGGAGGCTCTTCTTTTGGCATATATTGAGGATAATTTGGATCATAAGAGCCTATGGGTGGTGGTAGCTGCCTAAACAATGGGTAAGATGGATCTGATAATGGAGGGGGTCTTCCAAAGTCAAAGATTCCTACATTGTCCCTTCGAAAATTAGCCATGATTGTCTCTTTGTTCTTGTCTATAATGGCATTTACCATTACTGCATTTCCTGGTTGGTTCATGAAAGCTTCAATGTCAGTAGGTGATGGCATAGCATTTTATGGGCTGAAGGATGGCTGAGTGCTCAAGGGGGGTGATTTTGTTCGGTCCAAATGATAGGGCTCCATTGTTTTTTTCTTCTTGGCTAAGCGAGTGATGGGTGGCATTAAGATGCAGAATGTTCCTAGGGATGAGATGCAACAAATGCTGGTGGATGCAAAAGGGGGGAAGGCTTTTCTATGCAAATGATTTCCTAAGTTGAGGCAAAGCTATATGAGAAAACCTAAGGAGGATTGGGTTGGGGATTCTAACTTCAAAGATATGTTGCCAAATCACAAAAGGTCTACTTTCTTATGTGCAAGCTTGGTGGTGATTGTGTCAACTTAAGGATAGACTGATGATCCTTTAGGAAGAACATGAGATCGACCACTTGTGGATCCCAACCTTTAGCTCAAGGTGATGAGGGATAACAAGTGACAAAGCTAGATTACCCTAGACAAAGCTCTGTCAAAGGGATAACCTTGGTGAGATTGGTGGATTTGGAAGGTTTTAGGAATGGCAAACTTTTGGCAAGGTGACAACAAATTTTGAAGGCTTGGATGTGAATTTTTTTTGAGTGCTGGCTAGATGGTTTGATTCTAAATGAGATGGATGAACTAAAATGCTTAAGGGGGAAGACTAAAGATGGTTGGCTTTCCTACAAAGATGACTCTAAAGTGAAACTTATCTAAGAAGATGTGGAGAAACAAGGGTGTCTAATCATAGAAATCATGCCTAGTTGGTAAGGCATAAGCAGGATTAACTCCTGGATGTTGGCTAAATTTGATGGTGCGCTCTAACCAAGCCTCTTGAAGTGCTTCGTCGGTAGCTTTGTCCTCTTCTTTGTGGAGTTTGGCAATTCGCAGGCTTGGTGTTATTTCTTCTCTTGGCTGAAAGTTCTTGGTATGCCAGAGATGGCTTGAGTTTGACTTTGTGAAACTTCTGTTTGGGTTTGGGTTGTTCTAACATAAATTCATGAATTTGCTTGGCTTTGAGAGATCTCAATTGTTTTGCTTTGACTTGTTGAACTTCTAAAATAGGTAGTGACTACACTAAGTGTGCCCTAAGCTAGGATTGACCAAGTTTGGCAAACATTCATTCATCAAGTAAAATAAAATCAAGCAATAGATAGGAACACCCAGATAGAAGTTTTTGGTTCTCAGAATGTGATACTTGCGCCAAGGAGTGTGTATGTTCTACAAATGTTTCAATCAATCACTTCAAACACATTAACATCCTAGATGGTTGTCTGCAAAGTTGACAGTTGGTTTAGCTAGGGAGTCCTCGATATACGCAAAGTACGTGAGGCCCAAATCCATAGATGAGACCAAAAAGATGTCACATAGCCAAGAGGAGTGGTAACCCACTTCTCCTCTTTCACTTCTCAAGGGTATAAAGTTCTTTGAGACTTAGCCCATCACAAAATCTTGATCCCAAGAGAGGTGTCTTTCGATTCACCTCCTGATTCTTATACTCTGCTAGAATGCTGGAGTTGAGGTCGTCCAAGGGGTGATGAAATCCCCAAGCAGGCCTCCTAAAAAGAAACAAGGTTTTGGATCCTAATCTTATGCCCCCAAGATGGCCTCGAAAGACGACAAGGGGAGAGAAGACTTGGATGACCTTGGGCTAAAAGACACGCTTGTTCTTTTACCAACTGACTCTTATGTGTGCTAATCTAGACTTTGCAAGCACTCATGTTTAAGAGACAATTTTCAATTCCAACTTGAAGTGCCAACAAAAGTAAATCGATCGAAGAATGCAAAAAATAAGAAGAGTTAGGGTCAAAAAAAGAAAACTTGCACGCCCAGAGGCCCTCCAAGTCAAGTATCGATTAATTTTATTTAAAGTATTCAAGATTGAGTGTGAGTTTATTTTAAGCCAAAAACAAAAGTGTGAGATTCGATTTCAAGCGCGTGCTTGGAGGCTCTCCACGTCAGTTGTTGTTCAATTTTAGTGCCCAAACTTGAAGTGTGATCGATTTAATCTAGTGTTTTGGTCATTTAAGAATTTTAATAAAGTTAAAACAAACGTTCAAAGACCAACTGAGTTAGTTAGATTGTGAAACATTTAACACTTTTTTCAAGTAGACCCATCCCCATAAATGGCGCTGAGATTGCAACCAATGGTTGAATTGATGGGTGATTAGAAAAGAGGTGAGTCCAAGGAACTACTCAAATTAATTTTTGCAAATTTGTATTGAAGCTAACAAAGTTTCTTAATTGTCCAAAAATCAAACTTTACCTAAATTGCATGTGAAAAAGAGATTTGTTTTGTTCAATTTTAGAAGCTCTAAATGAAGTGTTTGATATTGCAATGGTTAATTGATCCTTGGCATTCAAGATTGGATTTGTTGTTTTAAGCATGCATTCCAAGAAAAATTGATTTTAATCTATGGCATTCAAGAGTGTGTTTTGAGCAACATTCATTCAATGAAAAATGTGTTTAACCATTCAAGTTCATTTTAGCAATATGCATTCAAAGACAAACGGTTAAACATTCAAGGTCATTTTTTAGAAACATGAGAACCTGCAAGAAACATGGTTAGTGGTTCCATATGTGCTCCAACCTGCAATGAGACAAAAAAAAAAAAGCAATTTAGTTAGTTACCCAAAATGTTCAAAAATGAGAGCTTAACTATGGGAATTTTTTTTTAAACTATTTTTGTTGTTTTTCCTCAAATTCATCAACCGTTCAGATCGATTTCAATTAGCGGTTAGGATTAAAGGATAAGTTCAGTCATAAAAGGAGATTTCCAAATTAAAGGGAGTTAACAGATTTAATTTGAGTAAAATAAGAAGTTAACTGATTAAATTTGAGTAGAAAAAAGACTTAACTGATTTAACTCATTTTTTATCAATAGCGAATTGGAAATTTCCCTTTTTGAACTGAAGAGAGATTTTGTTGACATATTTAATTTAATAAAATTAGATATGCTCTCATAATTACTTTTTCTATTTAATTAAGTAATCTTTAATTAATTAGAGACATTTTTATTATTTAATTAAATAACTTCATTTAATTAATTAGGAATGGCTTCTCATTTAATTAAATAACTTTGTTTAATTAATTAGAAATAAGTACTTCATTTAATTAACTAATTTCGTTTAATTATTTCAAATTTTTATTCGAAACTAGTCAACTCCAGTCAACCGTGGTTAAATCTGGTCAACTTTTGGTAAAACTTGATATTTGCGTATGTGAATATGAGCAAATGTGAGTATGAATTTCAGCAACAATTTGATGCAAATTCTCATTCAACCTTTCAAACTGAAGAGACAAGGGTCTCTTAAATAGACTTTTCTGGTATTCATCAACGGTTGAGATCGATTTCAATCAGCGGTCAGGATTAAAGCTGAAGTTCAGTCATAAAGGGAGATTTTCAAATTAAAGAGAGTTAACAGATTTAATTTGAGTAAAATAAGGAGTTAACTGATTCAATTTGAGTAGAAAAAGGAGTTAACTGATTTAACTCATTTTTTATCAATAGTGAACTGGAAATTTCCCTTTTTGAACTGAAGGGAGATTTTGTTGAGATATTTAATTTAATAAAATGAGATATGCTCTCATAATTACTTTTTCTATTTAATTAAATAATCTTTAATTAATCAGAGACACTTTTTTTTATTTAATTAAATAACTTCATTTAATTAATTGAAATGGCTTCTCATTTAATTAAATAAATTTGTTTAATTAATTAGATGTAAGTACTCTATTTAATTAAATAATTTCATTTAGTTATTTCAAAATTCTTTTCAAAACTAGTCAACTCAAGTCAACCGTGGTTAAATCTGATCAACTTTTGGTCAAACTTGATCTTTGCATATGTGAATATGAGCAAACATGAGTATGAATTCCAGCAACAATTCGATGCAAATTCTCATTCAACCTTTCAAAATGAAGAGATGAGGGTCTCTTAAATAGACTTTCTTTGAATTCATCAATGGTTGAGATCGATTTCAATCAACGGTCAGGAATAAAGGTGAAGTTCAGTCATAAAGGGAGATTTCCAAATTAAAGGGAGTTAACAGATTTAGTTTGAGTAAAATAAGGAGTTAACTGATTCTATTTGAGTAAAAAAAGAAGTTAAATGATTTAACTTATTTTTTTATCAACAGTGAACTGGAAATTTTCCTTTTTGAACTGAAGAGAGATTTTGTTGAGATATTTAGTTTAATAAAATGAGATATGCTCTCATAATTACTTTTTCTATTTAATTAAATAATCTTTAATTAATTAGAGACTCTTTTCTTATTTAATTAAATAATTTCATTTAATTAATTAGGAATGGCTTCTCATTTAATTAAATAATTTTTTTTAATTAATTAGAAGTAAGTACTCGATTTAATTAAATAATTTCGTTTAATTATTTCAATTTTTTTTTTGAAATTAGTCAACTCAAGTCAACTGTGGTTAAATCTGGTCATCTTTTGGTCAAACTTGATCTTTGCGTTTGTGAATATGAGCAAATGTGAGTATGAATTCTAGCAACAATTCGATGCAAATTTTTATTCAACCTTCACAATGAAGAGATGAGGGTCTCTTAAATAGACTTTCTTGAAATTTATCAGCAGTTGAGATCGATTTCAATCAATGGTCAGGATTAAAGGTGAAGTTCAGTCATAAAGAGAGATTTCCAAATTAAAGGGAGTTAATAGATTTAATTTGAGAAAAATAAGGAGTTAATTGATTCAATTTGAGTAGAAAAAAGAGTTAACTGATGTAGTGCCTACCCTCATTCACATCTTTTCTAGACATAGTTATTATCTTCAGACTATGATAGACTAGTTTTATGTTGATGGATTAGTGGTATTGTTTTGACACTATCAGACATTATGTTATGGATTCAGTGGTTATATGATGAGATCATTTAGATTTTACATTTCATGCATACATGATGATCATTATATTGTTTTCAGTTATTATTGATGATTAGATGGATGGTTTATTATCTTATGTGTTTTATTATGGATACTTACCCCATACTTGCATGTGTATGATGTGCGTGTTTTCTTATTGTATGGCATTTTTGATGTGGTTAAGGAAGGGAGTCATAATCACCTGCTTAGTCAGGATCTACATGATGCACCACTTCCTACCATTATTTGTTTAGCTTAGCATTATATATATTGTATATACATGCATGGTTTTTCTACAGGTTGTAGGTACCAGGTATCGACTTCCCTGAATTGCCAGGATGAGCGTACCCTATTATACTATCTCAATGATAAGAGAAGGGAGATAAATTCTCAAGTCCAAATCCCAAACCTTTAAACCAATTGTCCTAGTGAGGTAAGACAAGTATCTGGATATTTTACCCACCGAATGTGTTGGATAACATGATTTGTGATTTTTAACCCTTTAGACTGATTTTGAGTGATTTGCTCTATGATGGGTTTTCATATTTTATCTTAGAGGTCTATGGTGAATTTTCTATTAATTAAGTCTTAATAAATGAATTTAATTAATAAATTAATTATTTGAGAAGATTAATATAAAATATCATGTTATTTGATATTTTGATTGTAATTAATTAAATGTAAATTATTGAGAAAAATGAATTAAATAAAAGAAAATTAGAAATTAAAATTAATAATAATAATAAAGTAATAATAAAGTAATAATAATATAAGTTATAAAGTTAAAATGAAAGTTATAAATATTTAAATAAAAATTATATAAAAAGTAATTGGAGTTATAAGCTTGTATGGGAATTAACGCACTTCTCTATTTCTCAAGTGTCAACAACACGGGGGTTAGTGCATCAATTAAGCACATGGTGTCTACAACCCTAAAGCTCATCTTGAAGGTTGGAAAAGACCCATGCTTAGTTGGTGACACCTTCTAGCTATTTTTATAAACATTCTAGATGTTTCCTGAAAGCTCTTTATATTCAGGCATTCATAGAAGCTTAGACATAGTGTTTGGAGAGCAATTGGAGCATTGGAAGACTCGAGCATTCTGAAGAAGGGAGGAGGTTGCTCTGTGGATTTTCTGAGTAAGAGCAATTTAGCATCAGAATCCGGGTAGATTCTTGTGATTTTACTTATGCTATTTTTGCATCATGCATTCCCTGTCTTCTTCGTGTCTTTCATATGTCTTCCGAGAAGTTTCATATCTATATGCATTCTCAATGTGGGTAGATTAATTTTATTGAAGAACTTTATATGAAATCTATAATGCAAATATCTTATTCTTAATTGTAGATATAATCTTTGTGAAAAACATACATGGTTATATATTCAAATCTGCATACATATACATATATATAAATGTATATTTATATATATGCATATGTATACATTTATTATGGATCTATTATAAAATTTGAATATATATATATATATATATATACACATACATATATATATACTTATATATATATATATATATATACTTATGTATATTTATATATAATGCATCGAATTGAGCAATTGATTAAATCACAGTGGAAAATTTATTAATTCGCATCGTGACTTGTATCGCATGGAACAAAGTTTATATATTATATGCCGTGGGAACATTTCATACCCTGCGCCGGCAGAAGGCAGAGGTCTGCCGTCGCAGGTCTACGGTGACAAGGGTACTACGTACCCGCTGTCGGCGTAGTGCCTGCGACCGTAGGTACTGCGTATCGCAGCAAGAGTTGGGGAAGTTTTAATTGATGTTTATGTTATGCAAAAAAGAAAAAAAAATGTTTATGTTAAAACATTTATATACAGTCGATTTCTCATTACTATGTACTATGAAGTCAATCAAAAATTTTTAATTTGATTTTATGAAAACGTATTTACATATGTATGTATGTATGTGTATATATATGTAATATGTAAATATGTTATTTAAGTTATTATTTGATAATGACTTATATTGATGGTTTATTTTCATAAAGGTGACTCTTTAATAATTTTTAACTATTTAATAATTTAAATGTTTTAAATTATTAAATAAGTAATTGATAGTTGAGTGGGGGATATATCAAACAATTGTTATTAAATGGAAAATGGATTTTTTTAGTTCTAATAAGGAAACTTTTATTTATCCAGAAACAATATATGTGTTCTCCATTCATTCTTCAGACTTGGTAACTTAAACTGAGATCTCCACATTTAAATTCAAGTTGTAAAACAAAAACATGTGTTTACATCGTGTATTCTTTATGCTATTGTTTTGAGTTTTGGATTGACTAGTGTTGACCAGTATAGGACGTCTACCAGAAGCTTGGGGGTTATGTGATTGTGGTGATATTATGATGTTTTAATCTTGATCTTTATAAATCCAACCATGGTTATGTGATGGAATACTCTATGTATTGGTTGTGATTACTGAATGTTATAGTTGAGATTCTTATGTATGAGACACTTGACTTAACCATTATTTTTGGTCATCAATCAGTTATCCTTGGTTATTTGTCTAGTCGCCATGATGGGACTATAATGTGGATTTATTTTGATGATGTCATGATGTGACAGGTTTGACTCAACCATGTTTGGAGTCTTCGATCAATTTGATTGAGCTATATATATTTTGGTTATTGATAACCATTGGATACTTTTGATTATCAGTGATACTTCAGTTGCCATTAGAGAGCTGTTGTGTTCATGATTTTCTATGGATGTTAGCTCATGGAGATTTGATGCTTTTTAGCATATTTGATAATTTTGTTATGGATTATCTTTTGTGATTTTGTGATCTATGATTCCATGAGCATTAGGGTAGGATATTTGCATGTAGTGATGGGAAGTGGCTAGCAATGGGGGCCCTAAGAGACACTTTTCTTATTTAATTAAATAACTTCATTTAATTAATTAGGAATGGCTTCTCATTTAATTAAATAACTTTGTTTAATTAATTGGAAGTAAGTACTCCATTTAATTAAATAATTTCGTTTAATTATTCCAAAATTCTTTTCGAAACTAGTCAACTGAAGTTAACCGTGGTTAAATTTGGTCAACTTTTGGTCAAACTTGATCTTTGCGTAAGTGAATATGAGCAAATGTGAGTATGAATTCCAGCAACAATTCGATGCAAATTCTCATTCAACCTTTCAAAATGAAGAGATGAGGGTCTCTTAAATAGACTTTCTGGGAATTCATCAACGGTTGAGATCAATTTCAATCAACGATCAGGATTAAAAGTGAAGTTCAATCATAAAGAGAGATTTTCAAATTAAAGAGAGTAAATAGATTTAATTTGAGTAAAATAAGGAGTTAACTGATTCAATTTGAGTAGAAAAAGGAGATAACTGATTTACCTCATTTTTTATCAACAGTGAACTGAAAATTTCTGTTTTTGAATTGAAGAGAGATTTTCTTGAGATATTTAATTTAATAAAATGAGATATGCTCTCATAATTACTTTTTCTATTTAATTAAATAATCTTTAATTAATTAGAGACACTTTTCTTATTTAATTAAATAACTTCATTTAATTAATTAGGAATGGCTTCTCATTTAATTAAATAAATTTAATTAATTAGAAGTAAGTACTTGATTTAATTAAATAATTTAGTTTAATTATTTCAAAATTCTTTTCGAAACTAGTCAACTCAAGTCAACCGTGGTTAAATCTTGTCAACTTTTGGTCAAACTTGATCTCTGTGTATGTGAATGTGAGCAAATGTGAGTATGACTTCTACCAACAATTCGATGCAAATTTTCATTCAACCTTTTAAAATGAAGAGATGAGGTCTCTTAAATAGACTTTCCTAGAATTCATCAACGATTGAGATCGATTTTAACCAACGGTAAAGTTTAAAAGTGAAGTTCAGTCATAAAAGGAGATTTCCAAATTAAAGAGAGTTAAGAGATTTAAGTTGAGTAAAATAAGGAGTGAACTGATTGAATATGAGCAAATGTGAGTATGAATTCCAGCAACAATTCGATGCAAATTCTTATTCAACCTTTCAAAATGAAGAGATGAGGGTCTCTTAAATAGACTTTCTTGGAATTCATCAACGGTTGAGATAAATTTCAATCAACGGTAAGGATTAAAGTTGAAGTTCAGTAATAAAGGAAGATTTCCAAATTAAAGAGAGTTAACAGATTTAATTTGAGTAAAATAAGGAGTTAACTGATTAAATTTGACTAGAAAAAGGTGTTAACTGATTTAACTCATTTTTTATCAATAGTGAACTGGAAATTTCCCTTTTTGAACTGAAGAGAGATTTTGTTCAGATATTTAATATAATAAAATGAGATATGCTCTCATAATTACTTTTTCTATTTAATTAAGTAATCTTTAATTAATTAGAGACACTTTTCTCATTTAATTAATTAACTTTGTTTAATTAATTAGAAGCAAGTACTCCATTTAATTAAATAATTTCATTTAATTATTTCAAAATTCTTTTCGAAACTAGTCAACTCAAGTCAACCGTGGCTAAATATGGTCAACTTTTGGTCAAACTTGATCTTTGCGTATGTGAATATGAGAAAATGTGAGTATGAATTCTAACAACAATTCAATGCAAATTCTCATTCAATCTTTCAAAATGAAGAGATGAGGGTCTCTTAAATAGACTTTCCTAAAACTCATCAACTGTTGATATCGATTTCAATCAACGGTCAGGATTAAAGGTGAAGTTCAGTCATAAAGGGAGATTTCCAAATTAAAGTGAGTTAACAGATTTAATTTGAGTAAAATAAGGAGTTAAATGATTCAATTTGATTAGAAAAAGGAGTTAACTGATTTAACTAATTTTTTATCAATAGTGAACTGAAAATTTCCCTTTTTGAACTGAAGAGAGATTTTGTTCAGATATTTAATTTAATAAAATAAGATATGCTCTCATAATTACTTTTTTCTATTTAATTAAGTAATCTTTAATTAATTAGAGACACTTTTCTCATTTAATTAAATAACTTTGTTTAATTAATTAGAAGCAAGTACTCCATTTAATTAAATAATTTCATTTAATTATTTCAAATTTTTTATTGAAACTAGTCAACTCAAGTCAACCGTGGTTAAATCTGGTCAACTTTTGGTCAAACTTGATCTTTGCGTATGTGAATATGAGCAAATGTGAGTATGAATTCCAGCAACACTTCGATCCAAATTCTCATTCAACATTTTAAAATGAAGAGATGAGGGTCTTTTAAATAGACTTTCTTGGAATTCATCAACGTTTGAGATCAATTTCAATCAACGGTCAGGATTAAAGGTGAAGTTCAGTCATAAAAGGAGATTTTCAAATTAAAGGGAGTTAACAGATTTAATTTGAGTAAAATAAGGAGTTAACTGATTCAATTTGAGTAGAAAAAAGAGTTAACTAATTTAACTTATTTTTTATCAATAGTAAACTAGAAATTTCTCTTTTTGAACTAAAGAGAGATTTTGTTGAGATATTTAATTTAATAAAATGAGATATGCTCTCATAATTACATTTTTTGTTTAATTAAATAATCTTTAATTAATTAGAGACATTTTTTTTATTTAATTAAATAACTTCATTTAATTATTTAGGAAGGGCTTCTCATTTAATTAAATAACTTTGTTTAATTAATTAGAAGTAAGTACTCCATTTAATTAAATAATTTTATTTAATTATTTCAAAATTCTTTTCGAAACTAGTCAACTCAAGTCAACCATAGTTAAATCTGGTTAACATTTTGTCAAACTTGATCTTTGCATATGTGAATATGACCAAATGTGAGTATGAATTCCAACAACAATTCGATGCAAATTCTCATTAAACCTTTCAAAATGAAGAGATGAGGGTCTCTTAACTAGACTTTTCTAGAATTCATCAACGGTTGACATCGATTTCAATCAACGGTCAGGATTAAAGTTGAAGTTCAGTCATAAAGGGAGATTTCCAAATTGAAGAGAGTTAACAGATTTAATTTGAGTAAAATAAGGAGTTAACTGATTCAATTTGAGTAGAAAAAGGAGGTAACTCATTTAACTCATTTTTGATCAATAGTGAACTGAAAATTTTTCTTTTTGAACTGAAGAGATATTTTGTTGAAATATTTAATTTAATAAAATGAGATATGCTCTCATAATTAATTTTTTCATTTATTTAAATAATCTTTAATTAATTAGAGACACTTTTCTTATTTAATTAAATAACTTCATTTAATTAATTAGGAATGGCTTCTCATTTAATTAATTAACTTTTTTTAATTAATTAAATGTAAGTACTCCATTTAATTAAATAATTTTGTTTAATTATTTAAAAATTTTTTTCGAAACTAATCAACTGAAGTCAACCGTGGTTAAATTTGGTCAACTTTTGGTCAAACTTGATCTTTGCATATGTGAATATTGGCAAATGTGAGTATGAATTTCAGCAACAGTTCGATGCAAATTCTCATTCAACCTTTCAAAATGAAGAGATGAGGGTCTCTTAAATAGACTTTTCTGAAATTCATCAACGGTCGAGATCGATTTCAATCAACGGTCAAGATTAAAGGTGAAGTTCAGTCATAAAGGGAGATTTTCAAATTAAAGGGAGTTAATACATTTAATTTGAGTAAAATATGGAGTTAACTGACTCAATTTGAGTAGAAAAAAGAGTTAACTCATTTAACTCATTTTTTATCAATATTGACTTAGAAATTTCCCTTTTTGAACTGTAGAGAGATTTTGTTGAGATATTTAATTTAATAAAATGAGAAATACTCCCATATATACTTTTTCAATTTAATTAAATAATCTTTAATTAATTAGAGATACTTTTCTTATTTAATTAAATAAAATCATTTAATTAATTAGGAATGACTTCTTATTTAATCAAATAACTTTGTTTAATTAATTAGAAGTAAGTACACCATTTAATTAAATAATTTCATTTAATTATTTGAAAATTCTTTTCAATACTAGTCAACTCAAGTCAACTGTGGTTAAATCTCGTCAACTCTTGGTCAAATTTGATCTTTGCGTATGTGAATATGAGCAAATGTGAGTATGAATTCTAGCAACAGTACGATGCAAATTCTCATTCAACCTTTCAAAATGAAGAGATGAGGGTTTCTTAAGTAGACTTTCTTGGAATTCATCAATGGTTGAGATCAATTTCAATCAACAGTCAGGATTAAAGGTGAAGCTCACTCATAAAGGGAGATTTCCAAATTAAAGGGAGTTAACAGATTTAATTTGAGTAAAATAAGGAGTTAAATGATTGAATTTCAGTACGAAAAGGAGTTAGCTGATTTAACTCATTTTTGATCAATAGTAAACTGAAAATTTCCATTTTTGAACTGAAAAGATATTTTGTTGAGATATTTAATTTAATAAAATGAGATATGCTCTCATAATTACTTTTTCCATTTAATTAAATAATTCTTAATTAATTAGAGACACTTTTCTTATTTAATTAAATAACTTCATTTAATTAATTAGGAATGGCTTCTCATTTAATTAAATAACTTTGTTTAATTAATTAAAATTAAGTACTCCATTTAATTAAATAATTTTATTTAATTATTTCAAAATTCTTTTTGAAGCTAGTCAACTCAAGTGAACCGTGGTTAAATATGGTCAAACTTTGGTCAAACTTGATCTTTGCGTATGTGAATATGAGTAAATGTGAGTATGAATTCGAGCAATAGTTCGGTGCAAATTCTCATTCAACCTTTTAAAATGAAGATATGAGGGTCTTTTAAATAGACTTTCTTGTAATTCATCAATGGTTGAGATCGATTTCAATCAACAGTCAGGATTAAAGTTGAAGTTCAGTCATTAAGGGTGATTTCCAATTTAAAGTGAGTTAACAGATTTAATTTGAGTAAAATAAGGAGTTAAATGATTCAATTTGATTAAAAAAATGAGTTGACTGATTTAACTCATTTTTTATCAATAGTTAGCTGAAAATTTCCCTTTTTGAACTGAAGAGAGATTTTGTTGAGATATTTAATTGAATAAAATGACATATGCTCTCATAATTGCTTTTTCTATTTAATTAAATAATCTTAAACTAATTAGCGACACTCTTCTTATTTAATTAAATAACTTCATTTAGTTAATTAGGAATGGCTTCTGATTTAATTAAATAACCTTGTTTAATTAATTAGAAGTAAGTCCTTCATTTAATTAAATAATTTCGTTTAATTATTTCAAAACTCTTTTCATCAAATGTCCTCCAGTTCACTATTGATCAAAAATGAGTTAAATGGGTTAACTCTTTTTTCTACTCAAATTGAATCAGTTAACTCCATATTTTACTCAAATTAAATCTGTTAACTCACTTTAATTTGAAAATCTCTCTTTACGACTGAACTTACCTTTAATCCTGACCGTTGATTGAAATCAATCTCAACCATTGATGAAAAGAAATTTGAAATAATTAAATGAAATTATTTAATTAAATAGAGCACTTAATTCTAATTAATTAAACAAAGTTATTTAATTAAATGAGAAACCATTCCTAATTAATTAAATGAAGTTATTTAATTAAATATGAAAAGTGTCTCTAATTAATTAAAGATTACTTAATTAAAAAGAAAAAGTAATTATGAGAGCATATCTCATTTTATTAAATTAAATATCTCAACAAAATCTCTCTTCAGTTCAAAAAAGGTAATTTCCAGTTCACTATTGATAAAAAATGAGTTAAATGAGTTAACTCTTTTTTCTACTCAAATTGAATCAGTTAAGTCCTTATTTTATTCAAATTAAATCTGTTAACTCCGTTTAATTTGGAAATCTCCCTTTACGACTGAACTTACCTTTAATCTTGATCGTTGATTGAAATTGATCTCAACCATTGATGAATTCCAGGAAAGTCTATTTAAGAGACCCTCATCTCTTCATTTTGAAAGGTTGAATGAGAATTTGCATCGAATTGTTGCTAGAATTCATACACACATTTGCTCATATTCACATATGCAAAGATCAAGTTTCACCAAAAGTTGACTAGATTTGACCATGGTTGACTAGTTTCGAAAAGAATTTTGAAATAATTAAATAAAATTATTTAATTAAACAGAGTGCATACTTCTAATTAAATAAAAAAATTTATTTAATTCAATGAGAAGCCATTCCTAATTAATTAAATGAAGTTATTTAATTAAATAAGAAAAGTGTCTTTAATTAATTAAAGATTATTTAATTAAATGGAAAAAGTAATTATGAGAGCATATCTCATTTTATTAAATTAAATATCTCAACAAAATCTCTCTTCAATTCAAAAAGAGAAATTTCTAGTTCAGTATTTGAATAAAAATGAGTTAAATCAGCTAACTCCTTTTTCTACTCAAATTGAATCAGTTAACTCATTATTTTACTCAAATTAAATCTGTTAACTCCCTTTAATTTGGAAATCTCCCTTTATGACTGAACATCACCTTTAGTCCTGATTGTTGATTGAAATCGATCTTAACCGTTGATGAATTCTAGGAAAGTCTATTTAAGAGACCCTCATCTCTTCATTTTGAAAGTTTGAATGAGAATTTGCATCGAATTGTTGGTTGAATTCATACTCACATTTGCTCATATTCACATACGCAAAGATAGAGTCTGACCAAAAGTTGACCAGATTTAACCACGGTTGACTTGAGTTGACTAGTTTTGAAATAATTAAATGAAATTATTTAATTAAATGGAGTACTTACTTCTAATTAATTAAACAAAGTTATTTAATTAAATGAGAAGCCATTCCTAATTAATTAAAATAAGTTATTTAATTAAATAAGAAACGTGTCTCTATTTAATTAAACATTATTTATTTAAATAGAAAGAATAATTATGAGAGCATATCTCGTTTTATTAAATTAAATATCTAAACAAAATCTCTCTTTAGTTCAAAAAGGAATATTTTTAGTTCACTATTGATAAAAAATGAGTTAAATCAGTTAACTCTTTTTTCTACTCAAATTGAATCATTTACTTTCTTATTTTACTCAAATTAAATCTTTTAATTCCCTTTAAATTAGAAATCTCCCTTTATGACTGAACTTCACCTTTAATCTTGACCGTTGATTGAAATCGATCTCAACCATTGATGAATTCCAACAAAGTCTATTTAAGAGACCCTCATATCTTCATTTTGAAAGGTTGAATGAGAATTTGCATCGAATTGTTGCTAGAATTCAAAGTCCCATTTGCTCTTATTGACATACACAAAGATCAAGTTTAACCAAAAGTTGACCAGATTTAACCATGGTTGACTTGAGTTGACTAGTTTTGAAAAGAATTTTGAAATAATTAAACAAAAATATTTTTTAAATGGAGTACTTACTTCTAATTAATTCAACAAAGTTATTTAATTAAAGGAGAAGCCATTCCTAATTAATTAAATAAAGTCATTTAATTATATAAGAAAAGTGTCTCTAATTAATTAAAGATTATTTATTTAAATGGAAAAAGTAATTATGAGAGCATATCTCATTTTACTAAATTAAATATCTTAACAAAATCTCTCTTCAGTTCAAAAAGAGAAATTTCCAGTTCACTATTCATCAAAAATGAGTTAAATCAGTTAACTCTTTTTTCTACTCAAATTGAATCAATTAACTCCTTATTTTACTCAAATTAAATCTGTTAACTCCCTTTAATTTGGAAATCTTCTTTTATGACTGAACTTCACCTTTAATCTTGACCGTTGATTGAAATCGATCTGAACCGTTGATGAATTCTAGGAAAGTCTATTTAAGAGACCCTCATCTCTTCATTTTGAAAGGTTGATTGAGAATTTGCATCGAACTGTTCCTAGAATTCATACTCGCATTTGCTCATATTCACATACACAAAGATTAAGTTTGACCAAAAGTTAACAAAATTTAACTATGGTTGACTTGAGTTGACTAGTTTTGAAAAAAAATTTGAAATAATTAAACGAAATTATTTAATTAAATAGAGTACTTACTTCTAATTAATTAAACAATGTTATTTAATTAAATGAGAAGCCATTCGTAATTAATTAAATGAAGTTATTTAATTAAATAAAAAAAGTTTCTCTAATTAATTAAAGATTATTTAATTAAATGGAAAAAGTAATTATGAGAGCATATCTCATTTTATTAAATAAAATATCTCAACAAAATCTCTCTTCAGTTCAAAAAGGGAAATTTCCAGTTCACTAATGATAAAAAATGAGTTAAATCAGTTAACTCCTTTTTCTACTCAAATTGAATTAGTTAACTCCTTATTTTACTCAAATTAAATCTATTAACTCCATTTAATTTGGAAATCTCCTTTTATGATAGAACTTCACCTTTAATCTTGACCGTTGATTGAAGTCGATTTAAACTGTTTATGAATTCCAAGAAAGTCTATTTAAGAGACCCTCATCTCTTTATTTTTCAAAGGTTGAATGAGAATTCACATAGAATTGTTGTTGTAATTCATACTCACATTTTCTCATATTCACATACGCAAAGATCAAGTTTGACCTAAAGTTGACCAGATTTAACCACGGTTGACTTGAGTTGACTAGTTTCAAAATTTTTTTAAAATAATTAAAAGAAATAATTTTATTAAATGGAGTACATACTTCTAATTAATTAAACAAATTTATTTAATTAAATGAAAAGCCATTCCTAATTAATTAAATGAAGTTATTTAATTAAATAGGAAAAGTGTCTCTAATTAATTAAAGATTATTTAATTAAATGAAAAAGGTAATTATGAGAGCATATCTCATTTTATTAAATTAAATATCTCAACAAAATCTCTCTTTAGTTCAAAAAAAAAAAAATTCAGTTCACTATTGATCAAAAATGAATTAATTCAGTTAACTCCTTTTTCTACTCAAATTTAATTAGTTAACTCCTTATTTTACTCAAATTAAATCTGTTAACTCCTTTTAATTTGAAAATCTCCCTTTATGACTGAACTTCACCCTTAATCCTGACCGTTGATTGAAATCGATCTCAACCATTTATGAATTCTAAGAAAGTGTATTTAAGATATCGTCATATCTTCATTTTGAAAGGTCAAATGAGAATTTGCATCGAATTGTTGCTGTAATTCATACTCACATTTGGTCATATTCACATACGTAAATATCAAGTTTGACCAAAAGTTGACCAGATTTAACCACGGTTGACTTGAGTTGACTAGTTTCGAAAAGAATTTTGAAATAATTAAATGAAATCATTTAATTAAATGGAGTACTTACTTCTAATAGATTGAAAAAAGTTATTTAATTAAATGAGAAGCCATTCCTAATTAATTAAATGAAGTTATTTAATTAAATAAGAAAAGTGTCTCTAATTAATTAAAAATTATTTAATTAAATAGAAAAAGTAATTATGAGAGCATATCTCATTTTATTAAATTCAATATTTCAACAAAATCTCTCTTCAGTTAAAAAAGAGAAATTTCCAGTTCTTTATTGATCAAAAATGAGTTAAACCAGTTAACTCCTTTTTCTACTCAAATTGAATCAGGTAACTCCTTATTTTACTCAAATTAAATCTATTAACTCCCTTTAATTTGGAAATCTCCCTTTATGACTGAACTTCACCTTTAATCATCACCGTTGATTGAAATTGATCTCAACCGTTGATGAATTCTAGGAAAGTCTATTTAAGAGACCCTCATCTCTTCATTTTGAAAGGTTGAATGAGAATTGGCATCGAATTGTTGCTAGATTTCATACTCACATTTTCTCATATTCACATACGCAAAGATCAAGTTTGACCAAAATTTGACTAGATTTAACCACGGTTGACTTGAGTTGACTAGTTTCAAAAAGAATTTTGAAATAATTAAATGAAATTATTTAATTAAATGGAGTACTTACTTCTAATTGATTAAACAAAGTTATTTAATTGAATGAGAAGCCATTCCTAATTAATTAAATTAAATTATTTAATGGAATAAGAAATGGGTCTCTAATTAATTAAAGATTATTTTATTAAATAAAAAAAGTAATTATGAGAGCATATTTCATTTTATTAAATTAAATATCTCAACAAAATCTCTCTTCAGTTCAAAAAGGGAAACTCCCAGTTCACTATTGATCAAAAATAAGTTAAATCAGTTAACTCATTTTTCTACTCAAATTGAATCAGTTAACTCCTTATTTTACTCAAATTAAATCTGTTAACTTGCTTTAATTTTGAAAATCTCCTTTTATGACTGAACTTCACCTTTAATCTTGACTGTTGATTGAAATCGATCTCAACCGTTGATGAATTCCAGGAAAGTCTATTTAAGAGACCCTCATCTCTTCATTTTGAAAAGTTGAATGAGAATTTGCATCAAATTGTTGCTGGAATTCATACTCACATTTGCTCATATTCACATACACAAAGATCAAGTTTGACCAAAAGTTGACCAGATTTAACCACGGTTGACTTGAGTTGACTAGTTTCAAATTTTTTTTTGAAATAATTAAACAAAATTATTTAATTAAATGGAGTAGTTACTTCTAATTAATTAAACAAAGTTATTTAATTAAATGAGAAGCCATTCACAATTAATTAAATGAAGTTATTTATTTAAATAAGAAAAGTGTCTCTAATTAATTAAAGATTATTTAATTAAATAGAAAAAGTAATTATGAGAGCATATCTCATTTTATTAAATTAAATATCTCAACAAAATCTCTCTTCAGTTCAAAAAGGGAAATTTCTAGTTCACTATTGATTAAAAATGAGTTAAATCAGTTAACTCCTTTTTCTACTCAAATTGAATCAGTTAACTCGTTATTTTACTCAAATTAAATCTGTTAACTCCCTTTAATTTGAAAATCTCCCTTTATGACTGAACTTCACCTTTAATCCTGACCGTTGATTCAAATCAATCTCAATTGTTGATGAATTCCAAGAAAGTCTATTTAAGAGACCCTCATCTCTTCATTTTGAAAGTTTGAATGAGAATTTGCATTGAATTGTTGTTGGAATTCATACTCACATTTTCTCATATTCACATACACAAATATCAAGTTTGAGCAAAAGTTGACCAGATTTAACCATAGTTGACTTGAGTTGACCAGTTTTGAGAAGAATTTTAAAATAATTAAACGAAATTATTTAATTAAATGGAGTACTTACTTCTATTTAATTAAACAAAGTTATTTAATTAAATGAGAAGTCATTCCTAATTAATTAAATGAAGTTATTTAATAAAATATGAAAAGTGTCTCTATTTAATTAAATAGAAAAAGCAATTATGAGAGCATATCTCATTTTATTAAATTAAATATCTCAACAAAATCTCTCTTCAGTTCAAAAAGGGAAATTTTCAGTTCACTATTGATAAAAAATGAGTTAAATCAGTTAACTCCTTTTTCTACTCAAATTGAATCAGTTAACTCCTTATTTTACTCAAATTAAATTTGTTAACTCCCTTTAATTTGGAAATCTCCCTTGATGACTGAACTTCACGTTTAATCCTGACCGTTAATTGAAATCGATCTCAATCGTTGATGAATTCCAAAAAATTCTATTTAAGAGACCCTCATCTCTTCATTTTGAAAGGTTGAATGAGAATTTTCATCGAATTATTGCTGGAATTCATACTCTTATTCGCTCATATTCACATACGCAAAGATCAAGTTTGACCAAAAGTTGACAAAATTTGTAATGCCCCGCTCGGGAACCCAAGAGAAATAAACCTAATATGTGACAAAGTTTACTGAACTATTTTTTTTTTTAATGTTTAAACAACATCAAGATAACATTAATGTGGAAGCAATAAGAATATACATATCAAATACACATTTGCAATTACAGATACAATTTCAATTCCTCAAGGATTCCTTTACGTTGAGTCACATTTAATAATTTTAAATTACTTAGTTTAAGTTTCAAATATAATGTCTCAAGATTATAAAGAAATAATAGATACATAATCACATAAGCAAATGCATAAGTATAAACAATACAATGAAAGTACATCCAATTAACAACATCCACTACACATGTCGCAGGGTATGTGAGAATAGATACAATACATCAGGATACATGATAACATATATACATCATCTGAAAAGAAGCCTCTAAAATAAGAAATAAGAATGATAAAGGTACATCTTCTGCAACGAACATCCAACAGCTGGCAATGTGAGGGGAACCCAAATTGTAAGAAGACACTACCTCCTGACCGTGTGGTTACCTAGTCAGGCTTCCACTCCCACCGTGCAGGGAAGATAATGAACTATCCACATACGACTGTCAAACATACAACATTCCTAGGCAAGGTACCCCTAATAGCCAAAACTACCTCAAAGCTAACAAATGCTACTCAAGAAGATAAAATAATCCAAAAGTAAGAACACTCAATCGAATACCAACTCCACATAACCAACATCATAACGAACCAAGTATAAACCAAATACCAAGGTCATAAGATAAAGTCAACGAAAGATAATCACCTCAAGTCAAAATCCACATGTCAAAATTACAACATCCATGAATCACCAATCATCATCAATGAAAGTAAATAACCATAATAAACACATCCAACAAAAGATACACCACCAATAATAAGTACACCACCAGAGATACACAAAATCTACAGAAGAGACTCAGGCTACATACTAGGGAGTGTCATCACATGGCTGCTTGAGGTACCCTGGACTGATCTCTTAATAGATCTCGAACCCTCAAGCGTTGAGTTACCCTGGACTGGTTATTGTGAACTCCGGACCCTCAACATCACACATATGGAAACTAGAAAGCCCTCTCAAGAAGACGAGGCACTCATCTCATTCCCATCCTTAGTCTATACAAGCACTCAAGGCATGGGTAGATCAAAAATCTCTAACTTATCTTGTTAGTGTGTTTTCCCTCCAAAAGTTTTAATTACTAGATTATCAGTTATTACATAACTTGCATTAGGTTAACCTGGTATTGACCACTTTGGGTCCCGGACCCTTATGCAAGCCACTCCCAAGTCATGTACCTAAACAACCTCTCCTAAGCACATAAATCCACAGTTGTGTCCCATACCACAACACCCATAAAGATCAAACTCAGTTCTTTAACAGACAACCTGATAATAAGATGGTTCTCCCATCCAAGTACACATAAATGCTCCACCAAGTAAACCTCATAAACATAATTTTCAATTTGAATCACAAAATACATCATGACATCCAGCCATGTAGATGGTATGAAAGAAATCTCACAAAGCCTCTGGTGTACATCCTAGACTGGTCAACATCTAAACAACTCGAGAATCCACAAGCATAAGTCATACAAGCAAAACAATCACAGTTTCATAGTCTGGGTTTGTTTTGAGAATACACAACTAGATTACAAGTAAAGTTTCAGTTTACATTTTAATGTACGTTTCAAGTAAATACAATCCATCATTTACACCTTCCATTAATCTATTCTTTCATTTAAATAATTACGCAATCACCCCTATATTGGGTTTTAAATCAATTTTTTTCAAAATACTCCAATAGAAATTATCTATTCAACTGATTAAATAGTACTTATCGATAGTTAAAATTCCTATTTGAGTAACTTCGATCATCAATTAAACTTAACTGATTTACAATTAATTAAATTAATTAAGTTAATTAATAATTACAATCTTATCAAATAATATCCATTATCAATTAACTTTAATTAAACTAATTTTAATTAAATTAATCAATTTTTTTTTATCTAAATACTTATATTAAAATTCTTCATTAATTATCAATTTATTAATATTTAGCCAAAACTATTAATGAATTAATAATTACAAAATTTATATTAAAAATGCATTAATATTTAAATTTGAAAAATAAAAAAATAAATATTAATAAAACATTGTTAGTTAATAATAAAGTTAATATATTAAAATTTATTAATAAAAATTATAAATAGTATTTATACCTTTTAATAAATTGTATTAATTCAAATTAAACTAATATCAATTAAATGTGAATTGTATACTTCCAAAGTCAATTAACATTTATGTTAAGAGAGGCATATAATAAAGTTTATGCAAAACAAAACTGTCAAGCGATTTATTAATCGATGATCGCCAGGTACGTAGCAAACTGCTGTTGCAATCATCCTACATCAGCAGGTACGACTGCATACAGCAGTCGCCTGCTGTATAAATTAATAAAGGGGCAGGGGGTGGTTAAGCCGCCCCTCCCCAAAATACATTTTTTATTTTATTTATATAAATATATATTTTATTATATAATTATATTTAAATGTATAATCTTTTACTATTATTATAATTTATTTTACAATTATATTTTAGATATATTTATTATTATTATTTTTTTTAAATAATTAAAATTTTAATCTTGTAGGAAAAATAAGTTCAACCAATCAATTTTTGATCTAGGATTTCATTTTCAAGAACAAATCCCTTCTAAATTTAAATCTCTCAATCTCATTTTAATGCAAACCCAAATCTCGATTTAATACTAATTCTTTCAAATATAGAACGAGGTTTTCTATATAGTTGTTTCATTCCGGATTCACAGATGAAATCGAATAGCAAAAGATTTAGAACGAAGGGTAGCAATATTCATACAACAAAATTTGAGAAACAATTCTCAACAAGCACGAGAAAAATAGAGATCCAAAGTATTTCTAAAATGGTTCACAAACCCTACCTTGATCTGATGCTAACAATCTGGTAAAACCGTTGCTAATCCAAACCCTTCAAATCTTCCAAAGATCTCTTTATTCCCCTTCCAAAAGTGTGTTCCTTGAAACCCGTGTGTGAAATAATGACCCGAAAACCCTCTAATATAGAATCTAATTACCTTTTAGGTTTTCTGTCTCCACAACTCTAAAATTATAATTATTTAATTTAATTAATTCTTTCATGAACAATTAATTCGATTTTAATTAAAATATTATTTTATTTTTCCTTCATGCACTTTAAGTGAATTATTAAATTACTTTATTTAATTTTCCACTTGACTTCGCTTTATTTAATTTATTAAATTTTTAAATCTCATGCGCACTATAATAAAATATCTTTATTCAAGTTCACATGTTTTTATCTTTTAAATTAATTTCTATATTTTAAACTCATTCATGCGAACTTAAATCTTTTCTATAAATTAATATCTTTTAACTTCTTAATTTATTTATTTTTGAACGTTTAATTTGATAAATATTTATTAACTTATATAACAATAATATTTAGCATTTATTTAAAAATGAATTATAAATATATTATTATTAAATTAAATAAATATTATCATGTTCTAAATTTATTCTTAAAACTTTTATCTTCAAATTGAATTCTTTATATTTAATTAATTTCTCAATTAATTAAATATAATTGAATATTCAAAATGTCATAATAATTTTCCATTAAATTAAATTATTAATTTAATCTATTAATTAGACTTAATTAATAGAAATTTCATCAAAGACTCACAAAACAACATATGCACAAAATACTCACGGGTTTAAAAAAGGTAGACAGTCTGTTACGAGTCCTCCTTGCAAGACAAGTATTATAGGCTTATATCTAGGATTGGACCTGATCATTATCTTCCCATTCTCACCATTTGAGTATTTGTAATAGGGCACACTCATCCTAGCAATTTAGGGAAGTCGATGCCCAGTACCTGCATCTCGCATAAAAGACGTGCATGTACATGTATATAATATATCTAAACTAAATAGACAATGGCGGAGAGTGGTTCATCGTGTAGATCCCGACTAGCAGGTGACTACGACTCCCTCCCCTAACCACATCAAACACGTCAGACAGAAAGATAAAATAAATACGCACACCATACACATGCAAGTATGGGGTAAGTATCGTAAAAATCACAAGTCTAACATCAAATGCGTACATATAATAATGCATCTCTATCAATACAACATAATAATCATTAAAGTTATCATGTTAACATTTTTATGAAAGAAACCACATTTACTAACTAGGATCGTCAAAATATCATTAACAACACATGAAAGAAATCAACTAAGGAATAATAACTGATACATTTGTAATCAAAATCATAATATTACAAATCTAGTATCTCTAAAACTAATCAATGCATAAAATAAACCTAAAAGAATTTGACAATGATAACAGAAATGCGATCTAGGGACAGGCACTACAAGATTTAATCACGGTTGACAAGAGTTGACTAGTTTCGAAAGAAATTTTAAAATAATTAAACAAAATTATTTAATTAAATGGAGTACTTACTTCTAATTAATTAAACAAAGTTATTTAACTAAATGAGAAGCCATTCCTAATTAATTAAATGAAGTTATTTATTTAAATAAGAAACGTGTCTGTAATTAATTAAAGATTATTTAATTAAATAGAAAAAGTAATTATGAGAGCATATCTCATTTTATTAAATTAAATATCTCAACAAAATCTCTCTTCAGTTCAAAAAGGGAAATTTTCAGTTCAGTATTGATAAAAAATGAGTTAAATCAGTTAACTCCTTTTTCTACTCAAATTGAATCAGTTAACTCCTTATTTTACTCAAATTAAATCTGTTAACTCCCTTTAATTTGGAAATCTCCCTTTATGACTGAACTTCACCTTTAATCCTGACCGTTGATTGAAATCGATCTCAACCGTTGATAAATTCTAGAAAAGTCTATTTAAGAGAACCTCATCTATTCATTTTGAAAGGTTGAATGAGAATTTGCATCGAATTGTTGCTGGAATTCATACTCACATTTGCTCATATTCACATACGCAAAGATCAAGTTTGACCAAAAGTTGACCAGATTTAACCATAGTTGACTTCAGTTGACCAGTTTCAAAAAGAATTTTAAAACTATTAAACGAAATTATTTAATTAAATGGAGTACTTACTTCTAATTAATTAAACAGAGTTATTTAATTAAATGAGAAGCCATTCCTAATTAATTAAATGAAGTTATTTATTTAAATAAGAAAAGTGTCTCTAATTAATTAAAGATTATTTAATTAAATAGAAAAAGTAATTATGAGAGCATATCTCATTTTATTAAATTAAATATCTCAACAAAATCTCACTTCAGTTCAAAAAGAGAAATTTTCAGTTCACTATTGATAAAAAATGAGTTAAATCAGTTAACTCCTTTTTCTACTCAAATTGAATCAGTTAACTCCTTATTTTACTCAAATTAAATCTGTTAACTCCCTTTAATTTGGAAATCTCCCTTTATGACTGAACTTCACCTTTAATCCTGACCGTTGATTGAAATCGATCTCAACTATTGATGAATTTCAGAAAAATTTATTTAAGAGACCCTCATCTCTTCATTTTTAAAGGTTGAATGAGAATTTGCATCGAATTGTTGTTGGAATTCATACTCACATTTCCTCATATTCACATACGCAAAGATCAAATTTGACCAAAAGTTGACCAGATTTAACCACGGTTAACTTGAGGTGACCAGTTTCGAAAAGAATTTTAAAATAATTTTGAAAAAATTATTAAATTAAATGGAGTACTTACTTCTAATTAATTAAACAAAGTTATTTAATTAAATGAGAAGCCATTCATAATTAATTAAATGAAGTTATTTATTTAAATAAGAAAAGTGTCTCTAATTAATTAAAGATTATTTAATTAAATAGAAAAAGTAATTATAATAGCATATCTCATTTTATTAAATTAAATGCCTCAACAAAATCTCTCTTCAGTTCAAAAAGGGAAATTTTCAGTTCACTATTGATAAAAAATGAGTTAAATCAATTAACTCCTTTTTCTACTCAAATTGAATCAGTTAACTCCTTATTTTACTCAAATTAAATCTGTTAACTCCCTTTAATTTAGAAATCTCCCTTTATGACTGAACTTCACCTTTAATCTTGACCATTCATTGAAATTGATCTCAACCGTTGATGAATTCCAGGAAAGTCTATTTAAGAGACCCTCATCTCTTCATTTTGAAAGGTTGAATGAGAATTTGCATCGAATTGTTGCTGGAATTCATACTCACATTTGCTCATATTCACATACGCAAAGATCAAGTTTGACCAAAAGTTGACCAGATTTAACCACAGTTGACTTGAGTTGACCAGTTTTGAAAATAATTTTAAAATAATTAAATGAAATTATTTAATTAAAAGGAGGACTTAAATCTAAGTAATTAAACAAAGTTATTTAATTAAATGAGAAGCCATTCCTAATTAATTAAATGAAGTTATTTAATTAAATAAGAAAAGTGTCTCTAATTAATTAAACATTAGTTAATTAAATAGAAAAAGTATTTATGAGAGCATATCTCATTTTATTAAATTAAATATCTCAACAAAATCTCTCTTCAGTTCAAAAAGGGAAATTTTCAGTTCACTATTGATAAAAAATGAGTTAAATCAGTTAACTCCCTTTTTTACTCAAATTGAATCAGTTAACTCCTTATTTAACTCAAATTGAATCTGACAACTCCCTTTAATTTGGAAATCTCCCTTTATGACTGAACTTCAACTTTAATCCTGACCGTTGATTGAAATCGATCTCAATCGTTGATGAATTCTAGGAAAGTCTATTTAAGAGACCCTCATCTCTTCATTTTGAAAGGTTGAATGAGAATTCCCATCGAATTGTTGCTAGAATTCATACTCACATTTGCTCATATTCACATACGCAAAGATCAAGTTTGATCAAAAGTTGACCAGATTTAAGCACAGTTGACTTGAGTTGACTAGTTTCGAAAAGAATTTTGAAATAATTAATCAAAATTATTTAATTAAATGGAGTACTTACTTCTAATTAATTAAACAAAGTTATTTAATTAAATAAGAAGCCATTCCTAATTAATTAAATGAAGTTTTTTAATTAAATAAGAAAACTGTCTCTAATTAAATAAAGATTATTTAATTAAATAGAAAAAGTAATTATGAGAGCATATCTCATTTTATTAACTTAAATATCTCAAAAAAATCTCTCTTCAGTTAAAAAATGAAAATTTCCAGTTCACTATTAATAAAAAATGAGTTAAATCAGTTAACTCATTTTTCTACTCAAATTGAATCAGTTAACTCCTTATTTTACTCAAATTAAATCTGTTAACTCCCTTCAATTTGGAAATCTCCCTTTATGACTGGACTTCACCTTTCATCCTGACTGTTGATTGAAATCGATCTCAACCATTGATGAATTCAAGGAAAGTCTATTTAAGAGACCCTCATCTCTTCATTTTGGAAGGTTGAATGAGAATTTGCATCAAATTGTTGCTAGAATTCATACTCACATTTGCTCATATTTTCATATGCAAAGATCAAGTTTGACCAAAAGTTGACCAGATTTAACTACAGTTGACTTGAGTTGACTAGTTTCGAAAAGAATTTTGAAATAATTAAATGAAATTATTTAATTAAATGGAGTACTTACTTCTAATTAATTAAACAAACTTATTTAATTAAATGAGATGCCATTCTTAATTAGTTAAATGAAGTTATTTAATGAAATAAGAAAATTGTCTCTAATTAATTAAAAATTATTAGATTAAATAGAAAAAGTAATTATGAGAGCATATCTCAGTTTATTAACTTAAATATCTCAACAAAATCTCTCTTCAGTTCAAAAAGGGAAATTTCAGTTCACTATTGATAAAAAATGAGTTAAATTAATTAACTCCTTTTTCTACTCAAATTGAATCAGTTAACTCCTTATTTTACTCAAATTAAATCTATTAACTCTCTTTAATTTGGAAATCTCCCTTTATGACTGAACTTCACCTTTAATCCTGACCGTTGATTGAAATCGATCTCAACCGTTGATGAATTTCAGGAAAGTCTATTTAAGAGACCCTCATCTCTTCATTCAAAAAAGTTGAAAGAGAATTTGCATCGAATTGTTACTAGAATTCATACTCACATTTGCTCATATTCACATACGCAAAGGTCAAGTTTAACCAAAAGTTGACCAGATTTAACCACGGTTGACTTGAGTCGACTAGTTTCGAAAAGAATTTTGAAATAATTAAACGAAATTATTTAATTAAATGGAGTACTTACTTTTAATTAATTAAACAAAGTTATTTAAGTAAATGAGAAGCCATTTTTAATTATTTAAATGAAGTTATTTAATTAAATAAGAAAAGTGTCTCTAATTAATTAAAGATTATTTAATCAAATAGAAAAAGTAATTATCAGAGCATAGTCATTTTATTAAATTAAATATCTCAACAAAATCTCTCTTCAATTCAAAAAGGGAAATTTCCAATTCGCTATTGATCAAAAAATGAGTTAAATTAGTTAACACCTTTTTCTACTCAAATTGAAACAGTTAACTCCTTATTTTACTCAAATTAAATCTGTTAACTCGCTTTAATTTGGAAATCTCCCTTTATGACTAAACTTCACCTTCAATCCTGACCATTGATTAAAATCGATCTCAACCGTTGATGACTTCCAGAAAAGTCTATTTAAGAGACCCTCATCTCTTCATTTGAAAGGTTGAATCAGAATTTGCATCAAATTGTTG
This sequence comes from Cupressus sempervirens, assembly GCA_028749045.1. Classification (NCBI taxonomy): domain Eukaryota; kingdom Viridiplantae; phylum Streptophyta; class Pinopsida; order Cupressales; family Cupressaceae; genus Cupressus; species Cupressus sempervirens. The sequence goes on along the minus strand of CM053791.1, from coordinate 105,913,121 downwards.
TTGAAAATCATACTCACATTTGCTCATACTCACATACGCAAAGATCAAGTTTGACCAAAACTTGACCAGATTTAACCACGATTGACTTGAGTTGACCACTTTCGAAAATAATTTTGAAATAATTAAATTAAATTATTTGATTAAATGGAGTACTTCTAATTAATTAAACAAAGTTATTTAATTAAATGAGAAGCCATTCTTAATTAATTAAATGAAGTTATTTAATTAAATAAAAAAAGTGTCTTTAATTAATTAAAAATTATTTAATTAAATAGAAACAGTAATTATTAGACCATATCTCATTTTATTAAATTAAATATCTCAACAAAATCTCTCTTCAGTTCAAAAAAGGAAATTTCCAGTTCACTATTGATCAGAAATGAGTTAAATGAGTTAAGACCTTTTTCTACTCAAATTGAATCAGCTAACTCCTTATTTTACTCAAATTAAATTTGTTAACTCCCTTTAATTTGAAAATCACCCTTTATGACTGAACTTCACCTTTAATCCTGACCGTTGATTGAAATCGATGTCAACCGTTGATGAATTCGAGGAAAGTCTTTTTAAGAGACCCTCATCCCTTCATTTTGAAAGGTTGAATGAGAATTTGCTTCGAATTGTTGCTAGAATTCATACTCACATTTGCTCATATTCACATACGCAAAGATCAAGTTTGACCAAAAGTTGACCAGATTTAACAATGGTTGACTTGAGTTGACTAGTTTTGAAAAAAAATTTGAAATAATTAAACGAAATTATTTAATTAAATGCAGGACTAACTTATAATTAATTAAACAAAGTTATTTAATTAAACGAGAAGCCATTCCTAATTAATTAAATGAAGTTATTTAATTAAATAAGAAAAGTGTCTCTAATTAATTAAAGATTATTTAATTAAATAGAAAAATTAATTACGAGAGCATATCTCATTTTATTAAATTAAATATCTCAACAAAATCTCACTTCAGTTCAAAAAGAGAAATTTTCAGTTCACTATTGATAAAAAATGAGTTAAATCAGTTAACTCCTTTTTCTACTCAACTTGAATCAGTTAACTCCTTATTTTACTCAAATTAAATCTGTTAACTCCCTTTAATTTGGAAATCTCCCTTTATGACTGAACTTCACCTTTAATCCTGACCGTTGATTGAAATCGATCTCAACTGTTGATGAATTCCAGAAAAATTTATTTAAGAGACCCTCATCTCTTCATTTTTAAAGGTTGAATGAGAATTTGCATCGAATTGTTGTTGGAATTCATACTCACATTTGCTCATATTCACATACGCAAAGATCAAATTTGACCAAAAGTTGACCAGATTTAACCACGGTTAACTTGAGGTGACCAGTTTCGAAAAGAATTTTAAAATAATTTTAAAAAATTATTAAATTAAATGGAGTACTTACTTCTAATTAATTAAAGAAAGTTATTTAATTAAATGAGAAGCCATTCATAATTAATTAAATGAAGTTATTTATTTAAATAAGAAAAGTGTTATTTATTTAATTAAATGAAGTTATTTATTTAAATCAATTAACTCCTTTTTCTACTCAAATTGAATCAGTTAACTCCTTATTTTACTCAAATTAAATCTGTTAACTCCCTTTAATTTAGAAATCTCCCTTTATGACTGAACTTCACCTTTAATCTTGACCATTCATTGAAATTGATCTCAACCGTTGATGAATTCCAGGAAAGTCTATTTAAGAGACCCTCATCTCTTCATTTTGAAAGGTTGAATTAGAATTTGCATCGAATTGTTGCTGGAATTCATACTCACATTTGTTCATATTCACATACGCAAAGATCAAGTTTGACCAAAAGTTGACCAAATTTAACCACAGTTGACTTGAGTTGACCAGTTTCGAAAATAATTTTAAAATAATTAAATGAAATTATTTAATTAAAAGGAGGACTTAAATCTAAGTAATTAAACAAAGTTATTTAATTAAATGAGAAGCCATTCCTAATTAATTAAATGAAGTTATTTAATTAAATAAGAAAAGTGTCTCTAATTAATTAAACATTAGTTAATTAAATAGAAAAAGTATTTATGAGAGCATATCTCATTTTATTAAATTAAATATCTCAACAAAATCTCTCTTCAGTTCAAAAAGGGAAATTTTCAGTTCACTATTGATAAAAAATGAGTTAAATCAGTTAACTCCCTTTTTTACTCAAATTGAATCAGTTAACTCCTTATTTAACTCAAATTGAATCTGACAACTCCCTTTAATTTGGAAATCTCCCTTTATGACTGAACTTCAACTTTAATCCTGACCGTTGATTGAAATCGATCTCAATCGTTGATGAATTCTAGGAAAGTCTATTTAAGAGACCCTCATATCTTCATTTTGAAAGGTTGAATGAAAATTTCCATCGAATTGTTGCTAGAATTCATACTCACATTTGCTCATATTCACATACGCAAAGATCAAGTTTGATCAAAAGTTGACCAGATTTAACCACGGTTGACTTGAGTTGACTAGTTTTGAAAAGAATTTTGAAATAATTAATCAAAATTATTTAATTAAATGGAGTACTTACTCCTAATTAATTAAACAAAGTTATTTAATTAAATGAGAAGCCATTCTTAATTAATTAAATGAAGTTTTTTAATTAAATAAGAAAACTGTCTCTAATTAATTAAAAATTATTTAATTAAATAGAAAAAGTAATTATGAGAGCATATCTCATTTTATTAATTTAAATATCTCAAAAAAATCTCTCTTCTGTTAAAAAATGAAAATTTCCAGTTCACTGTTAATAAAAAATGAGTTAAATCGGTTAACTCATTTTTCTACTCAAATTGAATCGGTTAACTCCTTATTTTACTCAAATTAAATCTGTTAACTCCCTTCAATTTGGAAATCTCCCTTTATGATTGGACTTCACCTTTCATCCTGACTGTTGATTGAAATCGATCTCAACCGTTGATGAATTCAAGGAAAGTCTATTTAAGAGACCCTCATCTCTTCATTTTGGAAGGTTGAATGAGAATTTGCATCAAATTGTTGCTAGAATTCATACTCACATTTGCTCATATTTTCATATGTAAAGATCAAGTTTGACCAAAAGTTGACCAGATTTAACTACAGTTGACTTGAGTTGACTAGTTTCGAAAAGAATTTTGAAATAATTAAATGAAATTATTTAATTAAATGGAGTACTTACTTCTAATTAATTAATCAAACTTATTTAATTAAATGAGATGCCATTCCTAATTAATTAAATGAAGTTATTTAATTAAATAAGAAAATTGTCTCTAATTAATTAAAAATTATTAGATTAAATAGAAAAAGTAATTATGAGAGCATATCTCATTTTATTAACTTAAATATCTCAACAAAATCTCTCTTCGGTTCAAAAATGGAAATTTTCAGTTCACTATTGATAAAAAATGAGTTAAATCAGTTAACTCTTTTTTCTACTCAAATTGAATCAGTTAACTCCTTATTTTACTCAAATTAAATCTGTTAACTCCCTTTAATTTGAAAATCTTCCTTTATGACTGAACTTCACCTTTAATCCTGACCGTTGATTGAAATCGATCTCAACTGTTGATGAATTTCAGAAAAATTTATTTAGGAGACCCTCATCTCTTCATTTTTAAAGGTTGAATGAGAATTTGCATCGAATTGTTGTTGGAATTCATACTCACATTTCCTCATATTCACATACGCAAAGATCAAATTTGACCAAAAGTTGACCAGATTTAACCACGGTTAACTTGAGGTGACCAGTTTCGAAAAGAATTTTAAAAGAATTTTAAAAAATTATTAAATTAAATGGAGTACTTACTTCTAATTAATTAAACAAAGTTATTTAATAAAATGAGAAGCCATTCATAATTAATTAAATAAAGTTATTTATTTAAATAAGAAAAGTGTCTTTAATTAATTAAAGATTATTTAATTAAATAGAAAAAGTAATTATGATAGCATATCTCATTTTATTAAATTAAATAACTCAACAAAATCTCTCTTCAGTTCAAAAAGGGAAATTTTCAGTTCACTATTGATAAAAAATGAGTTAAATCAATTAACTCTTTTTTCTACTCAAATTGAATCAGTTAACTCCTTATTTTACTCAAATTAAATCTGTTAACTCCCTTTAATTTAGAAATCTCCCTTTATGACTGAACTTCACCTTTAATCCTGACCATTCATTGAAATCGATCTCAACCGTTGATGAATTCTAGGAAAGTCTATTTAAGAGACCCTCATCTCTTCATTTTGAAAGGTTGAATGAGAATTTGCATCGAATTGTTGCTGAAATTCATACTCACATTTGCTCATATTCACATACGCAAAGATCAAGTTTGACCAAAAGTTGACTAGATTTAACCACAGTTGACTTGAGTTGACCAGTTTCCAAAATAATTTTAAGATAATTAAATGAAATTATTTAATTAAAAGGAGGACTTAAATCTAAGTAATTAAACAAAGTTATTTAATTAAATGAGAAGCCATTCCTAATTAATTAAATGAAGTTATTTAATTAAATAAGAAAAGTGTCTCTAATTAATTAAAGATTAGTTAATTAAATAGAAAACGTATTTATGAGAGCATATCTCATTTTATTAAATTAAATATCTCAACAAAATCTCTCTTCAGTTCAAAAAGGGAAATTTTCAGTTCACTATTGATAAAAAATGAGTTAAATCAGTTAACTCCTTTTTCTACTCAAATTGAATCAGTTAACTCCTTATTTAACTCAAATTGAATCTGACAACTCCGTTTAATGTGGAAATCTCCCTTTATGACTGAACTTCAACTTTAATCTTGATTGTTGATTGAAATCGATCTCAATCGTTGATGAATTCTAGGAAAGTCTATTTAAGAGACCCTCATCTCTTCATTTTGAAAGGTTGAATGAGAATTTTCATCGAATTGTTGCTAGAATTCATACTCACATTTGCTCATATTCACATACGCAAAGATCAAGTTTGATGAAAAGTTGACCAGATTTAACCACGGTTGATTTGAGTTGACTAGTATCGAAAAGAATTTTTAAATAATTAATCAAAATTATTTAATTAAATGGAGTACTTACTTCTAATTAATTAAACAAAGTTATTTAATTAAATGAGAAGCCATTCCTAATTAATTAAATGAAGTTTTTTAATTAAATAAGAAAACTGTCTCTAATTAATTAAAGATTATTTAATTAAATAGAAAAAGTAATTATGAGAGCATATCTCATTTTATTAAATTAAATATCTCAAAAAAATCTCTCTTCAGTTAAAAAATGAAAATTTCCAGTTCACTGTTGATAAAAAATGAGTTAAATCGGTTAACTCATTTTTCTACTCAAATTGAATCAGTTAACTCCTTATTTTACTCAAATTAAATCTGTTAACTCCCTTTAATTTGGAAATCTCCCTTTATGACTGGACTTCACCTTTAATCCTGACTGTTGATTGAAATCGATCTCAACCGTTGATGAATTCAAGGAAAGTCTATTTAAGAGACCCTCATCTCTTCATTTTGGAAGGTTGAATGAGAATTTGCATCAAATTGTTGCTAGAATTCATACTCACATTTGCTCATATTTTCATATGCAAAGATCAAGTTTGACCAAAAGTTGACCAGATTTAACTACAGTTGACTTGAGTTGACTAGTTTCGAAAAGAATTTTGAAATAATTAAATGAAATTATTTAATTAAATGGAGTACTTACTTCTAATTAATTAAACAAACTTATTTAATTAAATGAGATGCCATTCCTAATTAGTTAAATGAAGTTATTTAATGAAATAAGAAAATTGTCTCTAATTAATTAAAAATTATTAGATTAAATAGAAAAAGTAATTATGAGAGCATATCTCAGTTTATTAACTTAAATATCTCAACAAAATCTCTCTTCAGTTCAAAAAGGGAAATTTCAGTTCACTATTGATAAAAAATGAGTTAAATTAATTAACTCCTTTTTCTACTCAAATTGAATCAGTTAACTCCTTATTTTACTCAAATTAAATCTATTAACTCCCTTTAATTTGGAAATCTCCCTTTATGACTGAACTTCACCTTTAATCCTGACCGTTGATTGAAATCGATCTCAACCGTTGATGAATTTCAGGAAAGTCTATTTAAGAGACCCTCATCTCTTCATTCAAAAAAGTTGAAAGAGAATTTGCATCGAATTGTTACTAGAATTCATACTCACATTTGCTCATATTCACATACGCAAAGGTCAAGTTTAACCAAAAGTTGACCAGATTTAACCACGGTTGACTTGAGTCGACTAGTTTCGAAAAGAATTTTGAAATAATTAAACGAAATTATTTAATTAAATGGAGTACTTACTTTTAATTAATTAAACAAAGTTATTTAAGTAAATGAGAAGCCATTTTTAATTATTTAAATGAAGTTATTTAATTAAATAAGAAAAGTGTCTCTAATTAATTAAAGATTATTTAATCAAATAGAAAAAGTAATTATCAGAGCATAGTCATTTTATTAAATTAAATATCTCAACAAAATCTCTCTTCAATTCAAAAAGGGAAATTTCCAATTCGCTATTGATCAAAAAATGAGTTAAATTAGTTAACACCTTTTTCTACTCAAATTGAAACAGTTAACTCCTTATTTTACTCAAATTAAATCTGTTAACTCGCTTTAATTTGGAAATCTCCCTTTATGACTAAACTTCACCTTCAATCCTGACCATTGATTAAAATCGATCTCAACCGTTGATGACTTCCAGAAAAGTCTATTTAAGAGACCCTCATCTCTTCATTTGAAAGGTTGAATCAGAATTTGCATCAAATTGTTGTTGAAAATCATACTCACATTTGCTCATACTCACATACGCAAAGATCAAGTTTGACAAAAACTTGACCAGATTTAACCACGATTGACTTGAGTTGACCACTTTCGAAAATAATTTTGAAATAATTAAATTAAATTATTTGATTAAATGGAGTACTTCTAATTAATAAAACAAAGTTATTTAATTAAATGAGAAGCCATTCTTAATTAATTAAATGAAGTTATTTAATTAAATAAAAAAAGTGTCTTTAATTAATTAAAAATTATTTAATTAAATAGAAACAGTAATTATTAGACCATATCTCATTTTATTAAATTAAATATCTCAACAAAATCTCTCTTCAGTTCAAAAAAGGAAATTTCCAGTTCACTATTGATCAGAAATGAGTTAAATGAGTTAAGTCCTTTTTCTACTCAAATTGAATCAGCTAACTCCTTATTTTACTCAAATTAAATTTGTTAACTCCCTTTAATTTGAAAATCACCCTTTATGACTGAACTTCACCTTTAATCCTGACCGTTGATTGAAATCGATGTCAACCGTTGATGAATTCGAGGAAAGTCTATTTAAGAGACCCTCATCCCTTCATTTTGAAAGGTTGAATGAGAATTTGCTTCGAATTGTTGCTAGAATTCATACTCACATTTGCTCATATTCACATACGCAAAGATCAAGTTTGACCAAAAGTTGACCAGATTTAACAATGGTTGACTTGAGTTGACTAGTTTTGAAAAAAAATTTGAAATAATTAAACGAAATTATTTAATTAAATGCAGGACTAACTTATAATTAATTAAACAAAGTTATTTAATTAAACGAGAAGCTATTCCTAATTAATTAAATGAAGTTATTTAATTAAATAAGAAAAGTGTCTCTAATTAATTAAAGATTATTTAATTAAATAGAAAAATTAATTACGAGAGCATATCTCATTTTATTAAATTAAATATCTCAACAAAATCTCACTTCAGTTCAAAAAGAGAAATTTTCAGTTCACTATTGATAAAAAATGAGTTAAATCAGTTAACTCCTTTTTCTACTCAACTTGAATCAGTTAACTCCTTATTTTACTCAAATTAAATCTGTTAACTCCCTTTAATTTGGAAATCTCCCTTTATGACTGAACTTCACCTTTAATCCTGACCGTTGATTGAAATCGATCTCAACTGTTGATGAATTCCAGAAAAATTTATTTAAGAGACCCTCATCTCTTCATTTTTAAAGGTTGAATGAGAATTTGCATCGAATTGTTGTTGGAATTCATACTCACATTTGCTCATATTCACATACGCAAAGATCAAATTTGACCAAAAGTTGACCAGATTTAACCACGGTTAACTTGAGGTGACCAGTTTCGAAAAGAATTTTAAAATAATTTTAAAAAATTATTAAATTAAATGGAGTACTTACTTCTAATTAATTAAAGAAAGTTATTTAATTAAATGAGAAGCCATTCATAATTAATTAAATGAAGTTATTTATTTAAATAAGAAAAGTGTCTCTAATTAATTAAAGATTATTTAATTAAATAGAAAAAGTAATTATGATAGCATATCTCATTTTATTAAATTAAATAACTCAACAAAATCTCTCTTCAGTTCAAAAAGGGAAATTTTCAGTTCGCTAGTGATAAAAAATGAGTTAAATCAATTAACTCCTTTTTCTACTCAAATTGAATCAGTTAACTCCTTATTTTACTCAAATTAAATCTATTAACTCCCTTTAATTTAGAAATCTCCCTTTATGACTGAACTTCACCTTTAATCTTGACCATTCATTGAAATTGATCTCAACCGTTGATGAATTCCAGAAAAGTCTATTTAAGAGACCCTCATCTCTTCATTTTGAAAGGTTGAATGAGAATTTGCATCGAATTGTTGCTGGAATTCATACTCACATTTGCTCATATTCACATACGCAAAGATCAAGTTTGACCAAAAGTTGACCAGATTTAACCACAGTTGACTTGAGTTGACCAGTTTCGAAAATAATTTTAAAATAATTAAATGAAATTATTTAATTAAAAGGAGGACTTAAATCTAAGTAATTAAACAAAATTATTTAATTAAATGAGAAGCCATTCCTAATTAATTAAATGAAGTTATTTAATTAAATAAGAAAAGTGTCTCTAATTAATTAAACATTAGTTAATTAAATAGAAAAAGTATTTATGAGAGCATATCTCATTTTATTAAATTAAATATCTCAACAAAATCTCTCTTCAGTTCAAAAAGGGAAATTTTCAGTTCACTATTGATAAAAAATGAGTTAAATCAATTAACTCCTTTTTCTACTCAAATTGAATCAGTTAACTCCTTATTTTACTCAAATTAAATCTGTTAACTCCCTTTAATTTAGAAATCTCCCTTTATGACTGAACTTCACCTTTAATCTTGACCATTCATTGAAATTGATCTCAACCGTTGATGAATTCCAGGAAAGTCTATTTAAGAGACCCTCATCTCTTCATTTTGAAAGGTTGAATGAGAATTTGCATCGAATTGTTGCTGGAATTCATACTCACATTTGCTCATATTCACATACGCAAAGATCAAGTTTGACCAAAAGTTGACCAGATTTAACCACAGTTGACTTGAGTTGACCAGTTTTGAAAATAATTTTAAAATAATTAAATGAAATTATTTAATTAAAAGGAGGACTTAAATCTAAGTAATTAAACAAAGTTATTTAATTAAATGAGAAGCCATTCCTAATTAATTAAATGAAGTTATTTAATTAAATAAGAAAAGTGTCTCTAATTAATTAAACATTAGTTAATTAAATAGAAAAAGTATTTATGAGAGCATATCTCATTTTATTAAATTAAATATCTCAACAAAATCTCTCTTCAGTTCAAAAAGGGAAATTTTCAGTTCACTATTGATAAAAAATGAGTTAAATCAGTTAACTCCCTTTTTTACTCAAATTGAATCAGTTAACTCCTTATTTAACTCAAATTGAATCTGACAACTCCCTTTAATTTGGAAATCTCCCTTTATGACTGAACTTCAACTTTAATCCTGACCGTTGATTGAAATCGATCTCAATCGTTGATGAATTCTAGGAAAGTCTATTTAAGAGACCCTCATCTCTTCATTTTGAAAGGTTGAATGAGAATTCCCATCGAATTGTTGCTAGAATTCATACTCACATTTGCTCATATTCACATACGCAAAGATCAAGTTTGATCAAAAGTTGACCAGATTTAAGCACAGTTGACTTGAGTTGACTAGTTTCGAAAAGAATTTTGAAATAATTAATCAAAATTATTTAATTAAATGGAGTACTTACTTCTAATTAATTAAACAAAGTTATTTAATTAAATAAGAAGCCATTCCTAATTAATTAAATGAAGTTTTTTAATTAAATAAGAAAACTGTCTCTAATTAAATAAAGATTATTTAATTAAATAGAAAAAGTAATTATGAGAGCATATCTCATTTTATTAACTTAAATATCTCAAAAAAATCTCTCTTCAGTTAAAAAATGAAAATTTCCAGTTCACTGTTAATAAAAAATGAGTTAAATCAGTTAACTCATTTTTCTACTCAAATTGAATCAGTTAACTCCTTATTTTACTCAAATTAAATCTGTTAACTCCCTTCAATTTGGAAATCTCCCTTTATGACTGGACTTCACCTTTCATCCTGACTGTTGATTGAAATCGATCTCAACCATTGATGAATTCAAGGAAAGTCTATTTAAGAGACCCTCATCTCTTCATTTTGGAAGGTTGAATGAGAATTTGCATCAAATTGTTGCTAGAATTCATACTCACATTTGCTCATATTTTCATATGCAAAGATCAAGTTTGACCAAAAGTTGACCAGATTTAACTACAGTTGACTTGAGTTGACTAGTTTCGAAAAGAATTTTGAAATAATTAAATAAAATTATTTAATTAAATGGAGTACTTACTTCTAATTAATTAATCAAACTTATTTAATTAAATGAGATGCCATTCCTAATTAATTAAATGAAGTTATTTAATTAAATAAGAAAATTGTCTCTAATTAATTAAAAATTATTAGATTAAATAGAAAAAGTAATTATGAGAGCATATCTCATTTTATTAACTTAAATATCTCAACAAAATCTCTCTTCGGTTCAAAAAGGGAAATTTTCAGTTCACTATTGATAAAAAATGAGTTAAATCAGTTAACTCCTTTTTCTACTCAAATTGAATCAGTTAACTCCTTATTTTACTCAAATTAAATCTGTTAACTCCCTTTAATTTGAAAATCTCCCTTTATGACTGAACTTCACCTTTAATCCTGACCGTTGATTGAAATCGATCTCAACTATTGATGAATTTCAGAAAAATTTATTTAAGAGACCCTCATCTCTTCATTTTTAAAGGTTGAATGAGAATTTGCATCGAATTGTTGTTGGAATTCATACTCACATTTCCTCATATTCACATATGCAAAGATCAAATTTGACCAAAAGTTGACCAGATTTAACCACGGTTAACTTGAGGTGACCAGTTTCGAAAAGAATTTTAAAATAATTTTAAAAAATTATTAAATTAAATGGAGTACTTACTTCTAATTAATTAAACAAAGTTATTTAATTAAATGAGAATCCATTCATAATTAATTAAATAAAGTTATTTATTTAAATAAGAAAAGTGTCTTTAATTAATTAAAGATTATTTAATTAAATAGAAAAAGTAATTATGACAGCATATCTCATTTTATTAAATTAAATAACTCAACAAAATCTCTCTTCAGTTCAAAAAGGGAAATTTTCAGTTCACTATTGATAAAAAATGAGTTAAATCAATTAACTCCTTTTTCTACTCAAATTGAATCAGTTAACTCCTTATTTTACTCAAATTAAATCTGTTAACTCCCTTTAATTTAGAAATCTCCCTTTATGACTGAAATTCACCTTTAATCCTGACCATTCATTGAAATCGATCTCAACCGTTGATGAATTCCAGGAAAGTCTATTTAAGAGACCCTCATCTCTTCATTTTGAAAGGTTGAATGAGAATTTGCATCGAATTGTTGCTGGAATTCATACTCACATTTGCTCATATTCACATACGCAAAGATCAAGTTTGACCAAAAGTTGACCAGATTTAACCACAGTTGACTTGAGTTGACCAGTTTCCAAAATAATTTTAAAATAATTAAATGAAATTATTTAATTAAAAGGAGGACTTAAATCTAAGTAATTAAACAAAGTTATTTAATTAAATGAGAAGCCATTCCTAATTAATTAAATGAAGTTATTTAATTAAATAAGAAAAGTGTCTCTAATTAATTAAAGATTAGTTAATTAAATAGAAAAAGTATTTATGAGAGCATATCTCATTTTATTAAATTAAATATCTCAACAAAATCTCTCTTCAGTTCAAAAAGGGAAATTTTCAGTTCACTATTGATAAAAAATGAGTTAAATCAGTTAACTCCTTTTTTTACTCAAATTGAATCAGTTAACTCCTTATTTAACTCAAATTGAATCTGACAACTCCCTTTAATTTGGAAATCTCCCTTTATGACTGAACTTCAACTTTAATCTTGACTGTTGATTGAAATCGATCTCAATCGTTGATGAATTCTAGGAAAGTCTATTTAAGAGACCCTCATCTCTTCATTTTGAAAGGTTGAATGAGAATTTCCATCGAATTGTTGCTAGAATTCATACTCACATTTGCTCATATTCACATACGCAAAGATCAAGTTTGATGAAAAGTTGACCAGATTTAACCACGGTTGACTTGAGTTGACTAGTATCGAAAAGAATTTTGAAATAATTAATCAAAATTATTTAATTAAATGGAGTACTTACTTCTAATTAATTAAACAAAGTTATTTAATTAAATGAGAAGCCATTCCTAATTAATTAAATGAAATTTTTTAATTAAATAAGAAAACTGTCTCTAATTAATTAAAGATTATTTAATTAAATAGAAAAAGTAATTATGAGAGCATATCTCATTTTATTAAATTAAATATCTCAAAAAAATCTCTCTTCAGTTAAAAAATGAAAATTTCCAGTTCACTGTTGATCAAAAATGAGTTAAATCGGTTAACTCATTTTTCTACTCAAATTGAATCAGTTAACTCCTTATTTTACTCAAATTAAATCTGTTAACTCCCTTTAATTTGGAAATCTCCCTTTATGACTGGACTTCACCTTTAATCCTGACTGTTGATTGAAATCGATCTCAACCGTTGATGAATTCAAGGAAAGTCTATTTAAGAGACCCTCATCTCTTCATTTTGGAAGGTTGAATGAGAATTTGCATCAAATTGTTGCTAGAATTCATACTCACATTTGCTCATATTTTCATATGCAAAGATCAAGTTTGACCAAAAGTTGACCAGATTTAACTACAGTTGACTTGAGTTGACTAGTTTCGAAAAGAATTTTGAAATAATTAAATGAAATTATTTAATTAAATGGAGTACTTACTTCTAATTAATTAAACAAACTTATTTAATTAAATGAGATGCCATTCCTAATTAGTTAAATGAAGTTATTTAATGAAATAAGAAAATTGTCTCTAATTAATTAAAAATTATTAGATTAAATAGAAAAAGTAATTATGAGAGCATATCTCAGTTTATTAACTTAAATATCTCAACAAAATCTCTCTTCAGTTCAAAAAGGGAAATTTCAGTTCACTATTGATAAAAAATGAGTTAAATTAATTAACTCCTTTTTCTACTCAAATTGAATCAGTTAACTCCTTATTTTACTCAAATTAAATCTATTAACTCCCTTTAATTTGGAAATCTCCCTTTATGACTGAACTTCACTTTTAATCCTGACCGTTGATTGAAATCGATCTCAACCGTTGATGAATTTCAGGAAAGTCTATTTAAGAGACCCTCATCTCTTCATTCAAAAAAGTTGAAAGAGAATTTGCATCGAATTGTTACTAGAATTCATACTCACATTTGCTCATATTCACATACGCAAAGGTCAAGTTTAACCAAAAGTTGACCAGATTTAACCACGGTTGACTTGAGTCGACTAGTTTCGAAAAGAATTTTGAAATAATTAAACGAAATTATTTAATTAAATGGAGTACTTACTTTTAATTAATTAAACAAAGTTATTTAAGTAAATGAGAAGCCATTTTTAATTATTTAAATGAAGTTATTTAATTAAATAAGAAAAGTGTCTCTAATTAATTAAAGATTATTTAATCAAATAGAAAAAGTAATTATCAGAGCATAGTCATTTTATTAAATTAAATATCTCAACAAAATCTCTCTTCAATTCAAAAAGGGAAATTTCCAATTCGCTATTGATCAAAAAATGAGTTAAATTAGTTAACACCTTTTTCTACTCAAATTGAAACAGTTAACTCCTTATTTTACTCAAATTAAATCTGTTAACTCGCTTTAATTTGGAAATCTCCCTTTATGACTAAACTTCACCTTCAATCCTAACCATTGATTAAAATCGATCTCAACCGTTGATGACTTCCAGAAAAGTCTATTTAAGAGACCCTCATCTCTTCATTTGAAAGGTTGAATCAGAATTTGCATCAAATTGTTGTTGAAAATCATACTCACATTTGCTCATACTCACATACGCAAAGATCAAGTTTGACAAAAACTTGACCAGATTTAACCACGATTGACTTGAGTTGACCAGTTTCGAAAATAATTTTAAAATAATTAAATGAAATTATTTAATTAAAAGGAGGACTTAAATCTAAGTAATTAAACAAAATTATTTAATTAAATGAGAAGCCATTCCTAATTAATTAAAAGAAGTTATTTAATTAAATAAGAAAAGTGTCTCTAATTAATTAAACATTAGTTAATTAAATAGAAAAAGTATTTATGAGAGCATATCTCATTTTATTAAATTAAATATCTCAACAAAATCTCTCTTCAGTTCAAAAAGGGAAATTTTCAGTTCACTATTGATAAAAAATGAGTTAAATCAGTTAACTCCCTTTTTTACTCAAATTGAATCAGTTAACTCCTTATTTAACTCAAATTGAATCTGACAACTCCCTTTAATTTGGAAATCTCCCTTTATGACTGAACTTCAACTTTAATCCTGACCGTTGATTGAAATCGATCTCAATCGTTGATGAATTCTAGGAAAGTCTATTTAAGAGACCCTCATATCTTCATTTTGAAAGGTTGAATGAGAATTTCCATCGAATTGTTGCTAGAATTCATACTCACATTTGCTCATATTCACATACGCAAAGATCAAGTTTGATCAAAAGTTGACCAGATTTAACCACGGTTGACTTGAGTTGACTAGTTTTGAAAAGAATTTTGAAATAATTAATCAAAATTATTTAATTAAATGGAGTACTTACTCCTAATTAATTAAACAAAGTTATTTAATTAAATGAGAAGCCATTCTTAATTAATTAAATGAAGTTTTTTAATTAAATAAGAAAACTGTCTCTAATTAATTAAAGATTATTTAATTAAATAGAAAAAGTAATTATGAGAGCATATCTCATTTTATTAAATTAAATATCTCAAAAAAATCTCTCTTCAGTTAAAAAATGAAAATTTCCAGTTCACTGTTGATCAAAAATGAGTTAAATCGGTTAACTCATTTTTCTACTCAAATTGAATCAGTTAACTCCTTATTTTACTCAAATTAAATCTGTTAACTCCCTTTAATTTGGAAATCTCCCTTTATGACTGGACTTCACCTTTAATCCTGACTGTTGATTGAAATCGATCTCAACCGTTGATGAATTCAAGGAAAGTCTATTTAAGAGACCCTCATCTCTTCATTTTGGAAGGTTGAATGAGAATTTGCATCAAATTGTTGGTAGAATTCATACTCACATTTGCTCATATTTTCATATGCAAAGATCAAGTTTGACCAAAAGTTGACCAGATTTAACTACAGTTGACTTGAGTTGACTAGTTTCGAAAAGAATTTTGAAATAATTAAATGAAATTATTTAATTAAATGGAGTACTTACTTCTAATTAATTAAACAAACTTATTTAATTAAATGAGATGCCATTCTTAATTAGTTAAATGAAGTTATTTAATGAAATAAGAAAATTGTCTCTAATTAATTAAAAATTATTAGATTAAATAGAAAAAGTAATTATGAGAGCATATCTCAGTTTATTAACTTAAATATCTCAACAAAATCTCTCTTCAGTTCAAAAAGGGAAATTTCAGTTCACTATTGATAAAAAATGAGTTAAATTAATTAACTCCTTTTTCTACTCAAATTGAATCAGTTAACTCCTTATTTTACTCAAATTAAATCTATTAACTCTCTTTAATTTGGAAATCTCCCTTTATGACTGAACTTCACCTTTAATCCTGACCGTTGATTGAAATCGATCTCAACCGTTGATGAATTTCAGGAAAGTCTATTTAAGAGACCCTCATCTCTTCATTCAAAAAAGTTGAAAGAGAATTTGCATCGAATTGTTACTAGAATTCATACTCACATTTGCTCATATTCACATACGCAAAGGTCAAGTTTAACCAAAAGTTGACCAGATTTAACCACGGTTGACTTGAGTCGACTAGTTTCGAAAAGAATTTTGAAATAATTAAACGAAATTATTTAATTAAATGGAGTACTTACTTTTAATTAATTAAACAAAGTTATTTAAGTAAATGAGAAGCCATTTTTAATTATTTAAATGAAGTTATTTAATTAAATAAGAAAAGTGTCTCTAATTAATTAAAGATTATTTAATCAAATAGAAAAAGTAATTATCAGAGCATAGTCATTTTATTAAATTAAATATCTCAACAAAATCTCTCTTCAATTCAAAAAGGGAAATTTCCAATTCGCTATTGATCAAAAAATGAGTTAAATTAGTTAACACCTTTTTCTACTCAAATTGAAACAGTTAACTCCTTATTTTACTCAAATTAAATCTGTTAACTCGCTTTAATTTGGAAATCTCCCTTTATGACTAAACTTCACCTTCAATCCTGACCATTGATTAAAATCGATCTCAACCGTTGATGACTTCCAGAAAAGTCTATTTAAGAGACCCTCATCTCTTCATTTGAAAGGTTGAATCAGAATTTGCATCAAATTGTTGTTGAAAATCATACTCACATTTGCTCATACTCACATACGCAAAGATCAAGTTTGACCAAAACTTGACCAGATTTAACCACGATTGACTTGAGTTGACCACTTTCGAAAATAATTTTGAAATAATTAAATTAAATTATTTGATTAAATGGAGTACTTCTAATTAATTAAACAAAGTTATTTAATTAAATGAGAAGCCATTCTTAATTAATTAAATGAAGTTATTTAATTAAATAAAAAAAGTGTCTTTAATTAATTAAAAATTATTTAATTAAATAGAAACAGTAATTATTAGACCATATCTCATTTTATTAAATTAAATATCTCAACAAAATCTCTCTTCAGTTCAAAAAAGGAAATTTCCAGTTCACTATTGATCAGAAATGAGTTAAATGAGTTAAGACCTTTTTCTACTCAAATTGAATCAGCTAACTCCTTATTTTACTCAAATTAAATTTGTTAACTCCCTTTAATTTGAAAATCACCCTTTATGACTGAACTTCACCTTTAATCCTGACCGTTGATTGAAATCGATGTCAACCGTTGATGAATTCGAGGAAAGTCTTTTTAAGAGACCCTCATCCCTTCATTTTGAAAGGTTGAATGAGAATTTGCTTCGAATTGTTGCTAGAATTCATACTCACATTTGCTCATATTCACATACGCAAAGATCAAGTTTGACCAAAAGTTGACCAGATTTAACAATGGTTGACTTGAGTTGACTAGTTTTGAAAAAAAATTTGAAATAATTAAACGAAATTATTTAATTAAATGCAGGACTAACTTATAATTAATTAAACAAAGTTATTTAATTAAACGAGAAGCCATTCCTAATTAATTAAATGAAGTTATTTAATTAAATAAGAAAAGTGTCTCTAATTAATTAAAGATTATTTAATTAAATAGAAAAATTAATTACGAGAGCATATCTCATTTTATTAAATTAAATATCTCAACAAAATCTCACTTCAGTTCAAAAAGAGAAATTTTCAGTTCACTATTGATAAAAAATGAGTTAAATCAGTTAACTCCTTTTTCTACTCAACTTGAATCAGTTAACTCCTTATTTTACTCAAATTAAATCTGTTAACTCCCTTTAATTTGGAAATCTCCCTTTATGACTGAACTTCACCTTTAATCCTGACCGTTGATTGAAATCGATCTCAACTGTTGATGAATTCCAGAAAAATTTATTTAAGAGACCCTCATCTCTTCATTTTTAAAGGTTGAATGAGAATTTGCATCGAATTGTTGTTGGAATTCATACTCACATTTGCTCATATTCACATACGCAAAGATCAAATTTGACCAAAAGTTGACCAGATTTAACCACGGTTAACTTGAGGTGACCAGTTTCGAAAAGAATTTTAAAATAATTTTAAAAAATTATTAAATTAAATGGAGTACTTACTTCTAATTAATTAAAGAAAGTTATTTAATTAAATGAGAAGCCATTCATAATTAATTAAATGAAGTTATTTATTTAAATAAGAAAAGTGTTATTTATTTAATTAAATGAAGTTATTTATTTAAATCAATTAACTCCTTTTTCTACTCAAATTGAATCAGTTAACTCCTTATTTTACTCAAATTAAATCTGTTAACTCCCTTTAATTTAGAAATCTCCCTTTATGACTGAACTTCACCTTTAATCTTGACCATTCATTGAAATTGATCTCAACCGTTGATGAATTCCAGGAAAGTCTATTTAAGAGACCCTCATCTCTTCATTTTGAAAGGTTGAATTAGAATTTGCATCGAATTGTTGCTGGAATTCATACTCACATTTGTTCATATTCACATACGCAAAGATCAAGTTTGACCAAAAGTTGACCAAATTTAACCACAGTTGACTTGAGTTGACCAGTTTCGAAAATAATTTTAAAATAATTAAATGAAATTATTTAATTAAAAGGAGGACTTAAATCTAAGTAAT
This sequence comes from Cupressus sempervirens, assembly GCA_028749045.1. Taxonomy (NCBI): domain Eukaryota; kingdom Viridiplantae; phylum Streptophyta; class Pinopsida; order Cupressales; family Cupressaceae; genus Cupressus; species Cupressus sempervirens. The sequence continues at coordinate 105,894,387 of CM053791.1, read as the reverse complement.
TAAACAAAGTTATTTAATTAAATGAGAAGCCATTCCTAATTAATTAAATGAAGTTATTTAATTAAATAAGAAAAGTGTCTCTAATTAATTAAACATTAGTTAATTAAATAGAAAAAGTATTTATGAGAGCATATCTCATTTTATTAAATTAAATATCTCAACAAAATCTCTCTTCAGTTCAAAAAGGGAAATTTTCAGTTCACTATTGATAAAAAATGAGTTAAATCAGTTAACTCCCTTTTTTACTCAAATTGAATCAGTTAACTCCTTATTTAACTCAAATTGAATCTGACAACTCCCTTTAATTTGGAAATCTCCCTTTATGACTGAACTTCAACTTTAATCCTGACCGTTGATTGAAATCGATCTCAATCGTTGATGAATTCTAGGAAAGTCTATTTAAGAGACCCTCATATCTTCATTTTGAAAGGTTGAATGAAAATTTCCATCGAATTGTTGCTAGAATTCATACTCACATTTGCTCATATTCACATACGCAAAGATCAAGTTTGATCAAAAGTTGACCAGATTTAACCACGGTTGACTTGAGTTGACTAGTTTTGAAAAGAATTTTGAAATAATTAATCAAAATTATTTAATTAAATGGAGTACTTACTCCTAATTAATTAAACAAAGTTATTTAATTAAATGAGAAGCCATTCTTAATTAATTAAATGAAGTTTTTTAATTAAATAAGAAAACTGTCTCTAATTAATTAAAAATTATTTAATTAAATAGAAAAAGTAATTATGAGAGCATATCTCATTTTATTAATTTAAATATCTCAAAAAAATCTCTCTTCTGTTAAAAAATGAAAATTTCCAGTTCACTGTTAATAAAAAATGAGTTAAATCGGTTAACTCATTTTTCTACTCAAATTGAATCGGTTAACTCCTTATTTTACTCAAATTAAATCTGTTAACTCCCTTCAATTTGGAAATCTCCCTTTATGATTGGACTTCACCTTTCATCCTGACTGTTGATTGAAATCGATCTCAACCGTTGATGAATTCAAGGAAAGTCTATTTAAGAGACCCTCATCTCTTCATTTTGGAAGGTTGAATGAGAATTTGCATCAAATTGTTGCTAGAATTCATACTCACATTTGCTCATATTTTCATATGTAAAGATCAAGTTTGACCAAAAGTTGACCAGATTTAACTACAGTTGACTTGAGTTGACTAGTTTCGAAAAGAATTTTGAAATAATTAAATGAAATTATTTAATTAAATGGAGTACTTACTTCTAATTAATTAATCAAACTTATTTAATTAAATGAGATGCCATTCCTAATTAATTAAATGAAGTTATTTAATTAAATAAGAAAATTGTCTCTAATTAATTAAAAATTATTAGATTAAATAGAAAAAGTAATTATGAGAGCATATCTCATTTTATTAACTTAAATATCTCAACAAAATCTCTCTTCGGTTCAAAAATGGAAATTTTCAGTTCACTATTGATAAAAAATGAGTTAAATCAGTTAACTCTTTTTTCTACTCAAATTGAATCAGTTAACTCCTTATTTTACTCAAATTAAATCTGTTAACTCCCTTTAATTTGAAAATCTTCCTTTATGACTGAACTTCACCTTTAATCCTGACCGTTGATTGAAATCGATCTCAACTGTTGATGAATTTCAGAAAAATTTATTTAGGAGACCCTCATCTCTTCATTTTTAAAGGTTGAATGAGAATTTGCATCGAATTGTTGTTGGAATTCATACTCACATTTCCTCATATTCACATACGCAAAGATCAAATTTGACCAAAAGTTGACCAGATTTAACCACGGTTAACTTGAGGTGACCAGTTTCGAAAAGAATTTTAAAAGAATTTTAAAAAATTATTAAATTAAATGGAGTACTTACTTCTAATTAATTAAACAAAGTTATTTAATAAAATGAGAAGCCATTCATAATTAATTAAATAAAGTTATTTATTTAAATAAGAAAAGTGTCTTTAATTAATTAAAGATTATTTAATTAAATAGAAAAAGTAATTATGATAGCATATCTCATTTTATTAAATTAAATAACTCAACAAAATCTCTCTTCAGTTCAAAAAGGGAAATTTTCAGTTCACTATTGATAAAAAATGAGTTAAATCAATTAACTCTTTTTTCTACTCAAATTGAATCAGTTAACTCCTTATTTTACTCAAATTAAATCTGTTAACTCCCTTTAATTTAGAAATCTCCCTTTATGACTGAACTTCACCTTTAATCCTGACCATTCATTGAAATCGATCTCAACCGTTGATGAATTCTAGGAAAGTCTATTTAAGAGACCCTCATCTCTTCATTTTGAAAGGTTGAATGAGAATTTGCATCGAATTGTTGCTGAAATTCATACTCACATTTGCTCATATTCACATACGCAAAGATCAAGTTTGACCAAAAGTTGACTAGATTTAACCACAGTTGACTTGAGTTGACCAGTTTCCAAAATAATTTTAAGATAATTAAATGAAATTATTTAATTAAAAGGAGGACTTAAATCTAAGTAATTAAACAAAGTTATTTAATTAAATGAGAAGCCATTCCTAATTAATTAAATGAAGTTATTTAATTAAATAAGAAAAGTGTCTCTAATTAATTAAAGATTAGTTAATTAAATAGAAAACGTATTTATGAGAGCATATCTCATTTTATTAAATTAAATATCTCAACAAAATCTCTCTTCAGTTCAAAAAGGGAAATTTTCAGTTCACTATTGATAAAAAATGAGTTAAATCAGTTAACTCCTTTTTCTACTCAAATTGAATCAGTTAACTCCTTATTTAACTCAAATTGAATCTGACAACTCCGTTTAATGTGGAAATCTCCCTTTATGACTGAACTTCAACTTTAATCTTGATTGTTGATTGAAATCGATCTCAATCGTTGATGAATTCTAGGAAAGTCTATTTAAGAGACCCTCATCTCTTCATTTTGAAAGGTTGAATGAGAATTTTCATCGAATTGTTGCTAGAATTCATACTCACATTTGCTCATATTCACATACGCAAAGATCAAGTTTGATGAAAAGTTGACCAGATTTAACCACGGTTGATTTGAGTTGACTAGTATCGAAAAGAATTTTGAAATAATTAATCAAAATTATTTAATTAAATGGAGTACTTACTTCTAATTAATTAAACAAAGTTATTTAATTAAATGAGAAGCCATTCCTAATTAATTAAATGAAGTTTTTTAATTAAATAAGAAAACTGTCTCTAATTAATTAAAGATTATTTAATTAAATAGAAAAAGTAATTATGAGAGCATATCTCATTTTATTAAATTAAATATCTCAAAAAAATCTCTCTTCAGTTAAAAAATGAAAATTTCCAGTTCACTGTTGATAAAAAATGAGTTAAATCGGTTAACTCATTTTTCTACTCAAATTGAATCAGTTAACTCCTTATTTTACTCAAATTAAATCTGTTAACTCCCTTTAATTTGGAAATCTCCCTTTATGACTGGACTTCACCTTTAATCCTGACTGTTGATTGAAATCGATCTCAACCGTTGATGAATTCAAGGAAAGTCTATTTAAGAGACCCTCATCTCTTCATTTTGGAAGGTTGAATGAGAATTTGCATCAAATTGTTGCTAGAATTCATACTCACATTTGCTCATATTTTCATATGCAAAGATCAAGTTTGACCAAAAGTTGACCAGATTTAACTACAGTTGACTTGAGTTGACTAGTTTCGAAAAGAATTTTGAAATAATTAAATGAAATTATTTAATTAAATGGAGTACTTACTTCTAATTAATTAAACAAACTTATTTAATTAAATGAGATGCCATTCCTAATTAGTTAAATGAAGTTATTTAATGAAATAAGAAAATTGTCTCTAATTAATTAAAAATTATTAGATTAAATAGAAAAAGTAATTATGAGAGCATATCTCAGTTTATTAACTTAAATATCTCAACAAAATCTCTCTTCAGTTCAAAAAGGGAAATTTCAGTTCACTATTGATAAAAAATGAGTTAAATTAATTAACTCCTTTTTCTACTCAAATTGAATCAGTTAACTCCTTATTTTACTCAAATTAAATCTATTAACTCCCTTTAATTTGGAAATCTCCCTTTATGACTGAACTTCACCTTTAATCCTGACCGTTGATTGAAATCGATCTCAACCGTTGATGAATTTCAGGAAAGTCTATTTAAGAGACCCTCATCTCTTCATTCAAAAAAGTTGAAAGAGAATTTGCATCGAATTGTTACTAGAATTCATACTCACATTTGCTCATATTCACATACGCAAAGGTCAAGTTTAACCAAAAGTTGACCAGATTTAACCACGGTTGACTTGAGTCGACTAGTTTCGAAAAGAATTTTGAAATAATTAAACGAAATTATTTAATTAAATGGAGTACTTACTTTTAATTAATTAAACAAAGTTATTTAAGTAAATGAGAAGCCATTTTTAATTATTTAAATGAAGTTATTTAATTAAATAAGAAAAGTGTCTCTAATTAATTAAAGATTATTTAATCAAATAGAAAAAGTAATTATCAGAGCATAGTCATTTTATTAAATTAAATATCTCAACAAAATCTCTCTTCAATTCAAAAAGGGAAATTTCCAATTCGCTATTGATCAAAAAATGAGTTAAATTAGTTAACACCTTTTTCTACTCAAATTGAAACAGTTAACTCCTTATTTTACTCAAATTAAATCTGTTAACTCGCTTTAATTTGGAAATCTCCCTTTATGACTAAACTTCACCTTCAATCCTGACCATTGATTAAAATCGATCTCAACCGTTGATGACTTCCAGAAAAGTCTATTTAAGAGACCCTCATCTCTTCATTTGAAAGGTTGAATCAGAATTTGCATCAAATTGTTGTTGAAAATCATACTCACATTTGCTCATACTCACATACGCAAAGATCAAGTTTGACAAAAACTTGACCAGATTTAACCACGATTGACTTGAGTTGACCACTTTCGAAAATAATTTTGAAATAATTAAATTAAATTATTTGATTAAATGGAGTACTTCTAATTAATAAAACAAAGTTATTTAATTAAATGAGAAGCCATTCTTAATTAATTAAATGAAGTTATTTAATTAAATAAAAAAAGTGTCTTTAATTAATTAAAAATTATTTAATTAAATAGAAACAGTAATTATTAGACCATATCTCATTTTATTAAATTAAATATCTCAACAAAATCTCTCTTCAGTTCAAAAAAGGAAATTTCCAGTTCACTATTGATCAGAAATGAGTTAAATGAGTTAAGTCCTTTTTCTACTCAAATTGAATCAGCTAACTCCTTATTTTACTCAAATTAAATTTGTTAACTCCCTTTAATTTGAAAATCACCCTTTATGACTGAACTTCACCTTTAATCCTGACCGTTGATTGAAATCGATGTCAACCGTTGATGAATTCGAGGAAAGTCTATTTAAGAGACCCTCATCCCTTCATTTTGAAAGGTTGAATGAGAATTTGCTTCGAATTGTTGCTAGAATTCATACTCACATTTGCTCATATTCACATACGCAAAGATCAAGTTTGACCAAAAGTTGACCAGATTTAACAATGGTTGACTTGAGTTGACTAGTTTTGAAAAAAAATTTGAAATAATTAAACGAAATTATTTAATTAAATGCAGGACTAACTTATAATTAATTAAACAAAGTTATTTAATTAAACGAGAAGCTATTCCTAATTAATTAAATGAAGTTATTTAATTAAATAAGAAAAGTGTCTCTAATTAATTAAAGATTATTTAATTAAATAGAAAAATTAATTACGAGAGCATATCTCATTTTATCAAATTAAATATCTCAACAAAATCTCACTTCAGTTCAAAAAGAGAAATTTTCAGTTCACTATTGATAAAAAATGAGTTAAATCAGTTAACTCCTTTTTCTACTCAACTTGAATCAGTTAACTCCTTATTTTACTCAAATTAAATCTGTTAACTCCCTTTAATTTGGAAATCTCCCTTTATGACTGAACTTCACCTTTAATCCTGACCGTTGATTGAAATCGATCTCAACTGTTGATGAATTCCAGAAAAATTTATTTAAGAGACCCTCATCTCTTCATTTTTAAAGGTTGAATGAGAATTTGCATCGAATTGTTGTTGGAATTCATACTCACATTTGCTCATATTCACATACGCAAAGATCAAATTTGACCAAAAGTTGACCAGATTTAACCACGGTTAACTTGAGGTGACCAGTTTCGAAAAGAATTTTAAAATAATTTTAAAAAATTATTAAATTAAATGGAGTACTTACTTCTAATTAATTAAAGAAAGTTATTTAATTAAATGAGAAGCCATTCATAATTAATTAAATGAAGTTATTTATTTAAATAAGAAAAGTGTCTCTAATTAATTAAAGATTATTTAATTAAATAGAAAAAGTAATTATGATAGCATATCTCATTTTATTAAATTAAATAACTCAACAAAATCTCTCTTCAGTTCAAAAAGGGAAATTTTCAGTTCGCTAGTGATAAAAAATGAGTTAAATCAATTAACTCCTTTTTCTACTCAAATTGAATCAGTTAACTCCTTATTTTACTCAAATTAAATCTATTAACTCCCTTTAATTTAGAAATCTCCCTTTATGACTGAACTTCACCTTTAATCTTGACCATTCATTGAAATTGATCTCAACCGTTGATGAATTCCAGAAAAGTCTATTTAAGAGACCCTCATCTCTTCATTTTGAAAGGTTGAATGAGAATTTGCATCGAATTGTTGCTGGAATTCATACTCACATTTGCTCATATTCACATACGCAAAGATCAAGTTTGACCAAAAGTTGACCAGATTTAACCACAGTTGACTTGAGTTGACCAGTTTCGAAAATAATTTTAAAATAATTAAATGAAATTATTTAATTAAAAGGAGGACTTAAATCTAAGTAATTAAACAAAATTATTTAATTAAATGAGAAGCCATTCCTAATTAATTAAATGAAGTTATTTAATTAAATAAGAAAAGTGTCTCTAATTAATTAAACATTAGTTAATTAAATAGAAAAAGTATTTATGAGAGCATATCTCATTTTATTAAATTAAATATCTCAACAAAATCTCTCTTCAGTTCAAAAAGGGAAATTTTCAGTTCACTATTGATAAAAAATGAGTTAAATCAATTAACTCCTTTTTCTACTCAAATTGAATCAGTTAACTCCTTATTTTACTCAAATTAAATCTGTTAACTCCCTTTAATTTAGAAATCTCCCTTTATGACTGAACTTCACCTTTAATCTTGACCATTCATTGAAATTGATCTCAACCGTTGATGAATTCCAGGAAAGTCTATTTAAGAGACCCTCATCTCTTCATTTTGAAAGGTTGAATGAGAATTTGCATCGAATTGTTGCTGGAATTCATACTCACATTTGCTCATATTCACATACGCAAAGATCAAGTTTGACCAAAAGTTGACCAGATTTAACCACAGTTGACTTGAGTTGACCAGTTTTGAAAATAATTTTAAAATAATTAAATGAAATTATTTAATTAAAAGGAGGACTTAAATCTAAGTAATTAAACAAAGTTATTTAATTAAATGAGAAGCCATTCCTAATTAATTAAATGAAGTTATTTAATTAAATAAGAAAAGTGTCTCTAATTAATTAAACATTAGTTAATTAAATAGAAAAAGTATTTATGAGAGCATATCTCATTTTATTAAATTAAATATCTCAACAAAATCTCTCTTCAGTTCAAAAAGGGAAATTTTCAGTTCACTATTGATAAAAAATGAGTTAAATCAGTTAACTCCCTTTTTTACTCAAATTGAATCAGTTAACTCCTTATTTAACTCAAATTGAATCTGACAACTCCCTTTAATTTGGAAATCTCCCTTTATGACTGAACTTCAACTTTAATCCTGACCGTTGATTGAAATCGATCTCAATCGTTGATGAATTCTAGGAAAGTCTATTTAAGAGACCCTCATCTCTTCATTTTGAAAGGTTGAATGAGAATTCCCATCGAATTGTTGCTAGAATTCATACTCACATTTGCTCATATTCACATACGCAAAGATCAAGTTTGATCAAAAGTTGACCAGATTTAAGCACAGTTGACTTGAGTTGACTAGTTTCGAAAAGAATTTTGAAATAATTAATCAAAATTATTTAATTAAATGGAGTACTTACTTCTAATTAATTAAACAAAGTTATTTAATTAAATAAGAAGCCATTCCTAATTAATTAAATGAAGTTTTTTAATTAAATAAGAAAACTGTCTCTAATTAAATAAAGATTATTTAATTAAATAGAAAAAGTAATTATGAGAGCATATCTCATTTTATTAACTTAAATATCTCAAAAAAATCTCTCTTCAGTTAAAAAATGAAAATTTCCAGTTCACTGTTAATAAAAAATGAGTTAAATCAGTTAACTCATTTTTCTACTCAAATTGAATCAGTTAACTCCTTATTTTACTCAAATTAAATCTGTTAACTCCCTTCAATTTGGAAATCTCCCTTTATGACTGGACTTCACCTTTCATCCTGACTGTTGATTGAAATCGATCTCAACCATTGATGAATTCAAGGAAAGTCTATTTAAGAGACCCTCATCTCTTCATTTTGGAAGGTTGAATGAGAATTTGCATCAAATTGTTGCTAGAATTCATACTCACATTTGCTCATATTTTCATATGCAAAGATCAAGTTTGACCAAAAGTTGACCAGATTTAACTACAGTTGACTTGAGTTGACTAGTTTCGAAAAGAATTTTGAAATAATTAAATAAAATTATTTAATTAAATGGAGTACTTACTTCTAATTAATTAATCAAACTTATTTAATTAAATGAGATGCCATTCCTAATTAATTAAATGAAGTTATTTAATTAAATAAGAAAATTGTCTCTAATTAATTAAAAATTATTAGATTAAATAGAAAAAGTAATTATGAGAGCATATCTCATTTTATTAACTTAAATATCTCAACAAAATCTCTCTTCGGTTCAAAAAGGGAAATTTTCAGTTCACTATTGATAAAAAATGAGTTAAATCAGTTAACTCCTTTTTCTACTCAAATTGAATCAGTTAACTCCTTATTTTACTCAAATTAAATCTGTTAACTCCCTTTAATTTGAAAATCTCCCTTTATGACTGAACTTCACCTTTAATCCTGACCGTTGATTGAAATCGATCTCAACTATTGATGAATTTCAGAAAAATTTATTTAAGAGACCCTCATCTCTTCATTTTTAAAGGTTGAATGAGAATTTGCATCGAATTGTTGTTGGAATTCATACTCACATTTCCTCATATTCACATATGCAAAGATCAAATTTGACCAAAAGTTGACCAGATTTAACCACGGTTAACTTGAGGTGACCAGTTTCGAAAAGAATTTTAAAATAATTTTAAAAAATTATTAAATTAAATGGAGTACTTACTTCTAATTAATTAAACAAAGTTATTTAATTAAATGAGAATCCATTCATAATTAATTAAATAAAGTTATTTATTTAAATAAGAAAAGTGTCTTTAATTAATTAAAGATTATTTAATTAAATAGAAAAAGTAATTATGACAGCATATCTCATTTTATTAAATTAAATAACTCAACAAAATCTCTCTTCAGTTCAAAAAGGGAAATTTTCAGTTCACTATTGATAAAAAATGAGTTAAATCAATTAACTCCTTTTTCTACTCAAATTGAATCAGTTAACTCCTTATTTTACTCAAATTAAATCTGTTAACTCCCTTTAATTTAGAAATCTCCCTTTATGACTGAAATTCACCTTTAATCCTGACCATTCATTGAAATCGATCTCAACCGTTGATGAATTCCAGGAAAGTCTATTTAAGAGACCCTCATCTCTTCATTTTGAAAGGTTGAATGAGAATTTGCATCGAATTGTTGCTGGAATTCATACTCACATTTGCTCATATTCACATACGCAAAGATCAAGTTTGACCAAAAGTTGACCAGATTTAACCACAGTTGACTTGAGTTGACCAGTTTCCAAAATAATTTTAAAATAATTAAATGAAATTATTTAATTAAAAGGAGGACTTAAATCTAAGTAATTAAACAAAGTTATTTAATTAAATGAGAAGCCATTCCTAATTAATTAAATGAAGTTATTTAATTAAATAAGAAAAGTGTCTCTAATTAATTAAAGATTAGTTAATTAAATAGAAAAAGTATTTATGAGAGCATATCTCATTTTATTAAATTAAATATCTCAACAAAATCTCTCTTCAGTTCAAAAAGGGAAATTTTCAGTTCACTATTGATAAAAAATGAGTTAAATCAGTTAACTCCTTTTTTTACTCAAATTGAATCAGTTAACTCCTTATTTAACTCAAATTGAATCTGACAACTCCCTTTAATTTGGAAATCTCCCTTTATGACTGAACTTCAACTTTAATCTTGACTGTTGATTGAAATCGATCTCAATCGTTGATGAATTCTAGGAAAGTCTATTTAAGAGACCCTCATCTCTTCATTTTGAAAGGTTGAATGAGAATTTCCATCGAATTGTTGCTAGAATTCATACTCACATTTGCTCATATTCACATACGCAAAGATCAAGTTTGATGAAAAGTTGACCAGATTTAACCACGGTTGACTTGAGTTGACTAGTATCGAAAAGAATTTTGAAATAATTAATCAAAATTATTTAATTAAATGGAGTACTTACTTCTAATTAATTAAACAAAGTTATTTAATTAAATGAGAAGCCATTCCTAATTAATTAAATGAAATTTTTTAATTAAATAAGAAAACTGTCTCTAATTAATTAAAGATTATTTAATTAAATAGAAAAAGTAATTATGAGAGCATATCTCATTTTATTAAATTAAATATCTCAAAAAAATCTCTCTTCAGTTAAAAAATGAAAATTTCCAGTTCACTGTTGATCAAAAATGAGTTAAATCGGTTAACTCATTTTTCTACTCAAATTGAATCAGTTAACTCCTTATTTTACTCAAATTAAATCTGTTAACTCCCTTTAATTTGGAAATCTCCCTTTATGACTGGACTTCACCTTTAATCCTGACTGTTGATTGAAATCGATCTCAACCGTTGATGAATTCAAGGAAAGTCTATTTAAGAGACCCTCATCTCTTCATTTTGGAAGGTTGAATGAGAATTTGCATCAAATTGTTGCTAGAATTCATACTCACATTTGCTCATATTTTCATATGCAAAGATCAAGTTTGACCAAAAGTTGACCAGATTTAACTACAGTTGACTTGAGTTGACTAGTTTCGAAAAGAATTTTGAAATAATTAAATGAAATTATTTAATTAAATGGAGTACTTACTTCTAATTAATTAAACAAACTTATTTAATTAAATGAGATGCCATTCCTAATTAGTTAAATGAAGTTATTTAATGAAATAAGAAAATTGTCTCTAATTAATTAAAAATTATTAGATTAAATAGAAAAAGTAATTATGAGAGCATATCTCAGTTTATTAACTTAAATATCTCAACAAAATCTCTCTTCAGTTCAAAAAGGGAAATTTCAGTTCACTATTGATAAAAAATGAGTTAAATTAATTAACTCCTTTTTCTACTCAAATTGAATCAGTTAACTCCTTATTTTACTCAAATTAAATCTATTAACTCCCTTTAATTTGGAAATCTCCCTTTATGACTGAACTTCACTTTTAATCCTGACCGTTGATTGAAATCGATCTCAACCGTTGATGAATTTCAGGAAAGTCTATTTAAGAGACCCTCATCTCTTCATTCAAAAAAGTTGAAAGAGAATTTGCATCGAATTGTTACTAGAATTCATACTCACATTTGCTCATATTCACATACGCAAAGGTCAAGTTTAACCAAAAGTTGACCAGATTTAACCACGGTTGACTTGAGTCGACTAGTTTCGAAAAGAATTTTGAAATAATTAAACGAAATTATTTAATTAAATGGAGTACTTACTTTTAATTAATTAAACAAAGTTATTTAAGTAAATGAGAAGCCATTTTTAATTATTTAAATGAAGTTATTTAATTAAATAAGAAAAGTGTCTCTAATTAATTAAAGATTATTTAATCAAATAGAAAAAGTAATTATCAGAGCATAGTCATTTTATTAAATTAAATATCTCAACAAAATCTCTCTTCAATTCAAAAAGGGAAATTTCCAATTCGCTATTGATCAAAAAATGAGTTAAATTAGTTAACACCTTTTTCTACTCAAATTGAAACAGTTAACTCCTTATTTTACTCAAATTAAATCTGTTAACTCGCTTTAATTTGGAAATCTCCCTTTATGACTAAACTTCACCTTCAATCCTAACCATTGATTAAAATCGATCTCAACCGTTGATGACTTCCAGAAAAGTCTATTTAAGAGACCCTCATCTCTTCATTTGAAAGGTTGAATCAGAATTTGCATCAAATTGTTGTTGAAAATCATACTCACATTTGCTCATACTCACATACGCAAAGATCAAGTTTGACAAAAACTTGACCAGATTTAACCATGATTGACTTGAGTTGACCACTTTCGAAAATAATTTTGAAATAATTAAATTAAATTATTTGATTAAATGGAGTACTTCTAATTAATAAAACAAAGTTATTTAATTAAATGAGAAGCCATTCTTAATTAATTAAATGAAGTTATTTAATTAAATAAAAAAAGTGTCTTTAATTAATTAAAAATTATTTAATTAAATAGAAACAGTAATTATTAGACCATATCTCATTTTATTAAATTAAATATCTCAACAAAATCTCTCTTCAGTTCAAAAAAGGAAATTTCCAGTTCACTATTGATCAGAAATGAGTTAAATGAGTTAAGTCCTTTTTCTACTCAAATTGAATCAGCTAACTCCTTATTTTACTCAAATTAAATTTGTTAACTCCCTTTAATTTGAAAATCACCCTTTATGACTAAACTTCACCTTTAATCCTGACCGTTGATTGAAATCGATGTCAACCGTTGATGAATTCGAGGAAAGTCTATTTAAGAGACCCTCATCCCTTCATTTTGAAAGGTTGAATGACAATTTGCTTCGAATTGTTGCTAGAATTCATACTCACATTTGCTCATATTCACATACGCAAAGATCAAGTTTGACCAAAAGTTGACCAGATTTAACAATGGTTGACTTGAGTTGACTAGTTTTGAAAAAAAATTTGAAATAATTAAACGAAATTATTTAATTAAATGCAGGACTAACTTATAATTAATTAAACAAAGTTATTTAATTAAACGAGAAGCTATTCCTAATTAATTAAATGAAGTTATTTAATTAAATAAGAAAAGTGTCTCTAATTAATTAAAGATTACTTAATTAAATAGAAAAATTAATTACGAGAGCATATCTCATTTTATTAAACTAAATATCTCAACAAAATCTCACTTCAGTTCAAAAAGAGAAATTTTCAGTTCACTATTGATAAAAAATGAGTTAAATCAGTTAACTCCTTTTTCTACTCAACTTGAATCAGTTAACTCCTTATTTTACTCAAATTAAATCTGTTAACTCCCTTTAATTTGGAAATCTCCCTTTATGACTGAACTTCACCTTTAATCCTGACCGTTGATTGAAATCGATCTCAACTGTTGATGAATTCCAGAAAAATTTATTTAAGAGACCCTCATCTCTTCATTTTTAAAGGTTGAATGAGAATTTGCATCGAATTGTTATTGGAATTCATACTCACATTTGCTCATATTCACATACGCAAAGATCAAATTTGACCAAAAGTTGACCAGATTTAACCACGGTTAACTTGAGGTGACCAGTTTCGAAAAGAATTTTAAAATAATTTTAAAAAATTATTAAATTAAATGGAGTACTTACTTCTAATTAATTAAAGAAAGTTATTTAATTAAATTAGAAGCCATTCATAATTAATTAAATGAAGTTATTTATTTAAATAAGAAAAGTGTCTCTAATTAATTAAAGATTATTTAATTAAATAGAAAAAGTAATTATGATAGCATATCTCATTTTATTAAATTAAATAACTCAACAAAATCTCTCTTCAGTTCAAAAAGGGAAATTTTCAGTTCGCTAGTGATAAAAAATGAGTTAAATCAATTAACTCCTTTTTCTACTCAAATTGAATCAGTTAACTCCTTATTTTACTCAAATTAAATCTATTAACTCCCTTTAATTTAGAAATCTCCCTTTATGACTGAACTTCACCTTTAATCTTGACCATTCATTGAAATTGATCTCAACCGTTGATGAATTCCAGGAAAGTCTATTTAAGAGACCCTCATCTCTTCATTTTGAAAGGTTGAATTAGAATTTGCATCGAATTGTTGCTGGAATTCATACTCACATTTGTTCATATTCACATACGCAAAGATCAAGTTTGACCAAAAGTTGACCAGATTTAACCACAGTTGACTTGAGTTGACCAGTTTCGAAAATAATTTTAAAATAATTAAATGAAATTATTTAATTAAAAGGAGGACTTAAATCTAAGTAATTAAACAAAATTATTTAATTAAATGAGAAGCCATTCCTAATTAATTAAAAGAAGTTATTTAATTAAATAAGAAAAGTGTCTCTAATTAATTAAACATTAGTTAATTAAATAGAAAAAGTATTTATGAGAGCATATCTCATTTTATTAAATTAAATATCTCAACAAAATCTCTCTTCAGTTCAAAAAGGGAAATTTTCAGTTCACTATTGATAAAAAATGAGTTAAATCAGTTAACTCCCTTTTTTACTCAAATTGAATCAGTTAACTCCTTATTTAACTCAAATTGAATCTGACAACTCCCTTTAATTTGGAAATCTCCCTTTATGACTGAACTTCAACTTTAATCCTGACCGTTGATTGAAATCGATCTCAATCGTTGATGAATTCTAGGAAAGTCTATTTAAGAGACCCTCATATCTTCATTTTGAAAGGTTGAATGAGAATTTCCATCGAATTGTTGCTAGAATTCATACTCACATTTGCTCATATTCACATACGCAAAGATCAAGTTTGATCAAAAGTTGACCAGATTTAACCACGGTTGACTTGAGTTGACTAGTTTTGAAAAGAATTTTGAAATAATTAATCAAAATTATTTAATTAAATGGAGTACTTACTCCTAATTAATTAAACAAAGTTATTTAATTAAATGAGAAGCCATTCTTAATTAATTAAATGAAGTTTTTTAATTAAATAAGAAAACTGTCTCTAATTAATTAAAGATTATTTAATTAAATAGAAAAAGTAATTATGAGAGCATATCTCATTTTATTAAATTAAATATCTCAAAAAAATCTCTCTTCAGTTAAAAAATGAAAATTTCCAGTTCACTGTTGATCAAAAATGAGTTAAATCGGTTAACTCATTTTTCTACTCAAATTGAATCAGTTAACTCCTTATTTTACTCAAATTAAATCTGTTAACTCCCTTTAATTTGGAAATCTCCCTTTATGACTGGACTTCACCTTTAATCCTGACTGTTGATTGAAATCGATCTCAACCGTTGATGAATTCAAGGAAAGTCTATTTAAGAGACCCTCATCTCTTCATTTTGGAAGGTTGAATGAGAATTTGCATCAAATTGTTGCTAGAATTCATACTCACATTTGCTCATATTTTCATATGCAAAGATCAAGTTTGACCAAAAGTTGACCAGATTTAACTACAGTTGACTTGAGTTGACTAGTTTCGAAAAGAATTTTGAAATAATTAAATGAAATTATTTAATTAAATGGAGTACTTACTTCTAATTAATTAAACAAACTTATTTAATTAAATGAGATGCCATTCTTAATTAGTTAAATGAAGTTATTTAATGAAATAAGAAAATTGTCTCTAATTAATTAAAAATTATTAGATTAAATAGAAAAAGTAATTATGAGAGCATATCTCAGTTTATTAACTTAAATATCTCAACAAAATCTCTCTTCAGTTCAAAAAGGGAAATTTCAGTTCACTATTGATAAAAAATGAGTTAAATTAATTAACTCCTTTTTCTACTCAAATTGAATCAGTTAACTCCTTATTTTACTCAAATTAAATCTATTAACTCTCTTTAATTTGGAAATCTCCCTTTATGACTGAACTTCACCTTTAATCCTGACCGTTGATTGAAATCGATCTCAACCGTTGATGAATTTCAGGAAAGTCTATTTAAGAGACCCTCATCTCTTCATTCAAAAAAGTTGAAAGAGAATTTGCATCGAATTGTTACTAGAATTCATACTCACATTTGCTCATATTCACATACGCAAAGGTCAAGTTTAACCAAAAGTTGACCAGATTTAACCACGGTTGACTTGAGTCGACTAGTTTCGAAAAGAATTTTGAAATAATTAAACGAAATTATTTAATTAAATGGAGTACTTACTTTTAATTAATTAAACAAAGTTATTTAAGTAAATGAGAAGCCATTTTTAATTATTTAAATGAAGTTATTTAATTAAATAAGAAAAGTGTCTCTAATTAATTAAAGATTATTTAATCAAATAGAAAAAGTAATTATCAGAGCATAGTCATTTTATTAAATTAAATATCTCAACAAAATCTCTCTTCAATTCAAAAAGGGAAATTTCCAATTCGCTATTGATCAAAAAATGAGTTAAATTAGTTAACACCTTTTTCTACTCAAATTGAAACAGTTAACTCCTTATTTTACTCAAATTAAATCTGTTAACTCGCTTTAATTTGGAAATCTCCCTTTATGACTAAACTTCACCTTCAATCCTGACCATTGATTAAAATCGATCTCAACCGTTGATGACTTCCAGAAAAGTCTATTTAAGAGACCCTCATCTCTTCATTTGAAAGGTTGAATCAGAATTTGCATCAAATTGTTGTTGAAAATCATACTCACATTTGCTCATACTCACATACGCAAAGATCAAGTTTGACCAAAACTTGACCAGATTTAACCACGATTGACTTGAGTTGACCACTTTCGAAAATAATTTTGAAATAATTAAATTAAATTATTTGATTAAATGGAGTACTTCTAATTAATTAAACAAAGTTATTTAATTAAATGAGAAGCCATTCTTAATTAATTAAATGAAGTTATTTAATTAAATAAAAAAAGTGTCTTTAATTAATTAAAAATTATTTAATTAAATAGAAACAGTAATTATTAGACCATATCTCATTTTATTAAATTAAATATCTCAACAAAATCTCTCTTCAGTTCAAAAAAGGAAATTTCCAGTTCACTATTGATCAGAAATGAGTTAAATGAGTTAAGACCTTTTTCTACTCAAATTGAATCAGCTAACTCCTTATTTTACTCAAATTAAATTTGTTAACTCCCTTTAATTTGAAAATCACCCTTTATGACTGAACTTCACCTTTAATCCTGACCGTTGATTGAAATCGATGTCAACCGTTGATGAATTCGAGGAAAGTCTATTTAAGAGACCCTCATCCCTTCATTTTGAAAGGTTGAATGAGAATTTGCTTCGAATTGTTGCTAGAATTCATACTCACATTTGCTCATATTCACATACGCAAAGATCAAGTTTGACCAAAAGTTGACCAGATTTAACAATGGTTGACTTGAGTTGACTAGTTTTGAAAAAAAATTTGAAATAATTAAACGAAATTATTTAATTAAATGCAGGACTAACTTATAATTAATTAAACAAAGTTATTTAATTAAACGAGAAGCCATTCCTAATTAATTAAATGAAGTTATTTAATTAAATAAGAAAAGTGTCTCTAATTAATTAAAGATTATTTAATTAAATAGAAAAATTAATTACGAGAGCATATCTCATTTTATTAAATTAAATATCTCAACAAAATCTCACTTCAGTTCAAAAAGAGAAATTTTCAGTTCACTATTGATAAAAAATGAGTTAAATCAGTTAACTCCTTTTTCTACTCAACTTGAATCAGTTAACTCCTTATTTTACTCAAATTAAATCTGTTAACTCCCTTTAATTTGGAAATCTCCCTTTATGACTGAACTTCACCTTTAATCCTGACCGTTGATTGAAATCGATCTCAACTGTTGATGAATTCCAGAAAAATTTATTTAAGAGACCCTCATCTCTTCATTTTTAAAGGTTGAATGAGAATTTGCATCGAATTGTTGTTGGAATTCATACTCACATTTGCTCATATTCACATACGCAAAGATCAAATTTGACCAAAAGTTGACCAGATTTAACCACGGTTAACTTGAGGTGACCAGTTTCGAAAAGAATTTTAAAATAATTTTAAAAAATTATTAAATTAAATGGAGTACTTACTTCTAATTAATTAAAGAAAGTTATTTAATTAAATGAGAAGCCATTCATAATTAATTAAATGAAGTTATTTATTTAAATAAGAAAAGTGTTATTTATTTAATTAAATGAAGTTATTTATTTAAATCAATTAACTCCTTTTTCTACTCAAATTGAATCAGTTAACTCCTTATTTTACTCAAATTAAATCTGTTAACTCCCTTTAATTTAGAAATCTCCCTTTATGACTGAACTTCACCTTTAATCTTGACCATTCATTGAAATTGATCTCAACCGTTGATGAATTCCAGGAAAGTCTATTTAAGAGACCCTCATCTCTTCATTTTGAAAGGTTGAATTAGAATTTGCATCGAATTGTTGCTGGAATTCATACTCACATTTGTTCATATTCACATACGCAAAGATCAAGTTTGACCAAAAGTTGACCAAATTTAACCACAGTTGACTTGAGTTGACCAGTTTCGAAAATAATTTTAAAATAATTAAATGAAATTATTTAATTAAAAGGAGGACTTAAATCTAAGTAATTAAACAAAGTTATTTAATTAAATGAGAAGCCATTCCTAATTAATTAAATGAAGTTATTTAATTAAATAAGAAAAGTGTCTCTAATTAATTAAACATTAGTTAATTAAATAGAAAAAGTATTTATGAGAGCATATCTCATTTTATTAAATTAAATATCTCAACAAAATCTCTCTTCAGTTCAAAAAGGGAAATTTTCAGTTCACTATTGATAAAAAATGAGTTAAATCAGTTAACTCCCTTTTTTACTCAAATTGAATCAGTTAACTCCTTATTTAACTCAAATTGAATCTGACAACTCCCTTTAATTTGGAAATCTCCCTTTATGACTGAACTTCAACTTTAATCCTGACCGTTGATTGAAATCGATCTCAATCGTTGATGAATTCTAGGAAAGTCTATTTAAGAGACCCTCATATCTTCATTTTGAAAGGTTGAATGAAAATTTCCATCGAATTGTTGCTAGAATTCATACTCACATTTGCTCATATTCACATACGCAAAGATCAAGTTTGATCAAAAGTTGACCAGATTTAACCACGGTTGACTTGAGTTGACTAGTTTTGAAAAGAATTTTGAAATAATTAATCAAAATTATTTAATTAAATGGAGTACTTACTCCTAATTAATTAAACAAAGTTATTTAATTAAATGAGAAGCCATTCTTAATTAATTAAATGAAGTTTTTTAATTAAATAAGAAAACTGTCTCTAATTAATTAAAAATTATTTAATTAAATAGAAAAAGTAATTATGAGAGCATATCTCATTTTATTAATTTAAATATCTCAAAAAAATCTCTCTTCTGTTAAAAAATGAAAATTTCCAGTTCACTGTTAATAAAAAATGAGTTAAATCGGTTAACTCATTTTTCTACTCAAATTGAATCGGTTAACTCCTTATTTTACTCAAATTAAATCTGTTAACTCCCTTCAATTTGGAAATCTCCCTTTATGATTGGACTTCACCTTTCATCCTGACTGTTGATTGAAATCGATCTCAACCGTTGATGAATTCAAGGAAAGTCTATTTAAGAGACCCTCATCTCTTCATTTTGGAAGGTTGAATGAGAATTTGCATCAAATTGTTGCTAGAATTCATACTCACATTTGCTCATATTTTCATATGTAAAGATCAAGTTTGACCAAAAGTTGACCAGATTTAACTACAGTTGACTTGAGTTGACTAGTTTCGAAAAGAATTTTGAAATAATTAAATGAAATTATTTAATTAAATGGAGTACTTACTTCTAATTAATTAATCAAACTTATTTAATTAAATGAGATGCCATTCCTAATTAATTAAATGAAGTTATTTAATTAAATAAGAAAATTGTCTCTAATTAATTAAAAATTATTAGATTAAATAGAAAAAGTAATTATGAGAGCATATCTCATTTTATTAACTTAAATATCTCAACAAAATCTCTCTTCGGTTCAAAAATGGAAATTTTCAGTTCACTATTGATAAAAAATGAGTTAAATCAGTTAACTCTTTTTTCTACTCAAATTGAATCAGTTAACTCCTTATTTTACTCAAATTAAATCTGTTAACTCCCTTTAATTTGAAAATCTTCCTTTATGACTGAACTTCACCTTTAATCCTGACCGTTGATTGAAATCGATCTCAACTGTTGATGAATTTCAGAAAAATTTATTTAGGAGACCCTCATCTCTTCATTTTTAAAGGTTGAATGAGAATTTGCATCGAATTGTTGTTGGAATTCATACTCACATTTCCTCATATTCACATACGCAAAGATCAAATTTGACCAAAAGTTGACCAGATTTAACCACGGTTAACTTGAGGTGACCAGTTTCGAAAAGAATTTTAAAAGAATTTTAAAAAATTATTAAATTAAATGGAGTACTTACTTCTAATTAATTAAACAAAGTTATTTAATAAAATGAGAAGCCATTCATAATTAATTAAATAAAGTTATTTATTTAAATAAGAAAAGTGTCTTTAATTAATTAAAGATTATTTAATTAAATAGAAAAAGTAATTATGATAGCATATCTCATTTTATTAAATTAAATAACTCAACAAAATCTCTCTTCAGTTCAAAAAGGGAAATTTTCAGTTCACTATTGATAAAAAATGAGTTAAATCAATTAACTCTTTTTTCTACTCAAATTGAATCAGTTAACTCCTTATTTTACTCAAATTAAATCTGTTAACTCCCTTTAATTTAGAAATCTCCCTTTATGACTGAACTTCACCTTTAATCCTGACCATTCATTGAAATCGATCTCAACCGTTGATGAATTCTAGGAAAGTCTATTTAAGAGACCCTCATCTCTTCATTTTGAAAGGTTGAATGAGAATTTGCATCGAATTGTTGCTGAAATTCATACTCACATTTGCTCATATTCACATACGCAAAGATCAAGTTTGACCAAAAGTTGACTAGATTTAACCACAGTTGACTTGAGTTGACCAGTTTCCAAAATAATTTTAAGATAATTAAATGAAATTATTTAATTAAAAGGAGGACTTAAATCTAAGTAATTAAACAAAGTTATTTAATTAAATGAGAAGCCATTCCTAATTAATTAAATGAAGTTATTTAATTAAATAAGAAAAGTGTCTCTAATTAATTAAAGATTAGTTAATTAAATAGAAAACGTATTTATGAGAGCATATCTCATTTTATTAAATTAAATATCTCAACAAAATCTCTCTTCAGTTCAAAAAGGGAAATTTTCAGTTCACTATTGATAAAAAATGAGTTAAATCAGTTAACTCCTTTTTCTACTCAAATTGAATCAGTTAACTCCTTATTTAACTCAAATTGAATCTGACAACTCCGTTTAATGTGGAAATCTCCCTTTATGACTGAACTTCAACTTTAATCTTGATTGTTGATTGAAATCGATCTCAATCGTTGATGAATTCTAGGAAAGTCTATTTAAGAGACCCTCATCTCTTCATTTTGAAAGGTTGAATGAGAATTTTCATCGAATTGTTGCTAGAATTCATACTCACATTTGCTCATATTCACATACGCAAAGATCAAGTTTGATGAAAAGTTGACCAGATTTAACCACGGTTGATTTGAGTTGACTAGTATCGAAAAGAATTTTGAAATAATTAATCAAAATTATTTAATTAAATGGAGTACTTACTTCTAATTAATTAAACAAAGTTATTTAATTAAATGAGAAGCCATTCCTAATTAATTAAATGAAGTTTTTTAATTAAATAAGAAAACTGTCTCTAATTAATTAAAGATTATTTAATTAAATAGAAAAAGTAATTATGAGAGCATATCTCATTTTATTAAATTAAATATCTCAAAAAAATCTCTCTTCAGTTAAAAAATGAAAATTTCCAGTTCACTGTTGATAAAAAATGAGTTAAATCGGTTAACTCATTTTTCTACTCAAATTGAATCAGTTAACTCCTTATTTTACTCAAATTAAATCTGTTAACTCCCTTTAATTTGGAAATCTCCCTTTATGACTGGACTTCACCTTTAATCCTGACTGTTGATTGAAATCGATCTCAACCGTTGATGAATTCAAGGAAAGTCTATTTAAGAGACCCTCATCTCTTCATTTTGGAAGGTTGAATGAGAATTTGCATCAAATTGTTGCTAGAATTCATACTCACATTTGCTCATATTTTCATATGCAAAGATCAAGTTTGACCAAAAGTTGACCAGATTTAACTACAGTTGACTTGAGTTGACTAGTTTCGAAAAGAATTTTGAAATAATTAAATGAAATTATTTAATTAAATGGAGTACTTACTTCTAATTAATTAAACAAACTTATTTAATTAAATGAGATGCCATTCCTAATTAGTTAAATGAAGTTATTTAATGAAATAAGAAAATTGTCTCTAATTAATTAAAAATTATTAGATTAAATAGAAAAAGTAATTATGAGAGCATATCTCAGTTTATTAACTTAAATATCTCAACAAAATCTCTCTTCAGTTCAAAAAGGGAAATTTCAGTTCACTATTGATAAAAAATGAGTTAAATTAATTAACTCCTTTTTCTACTCAAATTGAATCAGTTAACTCCTTATTTTACTCAAATTAAATCTATTAACTCCCTTTAATTTGGAAATCTCCCTTTATGACTGAACTTCACCTTTAATCCTGACCGTTGATTGAAATCGATCTCAACCGTTGATGAATTTCAGGAAAGTCTATTTAAGAGACCCTCATCTCTTCATTCAAAAAAGTTGAAAGAGAATTTGCATCGAATTGTTACTAGAATTCATACTCACATTTGCTCATATTCACATACGCAAAGGTCAAGTTTAACCAAAAGTTGACCAGATTTAACCACGGTTGACTTGAGTCGACTAGTTTCGAAAAGAATTTTGAAATAATTAAACGAAATTATTTAATTAAATGGAGTACTTACTTTTAATTAATTAAACAAAGTTATTTAAGTAAATGAGAAGCCATTTTTAATTATTTAAATGAAGTTATTTAATTAAATAAGAAAAGTGTCTCTAATTAATTAAAGATTATTTAATCAAATAGAAAAAGTAATTATCAGAGCATAGTCATTTTATTAAATTAAATATCTCAACAAAATCTCTCTTCAATTCAAAAAGGGAAATTTCCAATTCGCTATTGATCAAAAAATGAGTTAAATTAGTTAACACCTTTTTCTACTCAAATTGAAACAGTTAACTCCTTATTTTACTCAAATTAAATCTGTTAACTCGCTTTAATTTGGAAATCTCCCTTTATGACTAAACTTCACCTTCAATCCTGACCATTGATTAAAATCGATCTCAACCGTTGATGACTTCCAGAAAAGTCTATTTAAGAGACCCTCATCTCTTCATTTGAAAGGTTGAATCAGAATTTGCATCAAATTGTTGTTGAAAATCATACTCACATTTGCTCATACTCACATACGCAAAGATCAAGTTTGACAAAAACTTGACCAGATTTAACCACGATTGACTTGAGTTGACCACTTTCGAAAATAATTTTGAAATAATTAAATTAAATTATTTGATTAAATGGAGTACTTCTAATTAATAAAACAAAGTTATTTAATTAAATGAGAAGCCATTCTTAATTAATTAAATGAAGTTATTTAATTAAATAAAAAAAGTGTCTTTAATTAATTAAAAATTATTTAATTAAATAGAAACAGTAATTATTAGACCATATCTCATTTTATTAAATTAAATATCTCAACAAAATCTCTCTTCAGTTCAAAAAAGGAAATTTCCAGTTCACTATTGATCAGAAATGAGTTAAATGAGTTAAGTCCTTTTTCTACTCAAATTGAATCAGCTAACTCCTTATTTTACTCAAATTAAATTTGTTAACTCCCTTTAATTTGAAAATCACCCTTTATGACTGAACTTCACCTTTAATCCTGACCGTTGATTGAAATCGATGTCAACCGTTGATGAATTCGAGGAAAGTCTATTTAAGAGACCCTCATCCCTTCATTTTGAAAGGTTGAATGAGAATTTGCTTCGAATTGTTGCTAGAATTCATACTCACATTTGCTCATATTCACATACGCAAAGATCAAGTTTGACCAAAAGTTGACCAGATTTAACAATGGTTGACTTGAGTTGACTAGTTTTGAAAAAAAATTTGAAATAATTAAACGAAATTATTTAATTAAATGCAGGACTAACTTATAATTAATTAAACAAAGTTATTTAATTAAACGAGAAGCCATTCCTAATTAATTAAATGAAGTTATTTAATTAAATAAGAAAAGTGTCTCTAATTAATTAAAGATTATTTAATTAAATAGAAAAATTAATTACGAGAGCATATCTCATTTTATTAAATTAAATATCTCAACAAAATCTCACTTCAGTTCAAAAAGAGAAATTTTCAGTTCACTATTGATAAAAAATGAGTTAAATCAGTTAACTCCTTTTTCTACTCAACTTGAATCAGTTAACTCCTTATTTTACTCAAATTAAATCTGTTAACTCCCTTTAATTTGGAAATCTCCCTTTATGACTGAACTTCACCTTTAATCCTGACCGTTGATTGAAATCGATCTCAACTGTTGATGAATTCCAGAAAAATTTATTTAAGAGACCCTCATCTCTTCATTTTTAAAGGTTGAATGAGAATTTGCATCGAATTGTTGTTGGAATTCATACTCACATTTGCTCATATTCACATACGCAAAGATCAAATTTGACCAAAAGTTGACCAGATTTAACCACGGTTAACTTGAGGTGACCAGTTTCGAAAAGAATTTTAAAATAATTTTAAAAAATTATTAAATTAAATGGAGTACTTACTTCTAATTAATTAAAGAAAGTTATTTAATTAAATGAGAAGCCATTCATAATTAATTAAATGAAGTTATTTATTTAAATAAGAAAAGTGTCTCTAATTAATTAAAGATTATTTAATTAAATAGAAAAAGTAATTATGATAGCATATCTCATTTTATTAAATTAAATAACTCAACAAAATCTCTCTTCAGTTCAAAAAGGGAAATTTTCAGTTCGCTAGTGATAAAAAATGAGTTAAATCAATTAACTCCTTTTTCTACTCAAATTGAATCAGTTAACTCCTTATTTTACTCAAATTAAATCTATTAACTCCCTTTAATTTAGAAATCTCCCTTTATGACTGAACTTCACCTTTAATCTTGACCATTCATTGAAATTGATCTCAACCGTTGATGAATTCCAGGAAAGTCTATTTAAGAGACCCTCATCTCTTCATTTTGAAAGGTTGAATTAGAATTTGCATCGAATTGTTGCTGGAATTCATACTCACATTTGTTCATATTCACATACGCAAAGATCAAGTTTGACCAAAAGTTGACCAGATTTAACCACAGTTGACTTGAGTTGACCAGTTTCGAAAATAATTTTAAAATAATTAAATGAAATTATTTAATTAAAAGGAGGACTTAAATCTAAGTAATTAAACAAAGTTATTTAATTAAATGAGAAGCCATTCCTAATTAATTAAATGAAGTTATTTAATTAAATAAGAAAAGTGTCTCTAATTAATTAAACATTAGTTAATTAAATAGAAAAAGTATTTATGAGAGCATATCTCATTTTATTAAATTAAATATCTCAACAAAATCTCTCTTCAGTTCAAAAAGGGAAATTTTCAGTTCACTATTGATAAAAAATGAGTTAAATCAGTTAACTCCCTTTTTTACTCAAATTGAATCAGTTAACTCCTTATTTAACTCAAATTGAATCTGACAACTCCCTTTAATTTGGAAATCTCCCTTTATGACTGAACTTCAACTTTAATCCTGACCGTTGATTGAAATCGATCTCAATCGTTGATGAATTCTAGGAAAGTCTATTTAAGAGACCCTCATATCTTCATTTTGAAAGGTTGAATGAGAATTTCCATCGAATTGTTGCTAGAATTCATACTCACATTTGCTCATATTCACATACGCAAAGATCAAGTTTGATCAAAAGTTGACCAGATTTAACCACGGTTGACTTGAGTTGACTAGTTTTGAAAAGAATTTTGAAATAATTAATCAAAATTATTTAATTAAATGGAGTACTTACTCCTAATTAATTAAACAAAGTTATTTAATTAAATGAGAAGCCATTCTTAATTAATTAAATGAAGTTTTTTAATTAAATAAGAAAACTGTCTCTAATTAATTAAAGATTATTTAATTAAATAGAAAAAGTAATTATGAGAGCATATCTCATTTTATTAAATTAAATATCTCAAAAAAATCTCTCTTCAGTTAAAAAATGAAAATTTCCAGTTCACTGTTGATCAAAAATGAGTTAAATCGGTTAACTCATTTTTCTACTCAAATTGAATCAGTTAACTCCTTATTTTACTCAAATTAAATCTGTTAACTCCCTTTAATTTGGAAATCTCCCTTTATGACTGGACTTCACCTTTAATCCTGACTGTTGATTGAAATCGATCTCAACCGTTGATGAATTCAAGGAAAGTCTATTTAAGAGACCCTCATCTCTTCATTTTGGAAGGTTGAATGAGAATTTGCATCAAATTGTTGCTAGAATTCATACTCACATTTGCTCATATTTTCATATGCAAAGATCAAGTTTGACCAAAAGTTGACCAGATTTAACTACAGTTGACTTGAGTTGACTAGTTTCGAAAAGAATTTTGAAATAATTAAATGAAATTATTTAATTAAATGGAGTACTTACTTCTAATTAATTAAACAAACTTATTTAATTAAATGAGATGCCATTCTTAATTAGTTAAATGAAGTTATTTAATGAAATAAGAAAATTGTCTCTAATTAATTAAAAATTATTAGATTAAATAGAAAAAGTAATTATGAGAGCATATCTCAGTTTATTAACTTAAATATCTCAACAAAATCTCTCTTCAGTTCAAAAAGGGAAATTTCAGTTCACTATTGATAAAAAATGAGTTAAATTAATTAACTCCTTTTTCTACTCAAATTGAATCAGTTAACTCCTTATTTTACTCAAATTAAATCTATTAACTCTCTTTAATTTGGAAATCTCCCTTTATGACTGAACTTCACCTTTAATCCTGACCGTTGATTGAAATCGATCTCAACCGTTGATGAATTTCAGGAAAGTCTATTTAAGAGACCCTCATCTCTTCATTCAAAAAAGTTGAAAGAGAATTTGCATCGAATTGTTACTAGAATTCATACTCACATTTGCTCATATTCACATACGCAAAGGTCAAGTTTAACCAAAAGTTGACCAGATTTAACCACGGTTGACTTGAGTCGACTAGTTTCGAAAAGAATTTTGAAATAATTAAACGAAATTATTTAATTAAATGGAGTACTTACTTTTAATTAATTAAACAAAGTTATTTAAGTAAATGAGAAGCCATTTTTAATTATTTAAATGAAGTTATTCAATTAAATAAGAAAAGTGTCTCTAATTAATTAAAGATTATTTAATCAAATAGAAAAAGTAATTATCAGAGCATAGTCATTTTATTAAATTAAATATCTCAACAAAATCTCTCTTCAATTCAAAAAGGGAAATTTCCAATTCGCTATTGATCAAAAAATGAGTTAAATTAGTTAACACCTTTTTCTACTTAAATTGAAACAGTTAACTCCTTATTTTACTCAAATTAAATCTGTTAACTCGCTTTAATTTGGAAATCTCCCTTTATGACTAAACTTCACCTTCAATCCTGACCATTGATTAAAATCGATCTCAACCGTTGATGACTTCCAGAAAAGTCTATTTAAGAGACCCTCATCTCTTCATTTGAAAGGTTGAATCAGAATTTGCATCAAATTGTTGTTGAAAATCATACTCACATTTGCTCATACTCACATACGCAAAGATCAAGTTTGACCAAAACTTGACCAGATTTAACCACGATTGACTTGAGTTGACCACTTTCGAAAATAATTTTGAAATAATTAAATTAAATTATTTGATTAAATGGAGTACTTCTAATTAATTAAACAAAGTTATTTAATTAAATGAGAAGCCATTCTTAATTAATTAAATGAAGTTATTTAATTAAATAAAAAAAGTGTCTTTAATTAATTAAAAATTATTTAATTAAATAGAAACAGTAATTATTAGACCATATCTCATTTTATTAAATTAAATATCTCAACAAAATCTCTCTTCAGTTCAAAAAAGGAAATTTCCAGTTCACTATTGATCAGAAATGAGTTAAATGAGTTAAGACCTTTTTCTACTCAAATTGAATCAGCTAACTCCTTATTTTACTCAAATTAAATTTGTTAACTCCCTTTAATTTGAAAATCACCCTTTATGACTGAACTTCACCTTTAATCCTGACCGTTGATTGAAATCGATGTCAACCGTTGATGAATTCGAGGAAAGTCTATTTAAGAGACCCTCATCCCTTCATTTTGAAAGGTTGAATGAGAATTTGCTTCGAATTGTTGCTAGAATTCATACTCACATTTGCTCATATTCACATACGCAAAGATCAAGTTTGACCAAAAGTTGACCAGATTTAACAATGGTTGACTTGAGTTGACTAGTTTTGAAAAAAAATTTGAAATAATTAAACGAAATTATTTAATTAAATGCAGGACTAACTTATAATTAATTAAACAAAGTTATTTAATTAAACGAGAAGCCATTCCTAATTAATTAAATGAAGTTATTTAATTAAATAAGAAAAGTGTCTCTAATTAATTAAAGATTATTTAATTAAATAGAAAAATTAATTACGAGAGCATATCTCATTTTATTAAATTAAATATCTCAACAAAATCTCACTTCAGTTCAAAAAGAGAAATTTTCAGTTCACTATTGATAAAAAATGAGTTAAATCAGTTAACTCCTTTTTCTACTCAACTTGAATCAGTTAACTCCTTATTTTACTCAAATTAAATCTGTTAACTCCCTTTAATTTGGAAATCTCCCTTTATGACTGAACTTCACCTTTAATCCTGACCGTTGATTGAAATCGATCTCAACTGTTGATGAATTCCAGAAAAATTTATTTAAGAGACCCTCATCTCTTCATTTTTAAAGGTTGAATGAGAATTTGCATCGAATTGTTGTTGGAATTCATACTCACATTTGCTCATATTCACATACGCAAAGATCAAATTTGACCAAAAGTTGACCAGATTTAACCACGGTTAACTTGAGGTGACCAGTTTCGAAAAGAATTTTAAAATAATTTTAAAAAATTATTAAATTAAATGGAGTACTTACTTCTAATTAATTAAAGAAAGTTATTTAATTAAATGAGAAGCCATTCATAATTAATTAAATGAAGTTATTTATTTAAATAAGAAAAGTGTTATTTATTTAATTAAATGAAGTTATTTATTTAAATCAATTAACTCCTTTTTCTACTCAAATTGAATCAGTTAACTCCTTATTTTACTCAAATTAAATCTGTTAACTCCCTTTAATTTAGAAATCTCCCTTTATGACTGAACTTCACCTTTAATCTTGACCATTCATTGAAATTGATCTCAACCGTTGATGAATTCCAGGAAAGTCTATTTAAGAGACCCTCATCTCTTCATTTTGAAAGGTTGAATTAGAATTTGCATCGAATTGTTGCTGGAATTCATACTCACATTTGTTCATATTCACATACGCAAAGATCAAGTTTGACCAAAAGTTGACCAAATTTAACCACAGTTGACTTGAGTTGACCAGTTTCGAAAATAATTTTAAAATAATTAAATGAAATTATTTAATTAAAAGGAGGACTTAAATCTAAGTAATTAAACAAAGTTATTTAATTAAATGAGAAGCCATTCCTAATTAATTAAATGAAGTTATTTAATTAAATAAGAAAAGTGTCTCTAATTAATTAAACATTAGTTAATTAAATAGAAAAAGTATTTATGAGAGCATATCTCATTTTATTAAATTAAATATCTCAACAAAATCTCTCTTCAGTTCAAAAAGGGAAATTTTCAGTTCACTATTGATAAAAAATGAGTTAAATCAGTTAACTCCCTTTTTTACTCAAATTGAATCAGTTAACTCCTTATTTAACTCAAATTGAATCTGACAACTCCCTTTAATTTGGAAATCTCCCTTTATGACTGAACTTCAACTTTAATCCTGACCGTTGATTGAAATCGATCTCAATCGTTGATGAATTCTAGGAAAGTCTATTTAAGAGACCCTCATATCTTCATTTTGAAAGGTTGAATGAGAATTTCCATCGAATTGTTGCTAGAATTCATACTCACATTTGCTCATATTCACATACGCAAAGATCAAGTTTGATCAAAAGTTGACCAGATTTAACCACGGTTGACTTGAGTTGACTAGTTTTGAAAAGAATTTTGAAATAATTAATCAAAATTATTTAATTAAATGGAGTACTTACTCCTAATTAATTAAACAAAGTTATTTAATTAAATGAGAAGCCATTCTTAATTAATTAAATGAAGTTTTTTAATTAAATAAGAAAACTGTCTCTAATTAATTAAAGATTATTTAATTAAATAGAAAAAGTAATTATGAGAGCATATCTCATTTTATTAAATTAAATATCTCAAAAAAATCTCTCTTCAGTTAAAAAATGAAAATTTCCAGTTCACTGTTGATCAAAAATGAGTTAAATCGGTTAACTCATTTTTCTACTCAAATTGAATCAGTTAACTCCTTATTTTACTCAAATTAAATCTGTTAACTCCCTTTAATTTGGAAATCTCCCTTTATGACTGGACTTCACCTTTAATCCTGACTGTTGATTGAAATCGATCTCAACCGTTGATGAATTCAAGGAAAGTCTATTTAAGAGACCCTCATCTCTTCATTTTGGAAGGTTGAATGAGAATTTGCATCAAATTGTTGCTAGAATTCATACTCACATTTGCTCATATTTTCATATGCAAAGATCAAGTTTGACCAAAAGTTGACCAGATTTAACTACAGTTGACTTGAGTTGACTAGTTTCGAAAAGAATTTTGAAATAATTAAATGAAATTATTTAATTAAATGGAGTACTTACTTCTAATTAATTAAACAAACTTATTTAATTAAATGAGATGCCATTCTTAATTAGTTAAATGAAGTTATTTAATGAAATAAGAAAATTGTCTCTAATTAATTAAAAATTATTAGATTAAATAGAAAAAGTAATTATGAGAGCATATCTCAGTTTATTAACTTAAATATCTCAACAAAATCTCTCTTCAGTTCAAAAAGGGAAATTTCAGTTCACTATTGATAAAAAATGAGTTAAATTAATTAACTCCTTTTTCTACTCAAATTGAATCAGTTAACTCCTTATTTTACTCAAATTAAATCTATTAACTCTCTTTAATTTGGAAATCTCCCTTTATGACTGAACTTCACCTTTAATCCTGACCGTTGATTGAAATCGATCTCAACCGTTGATGAATTTCAGGAAAGTCTATTTAAGAGACCCTCATCTCTTCATTCAAAAAAGTTGAAAGAGAATTTGCATCGAATTGTTACTAGAATTCATACTCACATTTGCTCATATTCACATACGCAAAGGTCAAGTTTAACCAAAAGTTGACCAGATTTAACCACGGTTGACTTGAGTCGACTAGTTTCGAAAAGAATTTTGAAATAATTAAACGAAATTATTTAATTAAATGGAGTACTTACTTTTAATTAATTAAACAAAGTTATTTAAGTAAATGAGAAGCCATTTTTAATTATTTAAATGAAGTTATTTAATTAAATAAGAAAAGTGTCTCTAATTAATTAAAGATTATTTAAT
Organism: Cupressus sempervirens; assembly: GCA_028749045.1. Lineage (NCBI taxonomy): Eukaryota > Viridiplantae > Streptophyta > Pinopsida > Cupressales > Cupressaceae > Cupressus > Cupressus sempervirens. Next base: position 105,862,563 of record CM053791.1, on the reverse strand, counting down.
CAAATAGAAAAAGTAATTATCAGAGCATAGTCATTTTATTAAATTAAATATCTCAACAAAATCTCTCTTCAATTCAAAAAGGGAAATTTCCAATTCGCTATTGATCAAAAAATGAGTTAAATTAGTTAACACCTTTTTCTACTCAAATTGAAACAGTTAACTCCTTATTTTACTCAAATTAAATCTGTTAACTCGCTTTAATTTGGAAATCTCCCTTTATGACTAAACTTCACCTTCAATCCTGACCATTGATTAAAATCGATCTCAACCGTTGATGACTTCCAGAAAAGTCTATTTAAGAGACCCTCATCTCTTCATTTGAAAGGTTGAATCAGAATTTGCATCAAATTGTTGTTGAAAATCATACTCACATTTGCTCATACTCACATACGCAAAGATCAAGTTTGACCAAAACTTGACCAGATTTAACCACGATTGACTTGAGTTGACCACTTTCGAAAATAATTTTGAAATAATTAAATTAAATTATTTGATTAAATGGAGTACTTCTAATTAATTAAACAAAGTTATTTAATTAAATGAGAAGCCATTCTTAATTAATTAAATGAAGTTATTTAATTAAATAAAAAAAGTGTCTTTAATTAATTAAAAATTATTTAATTAAATAGAAACAGTAATTATTAGACCATATCTCATTTTATTAAATTAAATATCTCAACAAAATCTCTCTTCAGTTCAAAAAAGGAAATTTCCAGTTCACTATTGATCAGAAATGAGTTAAATGAGTTAAGACCTTTTTCTACTCAAATTGAATCAGCTAACTCCTTATTTTACTCAAATTAAATTTGTTAACTCCCTTTAATTTGAAAATCACCCTTTATGACTGAACTTCACCTTTAATCCTGACCGTTGATTGAAATCGATGTCAACCGTTGATGAATTCGAGGAAAGTCTATTTAAGAGACCCTCATCCCTTCATTTTGAAAGGTTGAATGAGAATTTGCTTCGAATTGTTGCTAGAATTCATACTCACATTTGCTCATATTCACATACGCAAAGATCAAGTTTGACCAAAAGTTGACCAGATTTAACAATGGTTGACTTGAGTTGACTAGTTTTGAAAAAAAATTTGAAATAATTAAACGAAATTATTTAATTAAATGCAGGACTAACTTATAATTAATTAAACAAAGTTATTTAATTAAACGAGAAGCCATTCCTAATTAATTAAATGAAGTTATTTAATTAAATAAGAAAAGTGTCTCTAATTAATTAAAGATTATTTAATTAAATAGAAAAATTAATTACGAGAGCATATCTCATTTTATTAAATTAAATATCTCAACAAAATCTCACTTCAGTTCAAAAAGAGAAATTTTCAGTTCACTATTGATAAAAAATGAGTTAAATCAGTTAACTCCTTTTTCTACTCAACTTGAATCAGTTAACTCCTTATTTTACTCAAATTAAATCTGTTAACTCCCTTTAATTTGGAAATCTCCCTTTATGACTGAACTTCACCTTTAATCCTGACCGTTGATTGAAATCGATCTCAACTGTTGATGAATTCCAGAAAAATTTATTTAAGAGACCCTCATCTCTTCATTTTTAAAGGTTGAATGAGAATTTGCATCGAATTGTTGTTGGAATTCATACTCACATTTGCTCATATTCACATACGCAAAGATCAAATTTGACCAAAAGTTGACCAGATTTAACCACGGTTAACTTGAGGTGACCAGTTTCGAAAAGAATTTTAAAATAATTTTAAAAAATTATTAAATTAAATGGAGTACTTACTTCTAATTAATTAAAGAAAGTTATTTAATTAAATGAGAAGCCATTCATAATTAATTAAATGAAGTTATTTATTTAAATAAGAAAAGTGTTATTTATTTAATTAAATGAAGTTATTTATTTAAATCAATTAACTCCTTTTTCTACTCAAATTGAATCAGTTAACTCCTTATTTTACTCAAATTAAATCTGTTAACTCCCTTTAATTTAGAAATCTCCCTTTATGACTGAACTTCACCTTTAATCTTGACCATTCATTGAAATTGATCTCAACCGTTGATGAATTCCAGGAAAGTCTATTTAAGAGACCCTCATCTCTTCATTTTGAAAGGTTGAATTAGAATTTGCATCGAATTGTTGCTGGAATTCATACTCACATTTGTTCATATTCACATACGCAAAGATCAAGTTTGACCAAAAGTTGACCAAATTTAACCACAGTTGACTTGAGTTGACCAGTTTCGAAAATAATTTTAAAATAATTAAATGAAATTATTTAATTAAAAGGAGGACTTAAATCTAAGTAATTAAACAAAGTTATTTAATTAAATGAGAAGCCATTCCTAATTAATTAAATGAAGTTATTTAATTAAATAAGAAAAGTGTCTCTAATTAATTAAACATTAGTTAATTAAATAGAAAAAGTATTTATGAGAGCATATCTCATTTTATTAAATTAAATATCTCAACAAAATCTCTCTTCAGTTCAAAAAGGGAAATTTTCAGTTCACTATTGATAAAAAATGAGTTAAATCAGTTAACTCCCTTTTTTACTCAAATTGAATCAGTTAACTCCTTATTTAACTCAAATTGAATCTGACAACTCCCTTTAATTTGGAAATCTCCCTTTATGACTGAACTTCAACTTTAATCCTGACCGTTGATTGAAATCGATCTCAATCGTTGATGAATTCTAGGAAAGTCTATTTAAGAGACCCTCATATCTTCATTTTGAAAGGTTGAATGAGAATTTCCATCGAATTGTTGCTAGAATTCATACTCACATTTGCTCATATTCACATACGCAAAGATCAAGTTTGATCAAAAGTTGACCAGATTTAACCACGGTTGACTTGAGTTGACTAGTTTTGAAAAGAATTTTGAAATAATTAATCAAAATTATTTAATTAAATGGAGTACTTACTCCTAATTAATTAAACAAAGTTATTTAATTAAATGAGAAGCCATTCTTAATTAATTAAATGAAGTTTTTTAATTAAATAAGAAAACTGTCTCTAATTAATTAAAAATTATTTAATTAAATAGAAAAAGTAATTATGAGAGCATATCTCATTTTATTAATTTAAATATCTCAAAAAAATCTCTCTTCTGTTAAAAAATGAAAATTTCCAGTTCACTGTTAATAAAAAATGAGTTAAATCGGTTAACTCATTTTTCTACTCAAATTGAATCGGTTAACTCCTTATTTTACTCAAATTAAATCTGTTAACTCCCTTCAATTTGGAAATCTCCCTTTATGATTGGACTTCACCTTTCATCCTGACTGTTGATTGAAATCGATCTCAACCGTTGATGAATTCAAGGAAAGTCTATTTAAGAGACCCTCATCTCTTCATTTTGGAAGGTTGAATGAGAATTTGCATCAAATTGTTGCTAGAATTCATACTCACATTTGCTCATATTTTCATATGTAAAGATCAAGTTTGACCAAAAGTTGACCAGATTTAACTACAGTTGACTTGAGTTGACTAGTTTCGAAAAGAATTTTGAAATAATTAAATGAAATTATTTAATTAAATGGAGTACTTACTTCTAATTAATTAATCAAACTTATTTAATTAAATGAGATGCCATTCCTAATTAATTAAATGAAGTTATTTAATTAAATAAGAAAATTGTCTCTAATTAATTAAAAATTATTAGATTAAATAGAAAAAGTAATTATGAGAGCATATCTCATTTTATTAACTTAAATATCTCAACAAAATCTCTCTTCGGTTCAAAAATGGAAATTTTCAGTTCACTATTGATAAAAAATGAGTTAAATCAGTTAACTCTTTTTTCTACTCAAATTGAATCAGTTAACTCCTTATTTTACTCAAATTAAATCTGTTAACTCCCTTTAATTTGAAAATCTTCCTTTATGACTGAACTTCACCTTTAATCCTGACCGTTGATTGAAATCGATCTCAACTGTTGATGAATTTCAGAAAAATTTATTTAGGAGACCCTCATCTCTTCATTTTTAAAGGTTGAATGAGAATTTGCATCGAATTGTTGTTGGAATTCATACTCACATTTCCTCATATTCACATACGCAAAGATCAAATTTGACCAAAAGTTGACCAGATTTAACCACGGTTAACTTGAGGTGACCAGTTTCGAAAAGAATTTTAAAAGAATTTTAAAAAATTATTAAATTAAATGGAGTACTTACTTCTAATTAATTAAACAAAGTTATTTAATAAAATGAGAAGCCATTCATAATTAATTAAATAAAGTTATTTATTTAAATAAGAAAAGTGTCTTTAATTAATTAAAGATTATTTAATTAAATAGAAAAAGTAATTATGATAGCATATCTCATTTTATTAAATTAAATAACTCAACAAAATCTCTCTTCAGTTCAAAAAGGGAAATTTTCAGTTCACTATTGATAAAAAATGAGTTAAATCAATTAACTCTTTTTTCTACTCAAATTGAATCAGTTAACTCCTTATTTTACTCAAATTAAATCTGTTAACTCCCTTTAATTTAGAAATCTCCCTTTATGACTGAACTTCACCTTTAATCCTGACCATTCATTGAAATCGATCTCAACCGTTGATGAATTCTAGGAAAGTCTATTTAAGAGACCCTCATCTCTTCATTTTGAAAGGTTGAATGAGAATTTGCATCGAATTGTTGCTGAAATTCATACTCACATTTGCTCATATTCACATACGCAAAGATCAAGTTTGACCAAAAGCTGACTAGATTTAACCACAGTTGACTTGAGTTGACCAGTTTCCAAAATAATTTTAAGATAATTAAATGAAATTATTTAATTAAAAGGAGGACTTAAATCTAAGTAATTAAACAAAGTTATTTAATTAAATGAGAAGCCATTCCTAATTAATTAAATGAAGTTATTTAATTAAATAAGAAAAGTGTCTCTAATTAATTAAAGATTAGTTAATTAAATAGAAAACGTATTTATGAGAGCATATCTCATTTTATTAAATTAAATATCTCAACAAAATCTCTCTTCAGTTCAAAAAGGGAAATTTTCAGTTCACTATTGATAAAAAATGAGTTAAATCAGTTAACTCCTTTTTCTACTCAAATTGAATCAGTTAACTCCTTATTTAACTCAAATTGAATTTGACAACTCCGTTTAATGTGGAAATCTCCCTTTATGACTGAACTTCAACTTTAATCTTGACTGTTGATTGAAATCGATCTCAATCGTTGATGAATTCTAGGAAAGTCTATTTAAGAGACCCTCATCTCTTCATTTTGAAAGGTTGAATGAGAATTTTTATCGAATTGTTGCTAGAATTCATACTCACATTTGCTCATATTCACATACGCAAAGATCAAGTTTGATGAAAAGTTGACCAGATTTAACCACGGTTGATTTGAGTTGACTAGTATCGAAAAGAATTTTGAAATAATTAATGAAAATTATTTAATTAAATGGAGTACTTACTTCTAATTAATTAAACAAAGTTATTTAATTAAATGAGAAGCCATTCCTAATTAATTAAATGAAGTTTTTTAATTAAATAAGAAAACTGTCTCTAATTAATTAAAGATTATTTAATTAAATAGAAAAAGTAATTATGAGAGCATATCTCATTTTATTAAATTAAATATCTCAAAAAATCCCTCTTCACTTAAAAAATGAAAATTTTCAGTTCACTGTTGATAAAAAATGAGTTAAATCGGTTAACTCATTTTTCTACTCAAATTGAATCAGTTAACTCCTTATTTTACTCAAATTAAATCTGTTAACTCCCTTTAATTTGGAAATCTCCCTTTATGACTGGACTTCACCTTTAATCCTGACTGTTGATTGAAATCGATCTCAACCGTTGATGAATTCAAGGAAAGTCTATTTAAGAGACCCTCATCTCTTCATTTTGGAAGGTTGAATGAGAATTTGCATCAAATTGTTGCTAGAATTCATACTCACATTTGCTCATATTTTCATATGCAAAGATCAAGTTTGACCAAAAGTTGACCAGATTTAACTACAGTTGACTTGAGTTGACTAGTTTCGAAAAGAATTTTGAAATAATTAAATGAAATTATTTAATTAAATGGAGTACTTACTTCTAATTAATTAAACAAACTTATTTAATTAAATGAGATGCCATTCCTAATTAGTTAAATGAAGTTATTTAATGAAATAAGAAAATTGTCTCTAATTAATTAAAAATTATTAGATTAAATAGAAAAAGTAATTATGAGAGCATATCTCATTTTATTAACTTAAATATCTCAACAAAATCTCTCTTCAGTTCAAAAAGGGAAATTTCAGTTCACTATTGATAAAAAATGAGTTAAATTAATTAACTCCTTTTTCTACTCAAATTGAATCAGTTAACTCCTTATTTTACTCAAATTAAATCTATTAACTCCATTTAATTTGGAAATCTCCCTTTATGACTGAACTTCACCTTTAATCCTGACCGTTGATTGAAATCGATCTCAACCGTTTATGAATTTCAGGAAAGTCTATTTAAGAGACCCTCATCCCTTCATTCAAAAAAGTTGAAAGAGAATTTGCATCGAATTGTTACTAGAATTCATACTCACATTTGCTCATATTCACATACGCAAAGGTCAAGTTTAACCAAAAGTTGACCAGATTTAACCACGGTTGACTTGAGTCGACTAGTTTCGAAAAGAATTTTGAAATAATTAAACGAAATTATTTAATTAAATGGAGTACTTACTTTTAATTAATTAAACAAAGTTATTTAAGTAAATGAGAAGCAATTTTTAATTATTTAAATGAAGTTATTTAATTAAATAAGAAAAGTGTCTCTAATTAATTAAAGATTATTTAATCAAATAGAAAAAGTAATTATGAGAGCATAGTCATTTTATTAAATTAAATATCTCAACAAAATCTCTCTTCAATTCAAAAAGGGAAATTTCCAATTCGCTATTGATAAAAAAATGAGTTAAATTAGTTAACACGTTTTTCTACTCAAATTGAAACAGTTAACTCCTTATTTTACTCAAATTAAATCTGTTAACTCGCTTTAATTTGGAAATCTCCCTTTATGACTAAACTTCACCTTCAATCCTGACCGTTGATTAAAATCGATCTCAACCGTTGATGACTTCCAGAAAAGTCTATTTAAGAGACCCTCATCTCTTCATTTGAAAGGTTGAATCAGAATTTGCATCAAATTGTTGTTGAAAATCATACTCACATTTGCTCATACTCACATACGCAAAGATCAAGTTTGACCAAAACTTGACCAGATTTAACCACGATTGACTTGAGTTGACCACTTTCGAAAATAATTTTGAAATAATTAAATTAAATTATTTGATTAAATGGAGTACTTCTAATTAATTAAACAAAGTTATTTAATTAAATGAGAAGCCATTCTTAATTAATTAAATGAAGTTATTTAATTAAATAAAAAAAGTGTCTTTAATTAATTAAAAATTATTTAATTAAATAGAAACAGTAATTATTAGAGCATATCTCATTTTATTAAATTAAATATCTCAACAAAATCTCTCTTCAGTTCAAAAAAGGAAATTTTCAGTTCACTATTGATCAGAAATGAGTTAAATGAGTTAAGTCCTTTTTCTACTCAAATTGAATCAGTTAACTCCTTATTTTACTCAAATTAAATTTGTTAACTCCCTTTAATTTGAAAATCACCCTTTATGACTGAACTTCACCTTTAATCCTGACCGTTGATTGAAATCGATGTCAACCGTTGATGAATTCGAGGAAAGTCTATTTAAGAGACCCTCATCCCTTCATTTTGAAAGGTTGAATGAGAATTTGCTTCGAATTGTTGCTAGAATTCAGACTCACATTTGCTCATATTCACATACGCAAAGATCAAGTTTGACCAAAAGTTGACCAGATTTAACAATGGTTGACTTGAGTTGACCAGTTTTGAAAAAAAATTTGAAATAATTAAATGAAATTATTTAATTAAATGCAGGACTAACTTATAATTAATTAAACAAAGTTATTTAATTAAATGAGAAGCCATTCCATATTAATTAAATGAAGTTATTTAATTAAATAAGAAAAGTGTCTCTAATTAATAAAAGATTACTTAATTAAATAGAAAAATTAATTACGAGAGCATATCTCATTTTATTAAATTAAATATCTCAACAAAATCTCTCTTCAGTTAAAAAAAAGAAATTTCTAGTTTACTATTGATAAAAAATTAGTTAAATGAGTTACCTCTTTTTTCTACTCAAATTGAATCAGTTAACTCTTTATTTTACTGAAATTAAATATGTTAACTTCCTTTAATTTGAAAATCTCCCTTTATGACTGAACTTCACCTTTAATCCTGACCCTTGATTGAAATTGATCTCGACCGTTGATGAATTCTAGGAAAGTCTATTTAAGAGAACCTCACCTCTTCATTTTGAAAGGTTGAATGAGAACTCACATTGAATTGTTGTTGCAATTCATACTCACATTTGCTCATATTTACATACGCAAAGATCAAGTTTAACCAAAAGTTGACCAGATTTAACCACAGTTTACTTGAGTTGACCAGTTTCAAAAAGTATTTTGAAATAATTAAATGAAATTATTTAATTAAATGAGAAGCCATTCCTAATTAATTAAATGAAGTTATTTAATTAAATAAGAAAATTGTCTCTAATTAATTAAAGATTATTTAATTAAATAGAAAAAGTAATTATGAGAGCATATCTCATTTTATTAAATTAAATATTTCAACAAAATCTCTCTTCAGTTAAAAAAGGAAAATTTCTTGTTCACTATTGATCGAAAATGAGTTAAATCAGTTAACTCTTTTTTCTACTCAAATTGAAATAGTTAACTCCTTATTTTACTCAAATTAAAACTGTTAACTCCCTTTAATTTGGAAATTTTTCTTTATGACTGAAATTCACATTTAATCATGACCGTTGATTGAAATCGATCTCAACCATTGATGAATTCCAGGAAAATCTATTTAAGACACCCTCATCTCTTCATTTTGAAAGGTTGAATGAGAATTTGCATCGAATATTTGTTGAAATTCAGACTCACATTTGCTCATAGTCACATACGCAAGGATCAAGTTTGACCAAAAGTTGACCAGATTTAACCACGGTTGAATTGAGTTGACCAGTTTCGAAAAGAATTTTAAAATAATTAAGCAAAATTATTTAATTAAACGGAGTAATTACTTCTAATTAATTAAACAAAGTTATTTAATTAAATGAGAAGCCATTCCTAATTAATTAAGTGAATTTATTTATTTAAATAAGAAAAGTGTCTCTAATTCATTAAAGATTATTTAATTAAATAGAAAAAGTAATTATGAGAGCATATCTCATTTTATTAAATTAAATAACTCAATAAAATCTCTCTTCAGTTCAAAAAGTGAAATTTTCAGTTCACTATTGATAAAATATGAGTTAAATCAGTTAACTCCTTTTTCTACTCGAATTGAATCAGTTAACTCCTTATTTTACTCAAATTAAATCTGTTAACTCCCTTTAATTTAGAAATCTCACTTTATTACTGAACTTCACCTTTAATCCTCACTATTGATTGAAATCGATCTCAACCGTTGATGAATTCCAAGAAAGTATATTTAAGAGACCCTCATCTTTTCATTTTGAAAGGTTGAATGAGAATTTGCATCGAATTGTTACTGGAATTCATACTCACATTTGCTCATACTCACATACGCAAATATCTAGTTTGACCAAAAGTTGACCAGATTTAACCACAGTTGACTTGAGTTGACCAATTTCAAAAATAATTATAAAATAATTAAATAAAATTATTTAATTAAAAGGAGTACTTACTTTTAAGTAATTAAACAAAGATATTTAATTAAATGAGAAGCCATTCCTAATTAATTAAATGAAGTTATTTAATTAAATAAGAAAAGTGTCTCTAATTAGTTAAAGATTATTTAATTAAATATAAAAAGTAATTATGAGAGCATATCTCATTTTCTTAAATCAAATATCTCAACAAAATCTCTTTTCAGTTCAAAAAGGGAAATTTCTAGTTCACTATTTATCAAAACTGAGTTAGATCAGTTAACTCCTTTTTCTACTCAAATTGAATCAGTTAACTCCTTATTTTACTCAAACTAAATCTATTAACTCCCTTTAATTTGGAAATCTCCCTTTATGACTGAACTTCACATTTATTCCTGACCGTTGATTGAAATCGATCTCAACCGTTGATGAATTCTAGGAAAGTCTATTTAAGCGACCGTCATCTCTTCATTTTGAAAGGCTGAATGAGAATTTGCATCGAATTGTTGTTGGAATTCATACTCACATTTGCTCATATTCACATACGCAAAGATCAAGTTTGAGCAAAAGTGGCCTAGATTTAACCACGGTTGACTTGAGTTGACTAGTTTCGAAAAGAATTTTGAAATAATTAAACGAAATTATTTAATTTAATGGAGTACTTACTTCTAATTAATTAAACAAAGCTATTAAATTAAATGAGAAGCCATTCCTAATTAATTAAATGTAGTTATTTAATTAAATAAAAAAAGTGTCTCTAATTAATTAAAGATTATTTAATTAAATGAAAAAAGTAATTATGAGAGCATATTTCATTTTATTAAATTAACTATCTTAACTAAATCTCTCTTCAGTTCAAAAAGGGAAATTTCCAGTTCACTATTGATAAAAAATGAGTTAAATCAGTTAACTCATTTTTCTACTCAAATTGAATCAGTTAACTCCTTATTTTACTCAAATTAAATTTGTTAACTCCTTTTAATTTGGAACTCTCCCTTTATAACTGAACTTCACCTTTAATCTTGACCGTTGATTCAAATCAATCTCAACCGTTGATGAATTCTAGGAATGTCTATTTAAGTGACCCTCATCTCTTCATGTTGAAAAGTTGAATGAGAATTTGTATCGAACTGTTGCTGGAATTCATACTCACATTTACACATATTCACATACACAAAGATCAAGTTTGACCAAAAGTTGACCAAATTTAACCACGATTGACTTGAGTTGACTAATTTTGAAAAGAATTTTGAAATAATTAAACCAAATTATTTAATTAAATGGAGTACTTACATCTAATTAATTAAACAAAGTTATTTAATTAAATGAGAAGTCATTCCTAATTAATTAAATGAAGTTAATTAATTAAATAAGAAAACTATTACTAATTAATTAAAGATTATTTAATTAAATAGAAAAAGTAATAATGAGAGCATATCTCATTTTATTAACTTAAATATCTCAAAAAAATCTCTCTTTAGTTCAAAAAGGGAAATTTCAACTTCACTATTAATCAAAAATGAGTTAAATCAGTTAACTCCTTTTTCTACTCAAATTGAATCAATTAACTTCTTATTTTACTCAAATTAAATCTGTTAACTACCTTTAATTTGAAAATCTCCCTTTATAACTGAACTTCACCTTTAATCCTGACCATTGATTGAAATCGATCTCATTCGTTGATGAATACAAGGAAAGTCTATTTAAGAGACCCTCATCTCTTCATTTTGAAAGGTTGATTGAGAATTTGCATCTAATTATTGCTGGAATTCGTACTCACATTTGCTCATATTCACATATGCAAAGATCAAGTTTGACCAAAAGTTGACCAAATTTAACCATGGTTGACTGGACTAGACCAATTTTGAAAAGCATTTTGAAATAATTAAACGAAATTATTTAATTAAATGGAGTACTTATAATGAATTTAAAAAATTTATTTAATTAAATGAGAAGCCATTCCTAATTAATTAAATGAAGTTATTTAATTAAATAAAAAAAGTGTCTCTAATTAATTAAAGATTATTTAATTAAATAGAAAAAGTAATTATGAGAGCATATCTCATTTTATTAAATTAAATATGTCAACAAAATCTCTCTTCAGTTCGAGAAGGGAAATTTCCAATTCATTATTGATCAAAAATGAGTTAAATCAGTCAACTCCTTTTTTTACTCAAATTGAATCAGTTAACTCCTTATTTTACTCAGATTAAATCTGTTAACTCTCTTTAATTTGGAAATCTCCCTTTATGATTGAACTTCTCCTTTAAACCTGACCGTTGATTGAAATCGATCTCAACCGTTGATGAATTCCAGGAAAGTCTATTTAAGAGACCCTCATCTCTTCATTTTGAAAGGTTGAATGAGAGTTTGCATCGAATTGTAGTTCGAATTCATACTCACATTTGCTCGTATTCACATTCGCAAAGATTAAGTTTGACCACAAGTTAACCGGATTTAACCACGGTTGAGTTTAGTTGACCAGTTTCGAAAAGTATTTGTAAATAATTAAACGAAATTATTTAATTAAATGGAGTACTTACTTCTAATTAATTAAACAAAGTTATTTAATTAAATGAGAAGCCATTCCTAAATAATTAGATGAAGTTATTTAATTAAATAAGAAAAGTGTCTCTAATTAATTAAAGATTATTTAATTAAATAGAAAAAGTAATTATGAGAGCATATCTCACTTTATTAAATTAAATATCTCAACAAAATCTCTGTTTAGTTCAGAAAAGGAAATTTCCAGTTCAGTATTGATAAAAAATGAGTTAAATTAGTTGACTCCTTTTTCTACTCAAATTGAATCAGTTAACTCCTTATTTTACTCAAATTAAATCTGTTAACTCTCTTTAATTTGGAAATCTCCCTTTATGAGTGAACTTTACCTTTAATCCTGACCGTTAATTGAAATCGATCTCAACCGTTGATGTATTCCAGGAAAGTCTATTTAAGAGACCCTCATCTCTTCATGTTGAAAGGTTGAATGAGAATTTGCATCAAATTGTTGCTGGAATTCATACTCACATTTGCTCATATTCACATACGCAAAGATCAAGTTTGACCAAAAGTTGACCATATTTAACCATGGTTGACTTGAGTTGACCAATTTTGAAAAGAATTTTGAAATAATTAAGCGAAATTATTTAATTAAATGTAAGACTTACTTCTAATTAATTAAAAAAAGTTATTTAGTTAAATGAGAAGCCATTCCTAATTAATTAAATGAAGTTATTTATTTAAATAAGAAAATTGTCCCTAATTAATTAAAGATTATTTAATTAAATAAAAAAAGTAATTATGAGAGAATATCTCATTTTATTAAATTAAATATCTCAACAAAATCTCTCTTCAGTTGAAAAAGGGAAATTTTCAGTTCACTATTGATAAAAAATGAGTTAATTTAATTAACTCCTTTCTCTACTCATATTGAATCAGTTAACTCCTTATTTTACTCAAATTAAATCTGTTAACTCCCTTTAATTTAGAAATCTCCCTTTATGACTGAACTTCACCTTTAATCCTGACCGCTGATTGAAATCGATCTCAACTATTGATGAAATTCAAGAAAGTCTATTTAAGAAACCCTCATCTCTTCATTTTGAAAGGTTGAATGAGAATTTGCATCGAATTGTTGTTGAAATTCATACTCAAATTTGCTCATATTCACATATGCAAAGATCAAGTTTGACCAAAAGTTGACCAGATTTAACCACGGTTGACTTGAGTTGACTCGTTTAGAAAAGAATTTTGAAATAATTAAATGAAATTATTTTATTAAATGGACTACTTACTTTCAATTAATTAAACAAAAGTTATTTAATTAAATGAGAAGCCATTCCTAATTAATTGAATGAAGTTATTTAATTAAATAAGAAAAGTATCTCTAATTAATTAAAAATTATTTAGTTAAATAGAAAAATTAATTATGAGAACATATCTCATTTTATTAAATTAAATATCTCAACAAAATCTCTCTTTAGTTCAAAAAGGAAAATTTCCACTTCACTATTGATCAAAAATGAGTTTAATCAGTTAACTCCTTTTTCTACTCAAATTGAATCAGTTAACTCCTTATTTTACTCAAATTAAATCTGTTAACTCCCTTTAATTTGGAAATCTCCATTTATGACTGAACTTCACCTTTAATCCTGACCATTGATTGAAATAGATCTCAACCGTTAATGAATTCCAGGAAAGTCTATTGAAGAGACCCTCATCTCTTCATTTTGAAAGGTTGAATAAGAATTTGCATCGAATTGTTGCTGGAATTCATACTCACATTCGCTCATATTCACATACGCAAAGATCAAGTTTGACAAAAAGTTGACCAAATTTAACCTCAGTTGACTTGAGTTGACTAGTTTCAAAAAGAATTTTGAAATAATTAAATAAAATTATTTAATTAAATGGAGTACTTACTTCTGTTTAATTAAACAAAGTTATTTAATTAAATGAGAAGCGATTCCTAATTAATTGAATGAAGTTATTTAATTAACTAAGAAAAGTGTCTCTAATTAATTAAAGAATATTTAATTAAATAGAAAAAGTAATTATGAGAGCATATCTCATTTTATTAAATTAAATATCTCAACAAAATCTCTCTTTAGTTCAAAAAAAAAAATTTCAGTTTAATATTGATAAAAAATGAGTTAAATCAATTAACTCCTTTTTCTACTCAAATTGAATTAGCTAACTCCTTATTTTACTCAAATTAAATCTGTTAACTCCCTTTAATTTGGAGATCTCCCTTTATGACTGAACCTCACCTTTCATCCTGATCGTTGATTGAAATCGATCTCAATTGTTGATGAATTCCAAAAAATTCTATTTAAGAGACCCTTATCTTTTCATTTTGAAAGATTGAATAAGAATTTGCATAGAATTGTTGCTGGAATTCATACTCACATTTGCTCATATTCACATATGCAAAGATCAAGTTTGACCAAATTTAACCTCGGTTAACCTGAGTTGACCAGTTTCAAAAAGAATTTTGAAATAATTAAATGAAATTATTTAATTAAATGGAGTACTTACTTCTAATTATTTAAACAAACTTATTTAGTTAAATGAGAAGCCATTCCTAATTAATTAAATGAAGTTATTTAATTAAATAAGAAAAGTGTCTCTAGTTAATTAAAGATTATTTAATTAAATAGAAAAAGTAATTATGAGAGCATATCTCATTTTATTAAATTAAATATCTCAACAAAATCTCTCTTCAGTTCAAAAAGAGAAATTTCCAGTTCACTATTGATAAAAAAATGAGTTAAATCAGTTAACTCCTTTTTCTACTCAAATTGAATCAGTTAACTCCTTATTTTACTCAAATTAAATCTTATAATTCTCTTTAATTTGGAAATCTCCATTTATGACTGAACTTCACCTTTAATCCTGACTGTTGATTGAAACTGATCTCAACCATTGATGAATTACAGGAAAGTCTATTGAAGAGACCCTCATCTCTTCATTTTGAATGGTTGAATGAGAATTTGCATCGAATTGTTGCTGGAATTCATACTCACATTTTCATATATTCACATACGCAAAGATCAAATTTGACCAAAAGTTGACCAAATTTAACCACGGTTGACATGAGTTGACCATTTTTGAAAAGTATTTTAAAATAATTAAACGAAATTATTTAATTAAATGGAGTACTTTTAATTAATTAAACAAAGTGATTTAATTAAATGAGAAGCCATTCCTAACTAATTAAATGAAGTTATTTAATTAAATAAGAAAAGTGTCTCTAATTAATTAAAGATTATTTAATTAAATAGAAAAAGTAATTATGAGAGCATATCTCATTTTATTAAATTAAATATCTCAACAAGATCTCTCTTCAGTTCAAAAATGGAAATTTCTAGTTCACTATTGATCAAAAATGAGTTAAATGAGTTAACTCATTTTTCTACTAAAATTGAATCAATTAACTCTTTATTTTACTCAAATTAGATCTGTTAACTCCCTTTAATTTGGAAATCTCCCTTTATGACTACACTTCACCTTTAATCCTGACCGTTGATTGAAATCGATCTCAACCGTTGATGAATTCCAGAAAAGTCTATTTAAGAGACCCTCATCTCTTCATTTTGAAAGGTTGAATGAGAATTTGCATCGAATTATTGCTGGAATTCAAACTCACATTTGCTCATATTCACATACGCAAAGATCAAGTTTGACCCAAACTTGACCAGATTTAACCACGGTTGACTTAAGTTGACCAATTTCGAAAAGAATTTTAAAATAATTAAATAAATTATTTAGTTAAATGGAGTACTTAATTCTAATTAATTAAACAAAGTTATTTAATTAAATGAGAAGCTATTCCTAATTAACTAAATGAAGTTATTTATTTAAATAAGAAAAGTGTCTCTAATTAATTAAAAATTATTTAATTAAATAGAAGAAGTAACTATGAGAGCATATCTCATTTTATTAAATTAAATATTTCAACAAAATCTCTCTTCAGTTCAAAAAAGGAAATTTTCAGTTCACTATTGATAAAAAATGAGTTAAATCAGTTAACTCTTTTTTCTACTCAAATTGAATCAGTTAACTCCTTATTTTACTCAAATTAAATTTGTTAACTCCCTTTAATTTGAAAATCTCCCTGTATGACTGAACTTCACCTTTAATCCTGACCGTTGATTGAAATCGTTCTCAACCGTTGATGAATTCTAGGAAAGTCTATTTAAGAGACCCTCACCTCTACATTTTGAAAGGTTGAATCAGAATTTGTATCGAATTGTTGCTGGAATTCATAATCACATTTGCTCATATTCACATACGCAAATATCAAGTTTGACCAAAAGTTGACCAGATTTAACCACGGTTGCTTTGAGTTGACCAGTTTCGAAAAGAATTTTAAAATAATTAAAGAAAATTATTTAATTAAATGGAGTACTTACTTCTAATTAATTAAACAAAGTTATTTAATTAAATGAGAAGCCATTCTTAATTAATGGTGCAGGAGCACCTAGGCTAACCTCTACTAGTTAGTCAATTTTGGCTTGTACTTGACTCTAGCCAAGTCAAGAAGTTAGTGTAATTTGGTTGAGGACTTTAGAAGGTCTTTTTTTATATTGGTTAGGTGAATTAGTCACTTGGACTAAGGTCACTAATTAACCTTTTTTTGTTGTTATTTCAATTTCCTAGTGTTAGGAGCTTAGCTTAAGTTGGAGTCTTAAATGTGTTCTAAACACATAATGGTTGTTGTAAAGATGCCATAAGGTCATAAATGGATTTGGATCCATGAAAAATAGGTGGTTATGAGTCCTAGAATATAGGATTGAGGCACATGAAAAAGTTGCCAAGTGTTAAGAAGAAGCTGTCTTCAATTTTGCAATTATTGCAAAAGAGTGCATGCCATTCAGGTATCTTTGGATTCCCTAAGTTATAGGATGGTTATGCTGCATCCAATCGGCCCTAAAATGAAGAAAATGGCATCTAATGATACCTAATAATCGAACACAAAGTATGATGGAAGCATTGTAATAGTTTAGAGAAAGTTTAGAAAGCTCTGCAAGCATTTTTAGCAGATTTTTACTGGTGTTTGTGTTGACAGTCATATTTAATGGACTGAAAGACTAAATATAATTCTTGATTATTGTTTTATAGGTTTTTTATGAACTTTTTCATTTGAATAGAAAGTCATTTTGAGTTCATCTAAGTACTGGTTTTGGGTGTTTTAGTTTATGTAGTCTATTTTCAGCTTATTTTGAGTTGTTTAGAGAGTCATGACTCCTCCATGAAATCTAACGATGGATAATCATTCATGATAGATGGAAATGGAAGAGGAGTCATTATTGTATATATTTTTAAGAGTTAGGAGTTGTGAAAGCATGAAGAACTATATATTATGCTAGACCCTAGGCGACTTTGTGCAAGCTGGTTAGAGGTTTAGAGGTGAAAAGAGTGAAGAAACATTGTATGGTTTTACGTATCTGTACTGCTCCAGTAATTTTTCATGAAGATAAACATCATATCTATCCATTATATTCATATAGGAGTCATACCAATCATTTAGGATTTTCTTTGAGCAAATTTGCTATCAAAACCACAGTTCAGTCGTAGAAATCAGGCCTATTAGGCATCTTGTCCTTGTTTATAGGAACCCCCTGTATGATCACTTTCAGACCTAGAACCCTTAATGAAGGTTTTAAAACTTCAAAAAGTGTATCCAAATAAAGTTTTATTTTTTTGAGTTGTTTGGAAAAAATTTACTAAAAAGGGGAAAAACGGACTGGTGAAGACTATAAGGAAATAAACCTATTTTAAGGTCTCTACATGATGAATTGCTGAAGCTGATTGGAAGATGATTCAAGATCCTTCCAAAATAGTTCAAATGGAAAATATTTTGATTTTTTTTACATGATGGAGAAGACCCCTGCAATGTTGGAGCATGTTTATAGAGATTTGGCACTTAGAGCCTTCTAAGTGAGTGTGGAGAAGTGAATCAAAACTAGGGTGTTGATCATTCAAGGTGAAGTTTTTAGAGATTGACTCTTATAGAAGAGTTTGAATAGGTCTTAGTTAATGATCTAAGCCTATTGGAAGATCCTATAGATAAATAGGATACTAGGAGGCAAGTGGAGTCTCTTGGAGGGTGTGAAAATAAGCCTTGGAGTTTTATCTTACACCATATTGGTATCAGAGCCTGGTTGATCAAGCTTGTGGTCAATGCATCAATCTTCTGAATCAGTAGGAGAGAATACACCAGCCCAAGCCATGGTGACTAATGCTGAACTAGCAAAGAAGGTTGAGGAACAAGAAGAGGATAACAATTTGTTAAGACAAAGAATAGCTCAAATGGAGCAGCTCTTGGGTGAAGTCCAAGACAAAGCTGATAGGGTCAAAGAAAAGATTGACCTTAAAGAAGAAGCTGAAGCAAAGGAGAAGGAAGTAGAGTTGGAGGAAGAAGCACCAACTCCTAATCGTGTTCTTCCTGAAGAGCCATTCTTGAAAGCATTGAAGGCATTGAGTGGCAAGGCTTTAGAAGGTGTTCCACTTTTTAGTGGACAAATGGATCTAGATTCAGTTGTGGATTGGATAGATAGCATTGAGAACCATTTTGAATGTGATGGTATCTCTGAAGCACAAAAGGTAATGGTGGCCAAGTCTAGACTAAGAGATTCAGCTCTTACTTGGTGGAAGTTTGTGCAAATCGAGAGGGAAAAGGATGGTAAAGGTCCTATTGTGACATGGAAGGGTATGGTATCCAAAGTCAAGCAAACATATTTTCCTGATGACTATGAAGTCCAAATGCATAGAAGGATACAAAATCTTAGGCAAAAAGATTTGGATGTCCAAGCATATACCGAGGAGTTTCAAAAACTGTGTTTGAGGTCCAAGGTAGTTGAGGATGAGAGCATCAAGCTAGCAAGGTATTTGAATGGTCTCAAATGGTCTATTCAAGAAGAGATGAGCCTAGTGAACTTCAAATCCATTAGGAAATGCTATCAAATGGCCTTGAAGATAGAGGAGAAGAGCAAGAGAAATCAAGATAGCTCCAAAGGTAAAGGCAAAGGAAAAGATACAAAAGGTCAAAGAGGTGGCTATGGTGGAAGAAGTTCTGATTCTACAGCTCAAGGTGAGGTAAAATTTAGTGAGCAGCAAGAAGGAAGCTCAAGTAGAGGTGGTAGAGGAAGGAATTCTAACTCTAACTTTAGAGGAAGAAGTGGTGGTTCTTCACAAAGTGGAAGAGGCAATTATTTTGCCAATATGAAGTGCTACCATTGCAATCAAATGGGGCACCCTACCTATAGATGCCCTGAGAAAGGTGGCTCATCACAAGGAGGTGATAAGAGAGCTAACCTTGTTCATGAAGACACTAATGCAGCAGTTAAACATTCTAAGATTCCATTAAATTTAGAGGAAGGGGAGAACCTCATGATGAGGAGAACTCTAATCAAGGAACCGGTGAAGGAGGAGCCAAGCCAAAGAAGATCTTTGTTTAGAATCAAATGCAAGATAATGGGAAAAGTATGTAGGGTCATTATTGATTTAGGCTCTACTGATAATATAGTGTCAGAAGGAGCAATCAGCAAGCTGAAATTGAAAAGGATATCCCATATCAATCCTTACAAGGTCACTTGGCTCAATAAGGGTCAACATGTGTTAGTAAATGAACAAGCATGGGTGGAGTTCTCCATTGGAAGGTACAAAGACAAAGTTTTATGTTATGTGTTGCCTATGGATGCATGTCATTTGCTCCTAGTTAGACCTTGGCAATTTGACCGTCAAGCCATACATGATGGAGGAAAGAATTCCTATTCTTTCAAGAAGGATAATACTACCTTCAAAATTTAGTCATTGTTGGAGGATGCTGAAGTAAAGACAGTAGGTCCAAATGTTCTTATGGTAGGTGAAAAAGAGTTCCTACAAACCATGGAAGAAGGTGAAGGCATAGGGTATGCATTGATGTTGAAACCAAGAGAAGGAGATGAAGACAAGGTGACTAAGAAGACTGAATTACCAAAGGAGATTCAAGGTATCTTGCAAACTTACCAAGGCATTGTAAGTGATGGTCAACCTTCAGCCTTACCCCCTCAAAGAGCCATAAGTCATAGGATAGACCTTATCCCAGGAGCTACCCTACCTAACAAAGCAGCCTATAAGATGACCCCTCAACAAAATGAGGAAATAGCAAGGCAAATACAAGAGCTCTTAGACCAAGGCCTAATTAGAAAGAGTATTAGTCCATGTGTTGTACCCACCGTACTTGCACCTAAGAAGGGAGGAAATTGGAGGCTATGTACTGATTCAAGGGCTATCAATAGGATAACCATAAGGTATAGGTTCCCTATCCCTAGGATTGAAGACTTAATGGATTGTTTAAGTGAAGAAAAGTACTACAGCAAGATAGACTTGAAAAGTGGCTATCACCAAATAAGAATCCATGAAGGAGATGAGTGGAAGACAGCCTTCAAGACTAATGAAGGACTATATGAATGGCTTGTCATGCCATTTGGATTGTCAAATGCCCCCTCTACATTCAAGGGCTATCAATAGGATAACCATAAGGTATAGGTTCCCTATCCCTAGGATTGAAGACTTAATGGATTGTTTAAGTGAAGAAAAGTACTACAGCAAGATAGACTTGAAAAGTGGCTATCACCAAATAAGAATCCATGAAGGAGATGAGTGGAAGACAGCCTTCAAGACTAATGAAGGACTATATGAATGGCTTGTCATGCCATTTGGATTGTCAAATGCCCCCTCTACATTCATGAGGCTCATGAATGAAGTACTCAAGGACTACATAGGCAAGTTTGTAGTTGTATATCTAGATGATATAATGATTTTTAGCAAGACAAAGAGTGAGCATTTGAAACATCTTGATATTGTCTTCAAGAAGCTGCATGAAGAGAAGTTGATGATCAATTTGGAGAAGTGTGAGTTCATCAAATCAAAACTGGTATATCTTGGGTTTGTTTTATCTCATGGCAATCTAAAAATGGATAAGAGCAAGGTAGAGGCTATCATGAATTGGCCTACTCCAAGGTCAGCAACTGAGGTAAGGAGTTTTCATGGTCTTGCACAATACTATAGGAAGTTTATAAGACAATTTAGTGCAATTTGTGCTCCTATGTTGGATACTATTAGAGGAGGAATGAAAACCAAGTTTGTGTGGAATGAAGATGCTAACAAGAGCTTTGAGTTGTTGAAGGAAAGAATAGCTACCCAACCTATTTTGGTGCTGCCAAGATTTGAGAAGCTATTCACCAGTCAATGTGATGCTAGCAATGTAGCAATTGGGGTTGTTCTAAGCCAAGAGGGTAGACCGGTGGCTTTCCATTCTAAGAAGTTAAGTGACGCTAAGAGGAAGTACTCCTCATATGACTTAGAGATGTATGCATTGGTCCAAGCTCTAAGAAAATGGAGGCACTACTTGCTTCCCAAGGAGTTCATTGTGTATTCAGACAATCAAGCACTTAGCTTCCTGAATTCACAAGAGAAGTTGAGTCACAAGCACATGAAGTCTGTTGAGTACCTACAAGCCTACACCTTCCATATCAAGCACAAGAAGGGTGTACTAAACAAGGTGGCTGATGCATTGTCAAGAAGAACCCTCACACTACAAGAAATCTAGTTGAAAAGCATGGGGATAGATCATTTCAAGGATCTATATGTAGATGATGAGGACTTTGCTGACATCTATAAGGTATGTGCTGAATACAAGAATCATTTTCATAGTAAATATGCTGATTATACTTTGCAAAGTGATCTCTTGTTCAAAGGGAATCAATTGTGTGTTCCTAGAGGTTCTATTAGAGAGAATTTAATTCAAGAAAAGCATAATGGTGCTTTGAGTGGTCACTTTGGGATCACTAAGACTCAAGACCTTGTTTCAAGGTTTTACTTTTGGCCTAGAATGAATGTTGATGTTAGGAGGTATGTGGAGAGTTGTCTAGTATGTCAAAAATCCAAGGGCACTTCAACAAATGCTGGTCTTTACCAACCACTACCTATTCCTACTAGGCCACGGGAAAGCTTAAGCATGGATTTTGTAGTTGGGTTACCCAAGACAAGACAAGGAATGGATAGTGTGTATGTGGTTGTGGATAGATTCAGCAAGATGGATCACTTTGTGCCATGCAAGACTACACATGATGCAAGTCAAATAGCATCTCTATTCTTCAAAGAGATAGTGAGAATACATAGACTACCAATCAACATTGTTTCATGATAGAGACACAAAATTTATGAGTCATTTTTGGAAGACTCTTTGGAAAAGATTTGGAACTAACTTATCATTTGGGTCAGCCTACTGTCCCCAAACCGATAGTCAAACTAAGGTTGTTAATAGAAGTCTTGGAAACCTTCTAAGATGCCTAACTAAGGAGTATGGACAGCAATGGGATCAGTTGATTGGGCAAGCTGAATATGCCTATAATGACACCATAAATAGATCAACCGGGAAGAGTCCATTTGAAATTGTATATGGCCTACATCCTAGAGGTGTCTATGAGTTGAGAGATTTAAAAGATGGAGTCAAGGAAAGTGCATATGCTGATGACTTTGCATTTTCTATGAAAGAAGTTCATGAAATAGCGAGGAAAACATTGACAGAGAACACTATAAAACATAAAGCCAAAGTGGATGAAAGTAGAAGGACAATTGATTTTATTGTTGGTGACTTGGTTATGGTGCATCTCAACAAGTCAAGACTACAAAAAGGAGTCCCCCACAAGCTACAAATGAGAAGAATAGGACCCTGTCCTATATTGGCTAAATATGGTGACAATGCATTCAAGGTTGAACTGCTGCAAGACAGTGGATTGTCACCCATTTTTAATATTGCTGACTTAGTCCATTATAAAGGACCACAACAAGACATGGATTAGACTCTTCATTAAGTGATCATAGATGTGGAGGATCTCCAATTACCTACTGCTATAGTCATAGGTCCAGACATCATACTAGATACAAGAGTCTATAAAAAGACAAGGACTAAAGAATGCAAGGAGCATCTCATTAAAAGGCATCAAAAAAATGATGCTAATGTTGTTTGGATAAAAGAATCAGAGTTCAAAAAGATGGGATTTGATCCTACCATCATCAATCCAAGGGTGGATTGAACTTCATATTTTGGGGAGGATGGTGCAGGAGCACCTAGGCTAACCTCTACTAGTTAGTCAATTTTGGCTTGTACTTGACTCTAGCCAAGTCAAGAAGTTAGTGTAATTTGGTTGAGGAACTTAGAAGGTCTTGTTTTATGTTGGTTAGGTGAATTAGTCACTAGGACTAAGGTCACTAATTAACCTTTGTTTGTTGTTATTTCAATTTCCTAGTGTTAGGAGCTTAGCTTAAGTTGGAGTCTTAAATGTGTTCTAAACACATAATGGTTCCTGTAAAGATGCCATAAGGTCATAAATGGATTTGGATCCATGAAAAATAGGTGGTTATGAGTCCTAGAATATAGGATTGAGGCACATGACAAAGTTGCCAAGTGTTGAGAAGAAGTTGTCTTCAAATTTGCAATTATTGCAAAAGAGTGCATGCCATTCAAGTATCTTTGGATTCCCTAAGTTACAGGATGGTTATGTTGCATCCAATAGGCCCTAAAATTAAGGAAATGGCATCTAATGATACCTAATACTTGAACACAAAGTATGATGGAAGCATTGTAATAGTTTAGAGAAAGTTTAGAGAACTCTGCAAGCATTTTTAGCAAATTTTTACTGGTGTTTGTGTTGACAGTCATATTTAATGGACTGAATGACTAAATATAATTCTTGATTAGTGTTTTATAGTTTTTTTATGAACTTTTTCATTTGAATAGAAGGTCATTTTGAGTTCATCTAAGTACTGGTTTTGGGCATTTTAGTTCAGGTAGTCTATTTTCAGCTTATTTTGAGTAGTTTAGAGAGTCATGACTCCTCCATGAAATCTAACCATGGATAATCATTCATGATAGATGCAAATGGAAGAGGAGAAATTTTTCTATATATTTTTAGGAGTTAGGAGTTGTGAAATCATGAAGAACTATATATTATGCTAGGCCCTAGGCGAGTTTGTGCAACCTGGTTAGAGGTTTAGAGGTGAAAAGAGTGAAGAAGCATTGTATGGTTGTACGTATCCGTATTGCTCCAGGATTTTTTCATGAAGATAAACATCATATCTATCCATTCTATGCATATAGGAGTCATACTAGTCATTTAAGATTTTCTTTGAGCAAGTTTGCTATCAAAACCACAGTTCAGTCCTAAAAATCAGGCCTATTAGGCATCTTGTCCTTGTTTATAGGAACGCCCTGTATGATCACTTTCAAACCCAAAAACCTTAATCAAAGTTTTAAAACTTCCAAAAGGGTATCCAAATCAAGTTTTATAATTTTGAGTTGTTTGAAAAAAAATTACTAAAAAGGGGAAAAATGGACTGGTGAAGACTACAAGGAAATAAACCTATTTTAAGGTCTATACATGATGAATTGCTGAAGCTGATTGGAAGATGATTCAAGATCCTTGCAAAATAGCTCAAATGGGAAATATTATGATTTTTTTTACATGATGGAGAAGAACCCTGCAATGTTGGAGCATGTTTATAGAGATTCGGCACTTAGAGCATTCTAACTGAGTGTGGAGAAGTGAATCAAAACTAGGGTGTTGATCATTCAAGGTGAAGTTTTCAGAGATTGACTCTTATAGAAGAGTTTGAATAGGTCTTAGTTAATGATCTAAGCCTATTGGAAGATCCTATAGAGAAATATGATACTAGGAAGCAAGTGAAGTCTCTTGGAGGGTGTGAAAACAAGCCTTGGAGTTTTATCTTACACCAATTAATTAAATGAAGTTATTTAATTAAATAAGAAAAGTGTCTCTAATTAATTAAAGATTATTTAATTAAATACAAAAATTAATTATGAGAGCATATCTCATTTTATTAAATTAAATATCTCAACAAAATCTCTCTTCAGTTCAAAAAGGGAAATTTCCAGTTCACTATTGATCAAAAATGAGTAAAATCAGTTAACTCCTTTTTCTACTCAAATTGAATCAGTTAACTCCTTATTTTACTCAAATTAAATCTGTTACCTCCCTTCAATTTGAAAATCTCCCTTTATGACTGGACTTCACCTTTAATCCTGACCATTGATTGAAATCGATCTCAACTGTTAATGAATTCCAAGAAAGTCTATTTAAGAGACCCTCATCTCTTCATTTTGAAAGGTGAATTTGCATCGAATTGTTGCTGAAATTCATTCTCACATTTGCTCATATTCACATACGTAAAGATCAGGTTTGACTAAAAGTTGACCAGATTTAACCACGCTTGACTTGAGTTGACCAGTATCGAAAAGAATTTTGAAATAATTAAACAAAATTATTTAATTAAATGGAGTACTTACTTTGAATTAATTAAATAAAGTTATTTAATTCAATGAGAAGTCATTCTTAATTAATTAATTGAAGTTAGTTAATTAAATAAGAAAAGGGTCTCTAATTAATTTAAAATTATCTAATTAAATAGAAAAAGTAATTATGAGAGCATATCTCATTTTATTAAATTAAATATGTCAACAAAATATCTCTTCAGTTCAAAAAGGGAAATTTCCAGTTCACTATTGATAAAAAATGAGTTAAATGAGTTAACTCCTTTTTCTACTCAAATTGAATCAGTTAACTCCTTATTTTTATCAAATTAAATCTGTTAAATCCCTTTAATTTGAAAATCTCCCTTTATGACTAAACTTCACCTTTAATCCTGCCCGTTGATTGAAATCGATTTCAACTGTTGATGAATTCCAAGAAAGTCTATTTAAGAGACCCTCATCTCTTCATTTTGAAACGTTGAATTAGAATTTGCATCGAATTGTTGCTGGAATTAATACTCACATTTGCTCATATTCACATATGCAAAGATAAAGTTTGACCAAAAGTTGACCAAACTTAACCACGGTTGACTTGACTTGACTAGTTTCGAAAAGAATTTTGAAATAACTAAAGGAAATTATTTAATTAAATGAGAAGTCATTCCTAATTAATTAAATAAAGTTATTTAATTAAATAAGAAAAGTGTCTCTAATTAATTAAAGATTATTTAATTAAATAGAAGAAGTAATTATGAGAGCATATCTCATTTTATTAAATTAAATATCTCAACAAAATCTCTCCTCAGTTCAAAAAGGGAAATTTCCAGTTCACTATTGATAAAAAATGAGTTAAATCAGTTAACTCCTTTTTCTACTCAATTTGAATCAGTTAACTCCTTATTTTACTCAAATTAAATCTGTTAACTCCCTTTAATTTGGAAATCTCCCTTTATGACTGAACTTCACCTTTAATCCTGACCGTTGATTGAAATCGATCTCAATCGGTAATGAATTCTAGAAAAGTCTATATAAGAGACCCTCATCTCGTCATTTTGAAAGGTTGAATGAGAATTTGCATCAGAGTGTTGCTGGAATTCATTCTTACATTTGCTCATATTCATATACACAAATATCAAGTTTGACCAAAAGTTGACCAGATTTAACCACGGTTGACTTGAGTTGACTAGTTGCAAATTTTTTTTTAAAATAATCAAATGAAATTGTTTAATTAAATGGAGTACCTACTTCTAATAAATTAAACAAAGTTATTTAATTAAATGAGAAGCCATTCCTAATTAATTAAATGAAGTTATTTAATTAAACAAGAAAAGTGTCTCTAATTAATTCAAGATTATTTAATTAAATAGAAAAAGTAATTATGAGAGCGTATCTCATTTTATTAAATTAAATATCTCAACAAAATCTCTGTTCTGTTCAAAAAGGGAAATTTCCAGTTCACTATTGATCAAAAATGAGTTAAATCAGTTAACTCTTTTTTCTACTTAAATTGAATCAGTTAACTCCTTATTTTACTCAAATTAAATCTGTTAACTCTCTTTAATTTGGAAATCTCCCTTTATGACTGAACTTCACTTTTAATCCTGACCGTTGATTGAAATCGATCTCAACCGTTGGTGAATTCTAGGAAAGTCTATTTAAGAGACCCTCATCTCTTCATTTTGAAAGGTTGAATGAGAATTTGCATCAAAATGTTGCTGGAATTCATACTCACATTTGCTCATATTCACATACGCAAAGATCAAGTTTGACCAAAAGTTGACCAGATTTAACCACGGTTGACTTGAGTTGACTAGTTTTGAAAAGAATTTTGAAATAATTAAATGAAATTATTTAATTAAATGGAGTACTTCTAATTAATTAAACAAAGTTATTTAATTAAATGAGAAGCCATTCCTAATTAATTAAATGAAGTTATTTAATTAAATAAGAAAAGTGTCTCTAATTAATTAAAGATTATTTAATTAAATAGAAAAAGTAATTATGAGAGCATATCTCATTTTATTAAATTAAATATCTCAACAAAATCTCTCTTCAGTTCAAAAAGGGAAATTTCCAGTTCACTATTGATCAAAAATGAGTTAAATCGGTTAACTTCTTTTTCTATTCAAATTGAATTAGTTAACTCCTTATTTTACTCAAATTAAATCTGTTAACTCCCTTTAATTTGGAAATCTCCCTTTATGATTGAACTTCACCTTTAATCTTGACCATTGATTGAAATCGATCTCAAGCATTGATAAATTCTAGGAAAGTCTATTTAAGAGACTCTCATCTCTTCATTTTGAAAGGTTGAATGAGAATTTGCATGGAATTGTTGCTGGAATTCATACTCACATTTGCTCATATTCACATATGAAAAAATCAAGTTTGACCAAAAGTTGTCCAGATTTAACCACGGTTGACTTGAGTTGACTAGTTTCAAAAAGAAATTTGAAATAATCAAACGAAATTATTTAATTAAATGGAGTACTTCTAATTAATTAAATAAAGTTATTTAATTAAATGAGAAGCCATTCTTAATTAATTAAATAAGTTATTTAATTAAATAAGAAAATTGTCTCTAATTAATTAAAGATTATTTAATTAAATAGAAAAAGTAATTATGAGAGCATATCTCATTTTATTAAATTAAATATCTCAACAAAATCTCTCTTCAGTTCAAAAAGGGAAATTTTCAGTTCACTATTGATAAAAAATGAGTTAAATCAGTTAACTCTTTTTTTTACTCAAATTGAATCAGTTAACTGCTTATTTTGCTCAAATTAAATCTATTAACACTCTTTAATTTGGAAATCTTCCTTTATGACTGAACTTCACCTTTAATCCTGACCGTGGATTGAAATCGATCTCAACCGTTGATGAATTCCAGGAAAGTCTATTTAAGAGACCCTCATCTCTTCATTTTGAAAGGTTGAATGAGAATTTGCATCGAATTGTTGCTGGAATTCATACTCACATTTGCTCATATTCACATACGCAAAGATCAAGTTTGACCAAAATTTGACCATATTTAACCACGGTTGACTTGAGTTGACTAGTTTCGAAAAGAATTTTGAAATAATTAAACAAAATTATTTAATTGAGTGGAGTACTTCTAATTAATTAAACAAAGTTATTTAGTTAAATGAGAAGCCATTCCTAATTAATTAAATGAAGTTATTTAATTAAATAAGAAAAGTGTCTCGAATTAATTAAACATTATTTAATTAAATAGAAAAAGTAATTATAAGAGCATATCTCATTTTATTAAATTAAATATCTCAACAAAATCTCTCTTCAGTTGAAAAAGGGAAATTTCCAGTTCACTATTGATCAAAAATGAGTTAAATCGGTTAACTCTTTTTTCTACTCAAATTGAATCAATTAAATCCTTATTTTATTCAAATTAAATCTACTAACTACCTTTAATTTGGAAATCTCCCTTTATGACTAAAATTCACCTTTAATCGTGACCGTTGATTGAAATCGATCTCAACCGTTGATGAATTCCAGGAAAGTCTATTTAAGAGATCCTCATCTCTTCGTTTTGAAAGGTTGAATGAGAATTTGCATCGAAGTGTTATTGAAATTCATACTCACATTGGCTCATATACACATACGCAAAGATCAAGTTTGACCAAAAGTTGACCAAATTTAACCACGGTTGACTTGAGTTGACTAGTTTCGAAAAGAATTTTGAAATAATTGAAAGAAATTATTTAATTAAATGGAGTACTTACTTCTAATTAATTAAACAAAGTTATTTAATTAAATGAGAAGTCATTGCTAATTAATTAAATGAAGCTATTTAATTAAATAAGAAAAGTGTCTCTAATTAATTAAAGATTATTTAATTAAATAGAAAAAGTAATTATGAGAGCATATCTCATTTTATTAAATTAAATATCTCAACAAAATCTCTCTTCAGTTCAAAAAGGGAAATTTCCAGTTCAGTATTGATCAAAAATGAATTAAATCAGTTAACTCCTTTTTTTACTCAAATTGAATTGATTAACTCCTTATTTTACTCAAATTAAATCTGTTAACTCCCTTTAATTTGGAAATCTCCTTTTATGACTGAACTTCACCTTTAATCATGACCGTTGATTGAAATCGATCTCAACTGTTGATGAATTCCAGGAAAGTCTATTTAAGAGACCCTCATCTCTTCATTTTGAAAGGTTGAATGAGAATTTGCATCGAATTGTTGCTAGAATTCATACTCACATTTGGTCATATTCACATACGCAAAGATCAAGTTTGACCAAAAGTTGACCAAATTTAACCACGGTTGACTTTAGTTGACTAGTTTCAAAAAAAATTTGAAATAATTAAACGAAATTATTTAATTAAATGGAGTACTTCTAATTAATTAAACAAAGTGATTTAATTAAATGAGAAGCCATTCCTAATTAATTAAATGAAGTTATTAAATTTAATAAGAAAAGTGTCTCTAATTAATTAAAGATTATTTAATTAAATAGAAAAAGTAATTATGAGAGCATATCTCATTTTATTAAATTAAATATCTCAACAAAATCTCTCCTCAGTTCAATGATGGGGACACAACCCAAGAACAAAATGGACGCAACAGAAAAGGGAAAATTATATTAACTGAGAAAATAAGCTAGTACAAACAGTACAGGAAAATAAACTTTGAAACATGCTCTAAGGGCTTACAATATCATAAATCTGGGGATAATTTCTCCTTTCAGTACCTGCTTTCAAACTCCACTCCAAACTACCTTTTACAATGCCAGAAATCTCCTTAAATAGATCCAAGAAGGTTAAGGACTAGGAGTACATTCTAGAAAGTGCTAGTAGGAATTCACCGACCAAATAGAAGGTTCCAAAAATTGCGTTAGAAGACAGTGCAAATCTAGAAGTATCCAGAAACGGTAATCGAACTTTCAGGAGACGTAACTTTTGAACTGTAGCTCCGATTGACTAACTATTTACATTTCTAGAAAGCTCTCAAAGTGCTCTATAGCCCTATGGACATGCTTCACTTGTTCCCCATTTTTTGGCCCTTTTTGAGGTCATTTAATGCCCCTAACCTGACTCTGAAGCATTCTTAGGAGGTCTCCAAAACTCAAAAAACTGCAATAACTTTCAAACCATGAGGCCTTTTGACCTGATTCTTTTTCTAGAATGCTCTAAATCATGATTACATTCATCTGCCAATTCACACTTTCTAGTTTACCAAAATGATGGCGCAATTGCATGCTCCTATTTTTTTGGGATTTTCAAACACACTGATAGTGGAACTGTGAGTGTTGGAACCTTTGTTTGACCCAAATGGGTATCCAAAAATGAAAACAAATGAAACAAAAACTAAGTCTAAGAACATTTTTTTGGGTAAAATAGGATTGCCCTTATACCTCTGGATGCTCCTGGATCAGACACCCAGGGTAGATTGAAAAGTGACCCTATCACTTTATGAATGGTAGAGGAAATCCCAAATGGGAAACCTCAGCTGCTGAAATCCAAGTTGAGTCATCGATTGATCGTCCTTTCCATTTGACCAAATACTCTTCATACTGCCTTTTTCTGGTACTCCTACCCACGCGATGATCTAGAATGTCTTCTATCTCCTCCTTCTTAGAAGCAGGAATTGGACATGGCTCTAACACTAACAACTTTAACATATACTAATTTTACAAAACTAAAGGCAAATGAAAATCTAACACAACTTTAATAAATACTTACTAACTAATACTAATCTAGATATCATAACTAAATCTTATCAAACTTAACTACATTAAAAAAGAAAACAACTAACTAAAAGATAAACTAACTATGCTAACTTATCCTACTCTTACCCCCATACTCTAACACCACTCAACATACACACATATCCCAAAAACTGGAGTGCCTACCCAAATTGACTAAAGCAGGAATAACAAAAGCAAAGTTTTTAAAACATAATGAAGTTTACTCACAAACAATATCTCCTTGCCTTCAAAACCTGACGCCCACCTAAACATAATAAAAGCTCCTAAGTACACCAGCGCTTCCAAGCGCTTCCCAAGATAGCCTGTTTCAAAAAAAGTGCGCTGGCCCAAAAAGGCAAGGGTGATGTTCACACCAACAATAAAGTTTTCATCACTATGCAAGTGCATCAACACATCTCACAAGAGAATTTTGACCACTGCTCAAGGCTATGATGGAGGTGCAGGGTGACGTCACCCTAAGCAAGCCTTGACTTGTTAAAACAAACAGCTTTCTAAGCCCTTAAAAAGTTGGCGCCAGAGAGGGGGTGTTTTACATGCATTAAAGTTTATTTGGTGAGAGTTTTAGGATATTAGAAATAAGGAAAATATAGTCTTATTTAATTTTGTTGCATTTAGTTGTTGAGTTTTATTTTAAAAGAAATGATCTTTAATGGGCATTTTGAGGAATATTCCATGTTGCACCAAGGGATTTAAAATTCTTTCTACATGTAAAATCCAGAGTGCATTTTGCTCCTGGGAAAAGTGATTTTTTTTTTTGTCACAAATTTTTCTAAGTATAAATTTTTTAAGTTGATTTATTAATCAAGGGAGGTTATATTGCTATTCTTTTTTTTTAAAAGAAAATCTACAAGGACTAGCTACCAACTAAAATATACCAAGAATCTAAATTATCCAATTTAACCATAATGCAAGAATTGTTTTAAATTCCAATAATTAGGAAACTAATCCTTCATTCACAACATAATATTTTTCCTTTATCTATTATTCATCCTATTTTGATGAGCATCCATACAACTGAACATTATGATTAAATCTTATGAGAAGCAAATATACTCAACCCTTATTTTATTGGCTAACTTGATTCAAAGGCTCGGCCGGGAAAGAACCAGGAAGAAAACCTGGCGTCGTTGCCATTACAACAAAGTTTTGAGATACAAATTTCATAGGATTTTAATCCTAAATTACAACACTTAAATTGAATTTTCTTCATGACCCTCATCAAGGGATTCATAACCAATTCTGCAACACATTTCTATGAACTGAGGAGGGAACAAAATCTGATCAAGTGACAACAAGCATGTCCAAGAAATAATTCAAACATGCATATTGATACAAGGTTTTCACAAAGAGATTCACAATGAATCAAAACTAGGGAAAGGTGGATTCTTCCAACTAGGAGAAGTCAAGCACAACACCAAACAGATGCCCAATCGGGGCTATATACCAAGAACTTTCGTTCTTCCATTTCAACATACCATACTCATACAAGGTTTATACTGACAGGTAGGGGCCCATAACACCCTACCCTTTCTCCCTCTTCTCATCCTGAGAAGAGACTCTACACTGGTTGGAGTCTGACTAAACAGACCTTTCCCAAAATTGGTCACTTCTGCCCTCTCCAAGGGTGAGTAATACCAAAACACCCATGCAAGAAAAATTTCAAAATTGCAAACATAACATGAAAGGAAATCAACCAAAACTAACATGGTTTCCAAAGCTTCCCAACATACCCACAAACATACAAACCTTGAAACAACAAGAAGGTAACATGAACATGAAACAAACATAAAAACTGAATAAGGGAGATGAGAATTTCCTACCTTCACAAAGAGGTAATGGCAATGAACAAGTTTGAGCAGAGTATCCCTTTCCTTCCTTCAACCTTCAATAATTCCTCTCTAAATGTAGAGATTGGGTAACAACCTCTACTAGTCCAAGAAAGGCCTCTAAATAAGCCTACAACGCAACCACCAAAGGGGATCAATAACTTCTCCCACCCACTAGCAATTCTAGAAACTCTTAACTCTACCCTCACTATGGTTAGACACTAAAAGGAGGTGGGGTAAGACAACTCATGATGACCGCAAGCAATTTTCGCACAAAGGCAAAAAGGGACTTTTTGAGTGACCTCAAAAGTCAACAAAAGGGGTTAAGCGGTTGGAAAAGACCCCTAACCCATACCCATACCCCTTGGGTATAATTATTTCATGTTTTGAAGCCTAAGGAATAGTTTTAGTGCCAACCAAAAGCTAAGAAATAATTAGGACCATAAAACAACACTAAAATGCAGATTAAGCTCTAAACCGGATTAAGGATGACTACACTCAATTAAGAACCTAAATTAGCAATTGACACTAACTTAAACCAACTAAGGTCCAAAGGGTACACAACTAACCCTAATCAACACACTGAAGAGCACAAACAATTCACGAGTGTCAAGCGACACTGAAAGAACATAGTTACGAACATTAACATTTACTGAACACAAAGAGATACATACATACATCTCACAATACAATACTTCAATTACGAACAACAAGGTTTCCAAAATTAGCACATGGAGATCAGTTATGTTCCTCCATCAGTTTCCTCGACTAAAATATCTGCACACTCATTGCACACATCAGTAGTCTCAAAAAATCACATGTACATACATACGTATCAAAAATTTACATAAATTGAAACATACATAAATCAGGGTTTCTTGCATCCTACTTATATCCTTAATCATAAAGATTCCAAAATCAATGTGTTAAGCCTACATTTTACTTAATTCATCACATACATATACATAAAGCATTAAATGACGGACATCAATATCTGAAAACAACATCACACAACATGAAATAATATGATATGTTCAAGCATCTGATAGTGTCTCGACCATCTCGAGTCGTGAGTAACAAAATGATAAAATAACAACTAGGGCTACGAAGGGTTGGGGCGAGGCCTCACATCCTCCCCCACTAGGTATGAACTTCCTCCTGGAGTTCATCAAAAGACAAGGGTATAGAGATTGCATATGTGCTGCATCCTCCCAAGAAATTATGACCTCATCATAACATTCCCACTAGACCCTAACTTGGTCCAACTCTCGACCTTGAGGTGCTAGGTTCTGTCGAGCAATAATATGGATAGTCTCTAGCACTACCTGGCCGACCAACTCCACCTGTAGCCCCAATATCAATAGCCTGATGCTCAGCCTGGCGGTTGTCAATTGTTGTAAAAACTCTGTGAGACCTGCCCATGTCTCCCACTGTCGGCTCCGAAAGAACCCCTCTCTGACCACTGGATGACTGTCCCTGCAGACACTCTCTAGCTATATGACCCATGCCACCACAAGCATAGCATGGCCCTCGGGTATAAGATCATGTATCCTATGATCCTGACTACTGTGGGCCTCCTGACCTGCTAGACCCACTGTATCCACCCCTGGAAGACTGTTGAGTCTGTACTGACTATGACTGTGGTGTATGTACTTTCCGATCCTGCTGTGACTTCCACTGCCTGGGCTTAGAGCTCTGATAACCCTGTGAGGGTTCCTGCTGCTGCTGCTGAGACTGTTGGCCCTTAGAGAACCCTGGTGTATAATTCTGATTCCCCTTCCAAGGGGGTTTCTGTCGAGTAGAGTTTTGGTTCTGAGACCGATCCCATGATTCCTGTCTACCCTGAGTATTCTCTGCCACTAGTGCTATCTCCACTACTTGTCTGAAGGTGGTAGGGAAGGCCATCCGTACTGGACCCTGAAGTGAGAAATTCAGCCCCATGATAAAGCGATGTACCCGTAGTTTCTTATCCTTCATGTATTCCACATAAGGAAGGAGCTCGAGAAACCTGCTCTCATACTATGCCACTATAAGACCCCTCTGATAAAGAGAATGGAACTCCTCTATCTGTTTCTGTCAAAAATGCTCTGACAAGTACATCTCTCAAAATCTTTCTAGGAAAGACTCCCATGTGAGAGTATCCATCCTCACTCCACCTATGATCTCCTCCTGATGCCACCAATTGGAGGCATCCCCTCTCAACTGATGAATTGCTAGGCGTGCCTTTAGATTACTCCCATAGGGTCATAATTCGAAGGACCGTTGTAGGCTCTACAACCATGCCTGTGCTACTGTCCCCTCAGTAGAACCAGTAAATAATTGTGGCCCAAGTTGAATCAATTCCCTGATATCATCTCCTATATGTCTAGGAGGTCTGACAAGTGGGGGTCCTCTCTGGTGTATTGACTCACCTTCATGTTCATCCTGCCCCTCTAACTGTCTTGGTGGGGGACTCCTAGTCCTCTCTCTGCCTCTGGCCCCGCCTCCTCTAGGTCCCTCTACTTCCACTACTAGAATCTACTGAACTGGCTGAACTATCGGTACCACCCTCTGTTGAACAACACTGATCAAAGTCTGAAGTGCATAAATAATGTCCTGATTTGGGTTCGGTGGAGGTGGAGGTGGTCCATCCCCCTGTCCCGCTCTACCACCTCTCGCCCTATGCCTCTGCCTCATGGGTTGCTTCGAGTAACAGGAGGCATCCTACAGAATTTAATGTTTAGTTTTAAGTTTCAGAAGCGTAAGGGTTTAAGGTTCCTAGTGTTGAAACACGGGCTCTGATACGAAAATGTAATGCCCAAACTACGAGGGTAAAAACACACACATCTTTTTTTTTTTTTTTAAAGTTAAAAAAATTAAAAAGCTCAAAGTTGATAAGGTTGAGTTTAAAATCAATAGATATGATTAGATCATTAAAATTAAAACTTTCATAGTTTAGTCGGTTAATTAATTTAAACAAATTCAAACTTAATTAATGAAAGTTTAAACACATTGATATTTCATTAACTATAAAGGATAAAAATAATGATTAAAATAGAAATAAGGATTAATACCCTTAAATCAATTGAATAACAATTAAAATTTGAGGTCTAATTATTTTTAAACTTTTGTACTAAAAGATATCATCTGATTAAGATAACATTTCATCCACCATTAAACTCAGATTAAGATTCCAATATTATTTACATCTATTCTTAAATATCATAACATACTTAAACTTTATTTTAGAAATACTATTAAAAAAATCAATTAACTTTGTAATCTATTAAAATCAAACCATTCTAACATTACTAACATACTAATTACAATATTTGCGTAAAACTATACTTCATTAGAGATTAAAAAGGACTTCCTAAAGTCAAAGTAAGTAACTATTTTAAAGATCAATGTCTATCAAAATGATAATTTAGTCATAAAGATATATTTACCTTTAAATTGACAATCTAACTTAATTTAATCATTTAATAAAACACAACTCATATTAACAACAACTAACATACATACTAAACAACTAAACTATAATTATCTTAATTTAATATATTTAATGATCGCAAATTAAAATAAAACAAAACATACTAACTAAACTCCATCTAACTCTATTACTAACTTTTCCTAACCCATTAAGTTTTAAACATTTAAAAAGACACATAGAAACATTAAATTAATAAATTAACTAACCTAAAGCTACTTACTAACAAACTACTAACAACTTTAACATATACTAATTTTACAAAACTAAAGGCAAATGAAAATCTAACACAACTTTAATAAATACTTACTAACTAATACTAATCTAGATATCATAACTAAATCTTATCAAACTTAACTACATTTAAAAAAAAAAAACTAACTAAAAGATAAACTAACTATGCTAACTTATCCTACTCTTACCCCCATACTCTAACACCACTCAACATACACACATATCCCAAAAACTGGAGCTCCTACCCAAATTGACTAAAGCAGGAATAACAAAAGCAAAGTTTTTGAAACATAATAAAGTTTACTGACAAACAACATCTCCCTACCTTCAAAACTTGACGCCCACCTAAACATAATAAAAGCTCCTAAGTACGCCAGCGCTTCCAAGCACTTCCCAAGACAGCCTGTTTCAAAAAAATGTGTACTGGCCCAAAAAGGCAAGGGTGATGTTCACACCAACAATAAAGTTTTCATCACTATGCAAGTGCATCAACGCATCTCCCAAGAGAATTTCGACCACTGCTCAAGGCTATGATGGAGGTGCAAGGTGACATCTCCCTAAGCAAGCCTTGACTTGTTAAAACAAACATCTTTCCGAGCCCTTAAAAAGTTGGCGCCAGAGAGGGGGTGTTTTACATGCATTAAAGTTTATTTGGTGAGAGTTTTAGGATATTAGAAATAAGGAAAATATAGTCTTATTTAATTTTGTTGCATTTAGTTGTTGAGTTTTATTTTAAAACAAATGATCTTTAATGGGCATTTTGAGGAATATTTCCTATTGCACCAAGGGATTTAAAATTCTTTCTACATGCAAAATCCAGAGAGCATTTTCCTCCTGGGAAAAGTGATTTTTTTTTTGTGACAAATTTTTCTAATTATAATTTTTTTAAGTTTACTTATTAATCAAGGGAGGTTATATTGCTATTCTTTTTTTTTTAAACCAAATCTATAAGGACTAGCTACCAACTAAAATATACCAAGAATCTGAATTATCCAATTTAACCATAATGCAAGAATTGTTTTAAATTCAAATAATCAGGAAATTGATCCTTCATTCACAACATAATATTTTTCCTTTATCTATTATTCATCCTATTTTGATGAGCATCCATACAACTGAACATTATGATTAAATCTTATGAGAAGCAAATATACTCAACACTTATTTTATTGGCTAACCTAATTCAAAGGCTCAGTCGAGAAAGAACCAGGAAGAAAACCTGGCGTCGTTGCCATTACAACAAAGTTTTGAGATACAAATTTCATAGGATTTCAATCCTAAATTACAACACTTAAATTGAATTTTCTTCATGACCCTCATCAAGGGATTCATAACCAATTCTACAACACATTTCTATGAACCGAGGAGGGAATAGAATCTAATCAGGTGACAACAAGGATGTCCAAGAAATAATTCAAACTTGCATATTCATACAAGGTTTTCACAAAGAGATTCACAATGAATCAAAACTAGGGAAAGGTGGATACTTCCAATCAGGAGAAGTCAAGCACAACACCAAACAGATGCCCAATCGGGGCTCTATACCAAGAACTTTCGTTCTTCCATTTAAACATACCATACTCATACAAGGTTTGTGCTGATAGGTAGGGGCCCATAACACCCTACCCTTTCTCCCTCTTCTCATCCTGAGAAGAGACTCTATACTGGTTGGAGTCTGACTAAATAGACCTTTCCCAAAATTGGTCACTTCTGCCCTCTCCAAGAGTGAGTAATACCAAAACACCCATGCAAGAAAAATCTCAAAATTGCAAACATAACATGAAAGGAAATCAACCAAAAATAACATGGTTTCCAAAGCTTCCCAACATACCCACAAACATACAAACCTTGAAATAACAACAAGGTAACATGAACATGAAACAAACATAAAAACTGAATAAGAGAGATGAGAATTTCCTACCTTCAAAAAGAGGTAATGGCAATGAACAAGTTTGAGTAGAGTATCCCTTTCCTTCCTTCAACCTTCAAGATTTCCTCTCTAAATGTAGAGATTGGGTAACAACCTCTACTAGTCCAAGAAAGGCTTCTAAATAAGCCTCCAACTCAACCACCAAAGGGGATCAATAACTTCTCCCACCCACTAGCAATTCTAGAAACTCCTAACTCTACCCTCACTATGGTTAGACACTAAAAGGAGGTGGGGTAAGACAACTCATGATGACCACAAGAAATTTTCGCACAAAGGCAAAAAGGGACTTTTTGAGTGACCTCAAAAGTCAAAAAAAGGGCTTAGGGGTTGGAAAAGACCCCTAACCCATACCCATACCCCTTGGGTATAATTATTTCATGTTTTGAAGCTTAAGGAATAGTTTTAGAGCCAACCAAAAGCTAAGAAATAATTAGGACCATCAAACAACACTAAAATGCAGATTAAGCTCTAAACTGGATTAAGGATGACTACACTCCATTAAGAACCTAAATTAGCAACTGACACTAACTTAAACCAACTAAGGTCCAAAGGGTACACAACTAACCCTAATCAATAGGCTGAAGAGCACAAACTGTTCACGAGTGTCAAGCGACACTGAAAGAACATAGTTATGAACATTAACATTTACTGAACACAAAGAGATACATACATACATCTCACAATACAATACTTCAATTATGAACAACAAGGTTTCCAAAATTAACACATGGAGATCAGTTATGTTCCTCCGTCAGTTTCCTTGACTAAAATATCTGCACACTCATTGCACACATCAGTAGTCCCGAAAAATCACATGTACATACATACGTATCAGAAATTTACATAAATTGAAACATACATAAATCAGGGTTTGTTGCATCCTACTTATATCCTTAATCATAAATATTCCAAAATCAATGTGTTAATCCTACATTTTACTTAATTCATCACATACATATACATAAAGCATTAAATGATGGACATCAATATCTAAAAACAACATCACACAACATGAAATAATATGATATGTTCAAGTATCTGATAGTGTCTCGACCATCTTGAGTCGTGAGTAACAAAACTATAAAATAACAAGTAGGGCTACAGAGGGTTGGGGCGAGGCCTCACAAATACCATCTCGCAGCTCCACCTCATATGCATTTGCTGAGTCATGTTTCTTCAGAATTTTGCATGGGCCAAATTTCTTCATTTTTAGCTTGTTGTAAGTACCGGCTGGAAATCTTTCTTTTCGTAAGTGCACCATGACTAAATATCCTACTTGGAATTCCATATGTCTTCTCCTTTGATCATGCCTAGCTTTATACTCTTGATTCATCTTGGTAATGTGTGCTTGAACCTCCTCATGTAGACGCTTGATATGTTCAGCAAATTTCTCAGCTTTAGCACTTGTCCTCTCCCCTTGTTCTATGTTCCTCAATTCTGGTGCAGTCCTTGGGCTACTCCCATATACAATTTGGAATGGTGATTTTATAGTACTCCTATTTATAGAGTTATTGTAAGCAAACTCTGCTTGTGATAGAATCAAATCCCATCCCTTGGGCTTATCCCCAAGTAAACACCTTAGCAAATTGCCTAGACTTCTATATACCACTTCTATTTGGCCGTCAGTTTGTGGGTGATGCGTGGAACTGAATTTCGAGTCGGTTCTTAACTTTTTCCACAATGTCCTCTAGAAATACCCCACAAATACAGTAGCTCTGTCGGAAACTATGCTCCTTGGAAGACCATGTAGTCTTACCACTTCTTTGAAAAACAAGTCTGCAATATGGACAGCATCATGAGTTTTGTGGCATGGAATGAAATGTGCCATTTTGGAGAACCTATCAACCACCACGAATACTGAGTCATTACCCCTTTGTGTCCTTGGCAATCCAAGAACAAAATCCATACTTATGTCCTCCCATGGCCTTGATGGAATAGGCAATGGCTGATATAGGCTAGTATTGTGACTAAACCCCTTGGCAACTTGACAAAAATGGCAACTCTGTACAAACTTCTTCACATCCTGTGAAATTTGAGGCCAAAAATAATGTTCTCTAAGAATGGAAATGGTCTTATCTTGACCAAAATGTCCTGCCATCCCTCCACTATGTTTCTCCTTAATCAAATTTTCCCTCATGGAACTCCTTGGAATGCATAATTGACTACCTTTGAACAACATGCCATCCTGAATCAAATAGTCTAACCACTTGGTTCTATCTACAACAATAGGTTCTTTACAAGCTTTCCATGCTTCAACAAAATCAGATCCTCGGGGTACAAATTCTTCAGTTCATCAAACCCAACTACTTCAACCTGCATTACTGTAAGCAACAACTATCTCTTACTTAGTGCATCTGCAACCCTATTAGATTTTCCACTTCTATGCTTCAACACAAATGTATAGCTCTGCAAGAACTCTACCCACTTCATATGCCTCTGATTCAATTTACCTTGGCTATTTAGGTACTGTAATGCCTGATGATCAGTATACAAAATAAATTCCTTTGGCAATAAATAATGCCTCCATTTCTTTAAGGCTTGAACTATTGCATAGAACTCTTGATCATAAACATAATACTTCTTCTTTGCATCATTCAATTTTTCACTTAAATATGCAATAGGCTTACCTTCCTGGCTTAATACAGCCCCAATAGGACTACCACTAGCATCACAATCCACCTAGAAAACCTTTCTAAAATCTGGAAGTGCCAACACAGGCTGTTCTATTACCTTCTTCTTCAGCAATTCAAAACTTCTCGTAGCAGCTGCAGTCCATTTGAACTCTTTTCTATCCCCTCTTATTGTATTAGTTAGGGGTGCACATATGCCACTGAAATTCTTAATAAACTTCCTGTAAAAACTAACCAGACCATGAAATGATCTTACCTCAGTAGCAAACCTCAGAGTAGGCCATTCTAAGATGGCTTTTACCTTCTCTGGATCCATTTTGAGACCTTTGGGTGATATAACAAACCCCAAATAGACTGATTCCCTTTTTGCAAAGATACACTTCTTCAGATTAATTAATAGTTTCTCTTCCCTTAGCCTTTCAAGGACACTACGAATATGCAATAAATGTTCTTCCATAGTCTTGCTGAAAATTAAAATATCATCCAAATAAACAATAACAAAATTTCCCAAGAACTTCTTAAGTACCTCATTCATGAGCCGCATGAAGGTGCTTGGGGCATTCGTCAATCCAAAGGGCATGACTAACCACTCATAAAGACCCTCCTTGGTCTTGAAGGTTGTTTTCCACTCATCTCCTTCTCAAATCCATATTTGGTGATAACCACTCTTCAGATCTATCTTTGTGAAGTATTGAGCTCCACTCAAGTAGTCCATAAGATCATCCATCCTTGGAAAAGAGATCAGTACTTGATGGTTATCCTATTTATAGCTCAAGAATCTGTACACATCCTCCACTCTCCATCCTTCTTTGGTGCAAATACTACAGGTACTACACATGGACTCAGTCTCTCTCGAATCAAGCCCTTCCTCAACAGCTCCTGAACCTGTCTATTTAGCTCCTCTATTTCAGTAGGAGTCATCCTGTGAGCAGCCTTGTTAGGAAAACTAGCTCCTGGAATCAGATCTATCTGATGACTGATTTGCCTTACTGGTGGCAATCCATCTGGAACATTATCAGAGATAATATCTCCAAACTCCCCTAGTAAATCTGAAACTCCAAGTGGTATTTCACTACTACCTTCTTTATATTTCCTAGGAATCAAAGCATAGCACATATGTTGATGTTTCATGCCATCTAAAAACTTCCTTTCATCAACAAGACAAATCCTAGCACTGCTACATACCTTTTCACCTTCCTTTTTCATGGGCTTCAATTTGTGGCAAACTCCATCCTTTGTTAGAGAGTATGTGTTTGCATGTCAATCATGTACTACATGTCTATCATATTGCCATGGTCTACCCAACAATAGATGACAAACATCCATCGAAATAACATCACAGAGAACTTCATCATGGTAACTCCCAATTTTGAATTTCACTAAACATTGTTCACTTACCAGGACCTTATGATCATCTTTTACCCAAGCAATCTGATAGGGTTGGGGATGTTTCTCCCTCTTGAGCTTCAGCTTAGAGACCATCTCTTCTGATACCAAGTTATTAGTGCTAGCACCATCAATGATCACGTCACAACATTTATCCTCACACTTGCATCTGGTAACAAACAAACTCCTCCGTTGTCCTGGTTCAATCTCACCACTTAGTAGGACTCTTTCATTTACCAAGGTCTCTCCTCTTTCTGCATCCTCTGAATGTGATGATTGTGCATGCTCATCCACATGAGCAACCCTAGCTTGGCCCTTAGCTCTCCTATCTGTCCTTCCTTGTCATTGAGGGCATTCAAAGGCACGATGACCTTCTTCATTGCAATGGAAATAGGTACCACGGAAGTCTCCTCTTCCTTGTCCATGTCCTCTACCTCTTCCTCTCTAATTTCCAAAGTCTTGATCATGGGAGCGATTGAAACTCTCATTCCTCTGGTTCCTGCTAGTACCCACATCTTCATTTTTCTTTTGGGTTTCATTGCGGCCTCCAGATGATCTACCGCTTCCCCTTCCTCCTTGTCCATGCCCTCTTTGTATTACTTCAAACCTTTTATTCAACTTCTCTTCAACTCGTAGGGAAAATTGGTATGCCTCTTCAATGCTGGTCATTCTTACCAGACTTAATTCCTCCTAGATGCTAGGTCGCAATCCACTGATATAACAAGCAACCTTCTCCTTATATACTTCTGCATGCCCCGCTCTAATCAAGAGTTGGTAAAATTCCTCTGTATATTCTTGGACTGATCTTCCAGCTTGCTTTAAT
This sequence comes from Cupressus sempervirens, assembly GCA_028749045.1. Lineage (NCBI taxonomy): Eukaryota > Viridiplantae > Streptophyta > Pinopsida > Cupressales > Cupressaceae > Cupressus > Cupressus sempervirens. The sequence goes on along the minus strand of CM053791.1, from coordinate 105,818,999 downwards.
CCATGCATCTTCTTAAATAAATCAAGCTCATAGTCCATAAGAATGAACTGCTTCTTCAATTTATCGACGATGCGATCCCATCTTGTGATCTTCTCTTTTCCTCCTCTGTTTCTTTCCAATTGAACCTCTTGCCACCAAATTTTGGCATGGCCTTTCAGTTTGGCCTTTGGAAACTTAACCCTATCTAGGTCCTTGATATCCTCATACTCAAAGTATTCTTCCAGTTCATTGATCTAATCGATCAACTCATTTGGTTTCAGATTTCCTGAAAATACACCCACTTCAGTTGTGGATCTTTTCCCAAACTTAGTAATGGCCCTAAAAAGCCTTTCCTTTGCATGATTCAGAACTTCCCCATCAAATTCCCCTTCTGGTCCCATAACTTCTTCTTCATTGTCATCCTCACTGTCATCACCAGCGGCAACATTTGCACCTCTACAGAGCTCCTCTTACAATGCTTGTACCTACCTTTGGAGGGCTCTAACCTCCTCAGGATTAATAGCTCTGGCCCTTCCACCACACTCTCTTCATGGAAGCATCTTCTAACTTGAACCCACAACCACACAGTCCTAGTGCAAACTGCCTCACTGTCGGCGCTCTATCTACACAATTAGGAAAACTAGCTCTGATACCACTTGATGGGGACACAACCCAAGAACAAAATGGACGCAACAGAAAAGGGAAAATTATATTAATTGAGAAAATAAGCTAGTACAAATAGTACAGGAAAATAAACTTTGAAACATGCCCTAAGGGCTTACAATAGCATAAATCTGAAGATAATTTCTCCTTTCAATACCTCCTCTCAAACTCCACTCCGAACTGCCTTTTACAATGCCAGAAATCTCCTTAAATAGATCTTGGAGGGTTAAGGACTAGGAGTAGATTCTAGAAAGTGCCAGTAGGCATCCACCAACCAAATAGAAGGTTCCAAAAATTGCGTTAGAAGTTGGTGCAAATCTAGAAGAATCCAGAAATGATAATCGAACTTCTCGGAGGCGTAACTTTTGAACTATAGCTCTGATTGACAAACCGTTTACATTTCCGAAAAGCTCTTGATGCGCTCTATAGCCTGATGGACAAGCTTCACATGTTCCCCATTTTTTGGCTCTTTTCAAGGTCATTTAATGCCCCTAACCTGACATTGAAGCATTCTTAGGAGTTCTCCAAAACCTAAAAAATTGCAATCACTTTCAAACCGTGGGGCCTATTTGACCTGATTCTTTTTCTGGAATGCTCTAAATCATGATTACATTCATCTGCCAATTCACACCTTCTAGTTTACCAAAATGATGGCCCAATTGCATGCTCCTATTTTTTTAGGATTTTCAAACACATTGATAGTGGAACTGTGAGAGTTGGAACATTTATTTGACCAAAATGGGTATCCAAAAATGAAAATACATGAAATAGAAACTAAGTCTAAGTACATTTTTTTGGGTGACACAAGATTGCTCTTATACCTCTGGATGCTCCTGCATCATTTAAAAAGGGAAATTTTCAGTTCACTATCGATAAAAAATGAGATAAATCAGTTAACTCCTTTTTCTACTCAAATTGAATCAGTTAACTCCTTATTTTACTCAAATTAAATCTATTAACTCCCTTTAATTAAACAAAATTATTTAATTGAATGGAGTACTTACTTCTAATTAATTTTAAAAAATTATTTAATTAAATGAGAAGCCATTCCTAATTAATTAAATGAAGTTATTTAATTAAATAAGAAAAGTTTCTCTAATTAATTAAAGATTATTTAATTAAATAGAAAAAAGTAATTATGAGAGCATATCTTAATTTATTAAATTAAATATCTCATTAAAATCTCTCTTCAGTTCAAAAAGGGAAATTTTTAGTTCACTATTGATCAAAAATGATTTAAATCAGTTAACTCCTTTTTCTACTAAAATTGAATCAGTTAACTCCTTGTTTTACTTAAATTAAATCTGTTAACTCCCTTTAATATGGAAATCTCCCTTTATGACTGAACTTCACCTTTAATCCTGACCGTTGATTGAAATCGATCTCAACCATTGATGATTTTTAGGAAAGTATATTTAAGATACCCTCATCTCTTCATTTTGAAAGGTTGAATGAGAATTTGCATCGAATTGTTGCTGGAATTTAGACTCACATTTGCTCATATTCACATATGCAAAGATCAGGTTTGACCAAAAGTTGACTAGATTTAACCACGATTGACTTGAGTTGACTAGTTTCGAATTTTTTTTTGAAATAATTAAACAAAATTATTTAATTAAATGGAGCACTTACTTGTAACTAATTAAACAACGTTATTTAAATAAATGAGATACCATTCCTAATTAATTAAATGAAGTTATTTAATTAAATAAGAAAAGTGTCTCTAATTAATTAAAGATTATTTAATTAAATAGAAAAAAGTAATTATGAGATCATATCTCATTTTATTAAATTAAATATCTCAACAAAATCTCTCTTCAGTTCAAAAAAAGAAATTTCTAGTTCACTATTGATCAAAAATGAGTTAAATCAGTTAACTCCTTTTTCTACTCAAATTGAATCGATTAACTCCTTATTTTACTCAAATTAAATCTGTTAACTTCCTTTAATTTGGAAATCTTCCTTTATGATTGAACTTCACCTTTAATCCTGACCGTTGATTGAAATCGATCTCAACCGTTGATGAATTCTAAGAAAGTCTATTTAAGAGACCCTCATTTCTTCATTTTGAAAGTTTGGATGAGAATTTGCATCGAATTGTTGCTAGAATTCATACTCACATTTGCTCATATTCACATACGCAAATATGAAGTTTGACCAAAAGTTGACCAGATTTAACCACGGTTGACTTGAACTGACTAGTTTCGAAAAGAATTTTGAAATAATTAAATGAAATTATTTAATTAAATGGAGTGCTTACTTCTAATTAATTAAAAAAAGTTATTTAATTAAATCAGAAGCCATTCCTAATTAATTAAATGAAGTTATTTAATTAAATAAGAAAAGTGTCTCCAATTAATTAAAGATTATTTAATTAAATAGAAAAAGTAATTATGAGAGCATATCTCATTTTATTAAATTAAATATCTCAACAAAATCTCTCTTCAGTTCAAAAAGGGAAATTTTCAGTTCACTATTGATAAAAAATGAGTTAAATCAGTTAATTGATTTTTCTACTCAAATTGAATCAGTTAACTCCTTATTTTACTCAAATTAAATTTGTTAACTCCCTTTAATTTGGAAATCTCCCTTTATGACTAAACTTCATCTTTAATCCTGATCGTTGATTGAAATCAATCTCAACCGTTGATGAATTCCAAGAAGTTCTATTTAAGAGACCCTCATCTCTTCATTTTGAAAGGTTGAATGAGAATTTGCATCGAATTGTTGTTGGAATTCATACTCACATTTGCTCATATTCACATACACAAAGATCAAGTTTGACTAAAAGTTGACTAGATTTAACCACGGTTGACTTGAGTTGACTAGTTTTGAAAAGAACTTTGAAATAATTAAATGAAATTATTTAATTAAATGGAGTACTTACTTCTAACTAATTAAACAAAGTTATTTAATTAAATGAGAAGCCATTCCTAATTAATTAAATGAAGTTATTTAATTAAATAAGAAAAGTGTCTCTAATTAATTAACGATTATTTAATTAAATAAAAAAAATAATTATGAGAGCATATCTCATTTTATTAAATTAAATATCTCAACAAAATCTCTCTTCAGTTCAAAAAGGAAAATTTCCAGTTCACTATTGATAAAAAATGAGTTAAATCAGTTAACTCCTTTTTCTACTCAAATTGAATCAGTTAACTCCTTATTTTACTAAAATTAAATCTGTTAACTCCCTTTAATTTGGAAATCTCCCTTTATGACTGAACTTCACCTTTAATCCCGATCGTTGATTGAAATCGATCTCAACCATTGATGAATTCCAGGAAAGTCTATTTAAAAGACCCTCATCTCTTCATTTTGAAAGGTTGAATAAGAATTTCCATCGAATTGTTGTTGGAATTCATACTCACATTTGCTCATATTCACATATGCAAAGATTAAGTTTGACCAAAAGTTGACCAGATTTAACCACGGTTGACTTGAGTGGACAAGTTTCTAAATTTTTTTAAAAATAATTAAACGAAATTATTTAATTAAATGGAGTACTTACTTCTAATTAATTGAAAAAAGTTATTTAATTAAATGAGAAGCCATTCCTAATTAATTAAATGAAGTTAGTTAATTAATTAAGAAAAGTGTCTCTAATTAATTAAAGATTATTGAATTAAATAGAAAAACTAATTATGAGAGCATATCTAATTTTATTAAATTAAATATCTCGACAAAATCTCTCTTCAGTTCAAAAAGGGAAATTTCTAGTTCACTATTGATTAAAAATGAGTTAAATCAGTTAACTCCTTTTGTCATGCCCAAACTACGAGGGCAAAAACACACACAAATTTTTATTTTTATTTTTTTAAATAATTAAAAAGCACTAAGATGATAAGGTTATGCTTACAGTTTGGGTAAAGGTTTTCTACATAGTTAGATTAATACTCTCGTTAAAAAGTTGATATCGATCATTATTTACGCTCTTACATTAATTTAGAATAATATGATACCATTATTTAAATGACAATGTCAAAGTGTTCGAGTTTAGATTAATTGAAAGTAACTAATCAAAATCAACTATAAATAAAAAAAACTAACTTATATTTAAAACTATCTTAAACTAATCACAAGTAATAACAACAAAAATTAAATAAATAAAAAACAAACTAAACTATACTTAATTTAACTTCACTCTAATTTCCGTTTTATTTAAATCTATAATGGTTATTAAAATTAAGCATTTCTAAAGATATTAACAATATAATTTACTCTTAAAATGAATGCCTTTGAATAATTCGACTATTTTAAAATTTAAAACTTAACACCATAAAACATACTGACACTAATTATACTTAATAAAACTAAATACATTTATAAATTTAAGAATTATTCTAAGTTAACGATGACATTAATAAACATAATTAATAACAACTTTTAAACTAAACAAAACAAAGCGTTAAAATAATTAATTAGCTAACCTAAAGATGTAACTAGTATATACAAAACTTTACTTAAACTAAACTAATCTAACTAACCTCTACTAACCCCTTAACATTCTTACTTAATTTAAAACATTTATAAAAAAACATAAACTAAATTAACTAATCCTAAACTAAAAGTAATACTAGCTAACATACTAACAACTGAGTTAATTAACCTCTAACCTAACCACTAACTACCTACTAACCATCCTAAAACACCTAACCCCTCCCACCTATCAAATCGACCTCCCAATCTTCCCTATGCATTGATCCATGTGACTGACGGTCTGCGTCAGTCTTGTCTCGTCCTCCTCCCACAAAGAAACCCAAGTTGACGTGAGGCAAGGATAAAAAAATTTCTTTTTAAAATAAACCACTCAACTTCCCATCCAAGGAAAAGATGAGCGCACACTTAGAGAGGAGAAAAAAAAGGGGGGATGTGACATGGGGATAGGGTGACGTCACCCCCCCCCCCCATGTCCATTGTTGACTTTGCCTCCAACTACTGCACCTAGGTTAAGGGCTAAGGAGTTATGTTTTAAAGTTTATTTGGTAGAGAAAGATATTAGATTTTAGTTTTATGTTTTCTTATTTATTCATATTTATTTAACTGTATTCAAAAGTATAGTTAAGAGAATCTTTAAAGATTCTCTGTTGCAAGGAAAGGATAAAACATTCCTCCATACAAAATCCAGAGGCCTTTTTTGGGTCTAGGATAGATCTCTTTTTTTTTTCAAAAGGTCTACATTTTTGCTAAGTATAGATTTCAAGTTGATATATTACCAAGAGGGAATATTTATTCATCTATTTATTAATTTAATAGGACTTCTTGCAACTAAATAAACCAAGAGATTTAATTGCCCATTTAAATCGTAATGCAAGAATGGAATTAATTCCAACCATCACTAAAACTGAACCTTCATTCATAACAGGTTTTTTTTTTTTGTTTGCAACATATAATACAACTTAAAATTTGCCTAATTGAAACATCATTTTCCATCCTATTTGATGTGCATCCATCCCGATTAAAGTTTACAATTAAATCACATGGCAAGCAATTTACTCAAACACCAATTTTATTGGCAAACCTGATTCAAAGGCTCAGCCGGTAAAGAATCAGGAAGAAAACCCGGCTTCATTGCCATTTACAATAAGGTTTAAAATACAATTTACAATGGAATCTCAATCCCAAGTTTCAACAATTAAATCAAATTTTTCCTCATGATCAAATCAAGAAATTTGTAATTTTTTCTGAATCTCATTTCAAGAACCATGGAGGAAACCAATATCTGATCGAGTGACAACCAAGCAGAACCAAAAGAAAATCAATCATGCATAATCATACATGGTTTACACAATAGGATTCACAATGAATCAAGACTAGGGAAAGGTGGATTCTTCCAACAGGCTAAGTTAAGCACAACACCAATTCAAATGCCCAATCAGGGGTAATAACCAAGAACTTCCGTTCTTCCATTTAAACATGCCATATTCATACCAGGTTTGTGCTGACGGGTAGAAGCCCATAACACCCTACCCTTTATCCCTCTTCTCATCCTGAGAAGAGAATCTACATTGGTTGGAGTCCAACTAAACAAACCTCTCCCTAAATTGGTCACTTCTGCCCTCTCCAAGGGTGAGTAATACCAAAACACCCATGCAAGGAAAAACTCAAAATGACAAACATAAAAAAGAAAAGAAAACAACCAAAATGACATGGTTTTCAAATCTTCCCAACATACCCACAACCATAAAAATAGTGAAACAACAACAAGGTAACATGAACATGAAACAAAACATAAAAACTGAATAAGGGAGATGAGAATTTCCTACCTTCACAAAGAGGTAATGGCAATGAACAAGTTTGAGTAGAGTATCCCCTTTCCTTCCTTCAACCTTCAAGAATTCCTCTCTAAATGTAGAGATTGGGTAACCACCTCCACTAGCCCAATGAAGGCCTTTAAATAAGCCTCCAACTCAACCACCCAAAAGGAGCAATAACTATCTCCACCTATTAACAAATCTAGAAACTCCTAACTCAACCTACACCATGGTTAAACTCTAAGTGGAGATGAGGTGAGGTAACTCAAGATAACCATGATCAATTTTCGCACAAAGGCAAAAAGGGACTTTTTGAGTGACCTCAAAAGTCAAAAAAAGGGGCTTAGGGGTTGGAAAAAACCCCTAACCCATACCCATACCCATTCGTTAAAATAATAACATGTTTAAAAGCCTTAGGAAAGAGGTTTAGAGTCAAATAAAATCTAGGAATAAAATAGGACCATCTAACTACTCTATCATGCAAATAGGCACTAATCCGGATTAGGGATGACTAACCTTAATCAAGAACCTAATAGAAAACTGACACTAACTTAAACCAACTTGGTCCAAAGGTTAAAAAATTAACCCTAAATAGCCATTGAAGCACATAACCATTTTACGAGCGTCAAGCGACACTGAAAGAACATAATTACGAACATTAACATTCACTAAACAAGGAAGATACATACATATATCTCACAATACAATACGTCAATTACGAACAACAAGGCTTCAAAAAATTAACACAAAGAGATTAGTTATGTTCCTCCGTAGGGTTTCTCGGCTAAAATATCTGCACACTAATTGCACATATCTCATTTTATTAAATTAAATATATCAAAAAAATCTCTCTTCAGTTCAAAAAGGGAAATTTTTAGTTCACTATTGATCAAAAATGAGATAAATGAGTTAACTCCTTTTTCTACTCAAATTGAATCGGTTAACTCCTTATTTTACTAAAATTAAATCTCTTAACTTCTTTTAATTTGGAAATCTCTTTTTATGAATGAACTTCACCTTTAATCCTGACCGTTGATTGAAATCGATCTCAACTGTTGATGAATTCATGGAAAGTCTATTTAAGAGACCCTCATCTCTTCATTTTGAAAGGTTGAATGAGAATTTGCATCAAATTATTGCTGGAATTCATACTCACATTTTCTCATATTCACATACGCAAAGATCAAGTTTGACCAAAAGTTGACCAGATTTAACTACGGTTGACTTGAGCTGACTAGTTTCGAAAAGAATTTTGAAATAATTAAATGAAATTATTTAATTAAATGGAGTAATTACTTCTAATTAATTAAAGAAAGTTATTTAATTAAATGAGAAGCCATTCCTAATTAATTAAATGAAGTTATTTAATTAAATAAAAAATGTGTCTCTAATTAATTAAAGATTATTTAATTAAATAGAAAAAGTAATTATGAGAGCATATCTCATTTAATTAAATTAAATATCTCAACAAAATCTCTCTTCAGGTCAAAAAGCGAAATTTCAAGTTCACTATTGATTAAAAATGAGTTAAATCAGTTAACTCCTTTTTCTACTCAAATTGAGTCAGTTAACTCGTTATTTTACTCAAATTAAATCTGTTAACTCCCTTTAATTTGGAAATCTTCCTTTATGATTGAACTTCACCTTTAATCCTGACCGTTGATTAAAATCAATCTCAGCCATTGATGAATTCCAGGAATGTCTATTTAAAAGACCCTCATCTCTTCATTTTGAAAGGTTGAATGAGAATTTGCATCGAATTGTTGCTGGAATTCATACTCACATTTGCTCATATTCACATACGCAAAGATCAAGTTTGACCAAAAGTTGATCAGATTTAACCACAGTTGACTTGAGTTGACTAGTTTTGAAAAGAATTTTGAAATAATTAAACGAAAGTATTTAATTAAATGGAGTACTTACTTCTAATTAATTAAACAAAGTTATTTAATTAAATGAGAAGCCATTCCTAATTAACTAAATGAAGTTATTTAATTAAATAAGAAAAGTGTCTCTAATTAATTAAAGATTATTTAATTAAATAAAAAAAGTAATTATGACAGCATATCTAATTTTATTAAATTAAATATCTCAACAACATCTATCTTCAGTTCAAAAAGGGAAATTTTCAGTTCACTATTGATCAAAAATGAGTTAAATCAGTTAAATCCTATTTCTACTCAAATTGAATCAGTTAACTCCTTATTTTACTCAAATTAAATCTGTTAACTCCCTTTAATTTGGAAATCTCCCTTTATGATTGAACTTCACCTTTAATCCTGACTGTTGATTGAAATCGATCTCAACCGTTGATGAATTCTAGGAAAGTCTATTTAAGGGACTCTCATATCTTTATTTTGAAAGGTTGAATGAGAATTTGCATCGAATTGTTCCTGGAATTCATACTCACATTTGCTCATATTCACATACGCAGAGATCAAGTTTGACCAAAAGTTCACCATATTTAACCATGGTTGACTTGAGTTGACTAGTTTTGAATTTTTTTTTGAAATAATTAAACAAAATTTTTTAATTAAATGGAGTACTTACTTCTAATTAATTGAACAAAGTTAATTAATTAAATGAGAAGCCATTCCTAATTAATTAAATGAAGTTATTTAATTAAATAGGAAAAGTGTCTCTAATTAATTAAAGATTATTTAATTAAATTGAAAAAGTAATTATCAGAGCATATCTCATTTTATTAAGTTAAATAACTCAGCAAAATCTCTCTTCAGTTCAAAAAGGGAAATTTCCAGTTCACTATTGATCAAAAATGAGTGAAATCAGTTAACTCCTTTTTCTACTCAAATTGAATCAGTTAACTCCTTATTTTACTCAAATTAAATCTGTTAACTCTCTTTAAATTGGAAATCTCCTTTTATGACTGAACTTCACCTTTAATCCTGACCGTTGATTTAAATTGATCTCAACCGTTGATGAATTCCGTGAAAGTCTATTTAAGAGAACCTCATCTCTTCATGTTGAAAGGTTGAATGAGAATTTGCATCGAATTGTTGCTAGAATTCATACTCGCATTTGCTCATATTCACATATGCAAAGATCAAGTTTAACCAAAAGTTCACCAGATTTAACCACGGTTGACTTGAGTTACTTGTTTCGAAAAGAATTTTGAAATAATTAAATGAAATTACTTAATTAAGTGGAGTACTTACTTCTAATTAATTGAACAAAGTTATTTAATTAAATGAGAATCCATTCCTAATTAATTAAATGAAGTTAAATAATTAAATAAGAAACGTGTCTCTAATTAATTAAAGATTATTTAATTAAATAGAAAAAGTAATTATGAGAGCATGTCTTATTTTATTAAATTAAACATCCGAACAAAATTTCTCTTCAATTCAGAAAGGGAAATTTTCAGTTCACTATTGATAAAAAATGAGTTAAATTAGTTAACTCCTTTTTCTACTCAAATTGAATTAGTTAACTCCTTATTATACTCAAATTAAATCTGTTAACTCCCTTTAATTTGGAAATCTCCCTTTATGACTGAACTTCACATTTAATTCTGACCGTTGATTGAAATCGATCTCAACCGTTGATGAATTCTAGGAAAGGCTATTTAAGAGACCCTCATCTCTTCATTTTGAAAGGTTGAATGAGAATTTGCATCGAATTGTTGCTAGAATTCATACTCACATTTGCTCATATTCACATATGCGAAGAGCAAGTTTGACCAAAAGTTGACCTGATTTAACCGCGATTGACTTGAGTTGACTAGTTTTGAAAGAATTTTAAAATAATTAAATAAAAAAAGTAATTATGATAGCATATCTCATTTTATTAAATTAAATATCTCAAAAAAATCTCTCTTCAGTTCAAAAAGAAAAATTTCCAACTGATTCACTATTGATCAAAAATGAGTTAAATCAGTTAACTCCTTTTTCTACTCAAATTGAATCAGTTAACTCCTTATTTTACTCAAATTAAATCTGTTAACTTCCTTTAATTTGAAAATCTCCCTTTATGACTGAACTTCACCTTTAATCCTGAGCATTGTTTCAAATCGATCTCAACCATTGATGAATTCCAAGAAAGTCTATTTAAGAGACCCTCATCTATTCATTATGAAAGGTTGAATGAGAATTTGCATCGAATTGTTGCTGCAATTCATACTCAGATTTGCTCATATTCATTTACGCAAAGATCAAGTTTGACCAAAAGTTGACTAGATTTAACCACGGTTGACTTGAGTTGACTAGTTTCGAAATTTTTTTAAAAATAATTAAACAAAATTATTTAATTAAATGGAGTACTTACTTCTAATTAATTGAACAAAGTTATTTAATTAAATGAGAAGCCATTCCTAATTAGTTAAATGAAGTTATTTAATTAAATAAGAAAAGTGTCTCGAATTAATTAAAGATTATTTAATTAAATAGAAAAAGTAATTATGAGAGCATATCTCATTTTATTAAATTAAATATCTAAACAAAATCTCTCTTCAGTTCAAAAAGGGAAATTTTCAGTTCACTATATATAAAAAATGAGTTAAATCAACTAATTCCTTTTTCTACTCAAATTGAATCGGTTAACTCCTTATTTTACTCAAATTAAATCTGTTAACTCCATTTAATTTGGAAATCTCCCTTTATGACTGAACTTCACCTTTAATCCTGACTGTTGATTGAAATTGATCTCAACCGTTGATGAATTCTAGGAAAGTCTATTTAAGAGACCCTCATCTCTTCATTTTGAAAGGTTGAATGAGAATTTGCTTTGAATTGTTACTGGAATTCATACTCACATTTGCTCATATTCACATACGCAAAGATCAAGTTTGTCCAAAAGTTGACCATATTTAACCATGGTTGACTTGAGTTGACTAGTTACAAAAAGAATTTTAAAATAATTAAACAAAATTATTTAATTAAATGGAGTACTTACTTCTAATTAATTAAATAAATTTATTTAATTAAATGAGAAGCCATTTCTAATTAATTAAATGAAGTTATTTAATTAAATAAGAAAAGTGTTTATAAATAATTAAAGATTATTTAATTAAATAGAAAAATTAATTATGAGAGCATGTCTCATTTTATTAAATTAAATATCTCAACAAAGTCTCTCTTCAGTTCAAAAAGGGAAATTTTCAGTTCACTATTGATAAAAAAATGAGTTAAATCAACTGACTCCTTTTTCTACTCAAATTAAATCGTTTAACTCCTTATTTTACTCAAATTAAATCTGTTAACTCCCTTTAATTTGGAAATCTCCCTTTATGACTGAACTTCACCTTTAATCCTGGCCATTGATTGAAATCGATCTCAACTGTTGATGAATTCAAGAAAAGTCTATTCAAGAGACCCTCATCTCTTCATTTTGAAAGGTTGAATGAGAATTTGCAACGAATTGTTGCTGCAATTCATACTCGCATTTGCTCATATTCACATATACAAAGATCAAGTTTGAAAAAAAGTTGACCATATTTAACCACAGTTGATTTGAGTTGACTAGTCTTGAAAAGAATTTTGAAATAATTAAACGAAATTATTTAATTAAATGGATTACTTACTTCTAATTAATTAAATAAAGTTATTTAATTAAATGAGAAGCCATTTCTAATTAATTAAATGAAGTTATTTAATAAAATAAGAAAAGTGGTTTTAATTAATTAAAGATTATTTAATTAAATAGAAAAAGTAATTATGAGAGCATATCTCATTTTATTAAATTAAATATATCAACAAAATCTCTCTTTCGTTCAAAAAGGGAAATTTTCAGTTCACTATTGATAAAAAATGAGTTAAATTAGCTAACTCCTTTTTCTACTCAAATTGAATCAGTTAACTCCTTATGTTACTCAAATTAAATCTGATAACTCCCTTTAATTTGGAAATCTCCCTTTATGACCGAACTTCACCTTTAATCCTGACCGTTGATTGAAATTGATCTCAACTGTTGATGAATTCCAGGAAAGTCTATTTAAGAGACCCTCATCTCTTCATTTTGAAAGGTTGAATGAGAATTTACATCGAATTGTTGGTGGAATTCATACTCACATTTTCTTATATTCACATTCGAAAGATCAAGTTTGACGAAAAGTTGACAAGATTTAACCACAGTTCACTTGAGCTGACTAGTTTTGAAAAGAATTTTTAAATAATTAAACAAAATTATTTAATTAAATGGAGTACTTACTTCTAATTAATTGAACAAAGTTATTTAATTAAATGAGAAGCCATTCCTAATTAGTTAAATGAAGTTATTTACTTAAATAAGAAAATTGTCTCGAATTAATTAAAGATTATTTAATTAAATAAAAAAAGTAATTATGAGAGCATATCTCATTTTATTAAAATAAATATCTCAACAAAATCTCTCTTCAGTTCAAAAAGGGAAATTTACAGTTCACTATTGATCAAAAATGAGTTAAATGAGTTAACTCCTTTTTCTACTCAAATTGAATCAGTTAACTCCTTATTTTACTCAAATTAAATCTGTTAACTCCCTTTAATTTGGAAATCTCCCTTTATGACTGAACTTCACCTTTAATCCTGACCGTTGATGAATTTTAGGAAAGTCTATTTAAGAGACCCTCATCTCTTCATTTTGAATGGTTGAATGAGAATTTGCATCAAATTGTTGCTGGAATTCATACTCACATTTGCTCATATTCACATACGCAGAGATTAAGTTTGACCAAAAGTTGACCAGATTTAACCACAGTTGACTTGAGTTGACTAGTTTCGATAAGAATTTCTAAATAATTATAAAAAATTATTTAATTAAATGGAGTACTTAATTCAAATTAATTAAATAAAGTTATTTAATTAAATGAGAAGCCATTCCTAATTAATTAAATGAAGTTATTTAATTAAATAAGAAAAGTGTCTCTAATTAATTAAAGATTATTTAATTAAATAGAGAAAGTAATTATGAGAGCATATCTCATTTTATTAAATTAAATATCTCAACAAAATCCCTCTTCAGTTCAAAAAGGGAAATTTCCAGTTCACTATTGATCAAAAATGAGTTAAATCAGTTGACTCCTTTTTCTACTCAAATCGAATTAGTTAACTCCTTAATTTACTCAAATTAAATCTGTTAACTCCCTTTAATTTGGAAATCTCCCTTTATGACTGAACTTCACCTTTAATCCTGATCATTGATTGAAATCGATCTCAACTGTTGATGATTTCCAAGAAAGTCTATTTAAAAGACCCTCAGCTCTTCATGTTGAAAGATTGAATGAGAATTTGCTTCAAATTGTTGCTAGAATTCATACTCACATTTGCTCATATTCACATACGCAGAGATCAAATTTGACCGAAAGTTGACCAGATTTAACCACAGTTGACTTGAGTTGACTAGTTTTGAAAAGAATTTTGAAATAATTAAACGAAATTATTTAATTAAATGGAGTAATTACTTCTAATTAATTAAACAAAGTTATTTAATTAAATGAGAAGCCATTCCTAATTAATTAAAAGAAGTTATTTAATTAAATAAGAAAATTGTCTCTAATTAATTAAAGTTTATTTAATTAAATAGAAAAAGTAATTATGAGAGGATATCTCATTTTATTAAATTAAATATCTCAACAAAATCTCTCTTCAGTTCAAAAAGGAAAATTTCCAGTTCACTATTGATAAAAAATGAGTTAAATGAGTTAACTCTTTTTTCTACTCAAATTGAATAATTTAACTCTATATTTTACTCAAATTAAATCTGTTAACTCCCTTTAATTTGGAAATCTCCCTTTATGACTGAACTTCACCTTTAATCCTGACCATTGATTGAAATCGATCTCAACCGTTGATGAATTTCAGGAAAGTCTATTTAAGAGACCGTCATTTCTTCATTTTGAAAGGTTGAATGAGAATTTCCATCGAATTAATGCTAGAATTCATACTCACAGTTACTCATATTCACATATGCAGAGATCAAGTTTGACCAAAAGTTAACCAGATTTAACCACAGTTGACTTGAGTTGACTAGTTTCAAAAAGAATTTTGAAATAATTAAACAAAATTATTTAATTAAATGGAGTACTTACTTCTAATCAATTAAACAAAGTTATTTAATTAAATGAGAAGCCATTCCTAATTAATTAAATGAAGTTATTTAATTAAATAAGAAAAGTGTCTCTAATTAATTAAAGATTATTTAATTAAATAGAAAAAGTAATTATGAGAGCATATCTCATTTTATTAAATTAAATATCTCAACAAAATCTCTCTTCAGTTCAAAAAGTGAAATTTCCAGTTCACTATTGATCAAAAATGAGTTAAATCAGTTGACTCCTTTTTCTACTGAAATTGATTTAGCTAACTTCTTATTTTATTCAAATTAAATCTGTTAACTCCCTCTAATTTGGAAATCTCCCTTTATGACTGAACTTCACCTTTAATCCTGACCGTTGATTGAAATTGATCTCAACCGTTGATGAATTTCAGGAAAGTTTATTTAAGAGACCGTCATTTCTTCATTTTGAAAGGTTAAATGAGAATTTGCATCGAATTGTTGCTAGAATTAATACTCACATTTGCTCATATTCACATACGCAGAGATCAAGTTTGACCAAAAGTTAACCAGACTTAACCACAGTTGACTTGAGTTGACTAGTTTCAAAAAGAATTTTGAAATAATTAAACGAAATTATTTAATTAAATGGAGTACTTACTTCTAATCAATTAAACAAAGTTATTTAATTAAATGAGAAGCCATTCCTAATTAATTAAATGAAGTTATTTAATCAAATAAGAAAAGTGTCTCTAATTAATTAAAGATTATTTAATTAAATAGAAAAAGTAATTATGAGAGCATATCTCATTTTATTAAAATAAATATCTCAACAAAATCTCTCTTCAGTTCAAAACGGGAAATTTCCAGTTCACTATTGATCAAAAATGAGTTAAATCAGTTGACTCCTTTTTCTACTTAAATTGAATTAGTTAACTCTTTATTTTACTCAAATTAAATCAGATAACTCCCCTTAATTTGGAAATCTGCCTTTATGACTAAACTTCACCTTTAATCTTGACTGTTGATTGAAATCAATCTCAACCGTTGATGAATTCTAAGAAAGTCTATTTAAAAGACCCTCATCACTTCATTTTGAAAGGTTGAATGAGAATTTGCATCGAATTGTTGCTACAATTCATACTGACGTTTGCTCATATTCACATACGCAGAGATCAAGTTTGACCAAACGTTGACCAGATTTAACCACAGTTGACTTGAGTTGACTAGTTTCAAATTTTTTTTGAAATAATTAAATGAAATTATTTAATTAAATGGAGTACTTAATTCTAATTAATTAAACAAAGTTATTTACTTAAATGAGAAGTCATTCCTAATTAATTAAATGAAGTTATTTCATTAAATAAGAAAAGTGTCTCTAATTAATTAAAGATTATTTAATTAAATAGAAAAAGTAATTATGAGAGCATATCTCATTTTATTAAATTAAATATTTCAACAAAATCTCTCTTCAGTTCAAAAAGGGAAATTTCTAGTTCACTATTGAGCAAAAGTGAGTTAAATCAGTTAACTCCTTTTACTACTCAAATTGAGTCAGTTAACTCCTTATTTTACTGAAATTAAATCTCTTAACCCCCTTTAATTTGGAAATCTCCCTTTATGACTAAACTTCACCTTTAGTCCTGACCATTGATTGAAATCGATCTCAGCCGTTGATGAATTTCAGGAAAGTCTATTTAAGAGACCCTCATCTCATCATTTTGAATGGTTGAATGAGAATTTGCATCGAATTATTGTTGGAAGTCATACTCACATTTGCTCATATTCACATACGCAGAGATCAAGTTTGACCAAAAGTTGACCAGATTTAACCATGGTTGACTTGAGTTGACTAGTTTCGAAAAGAATTTTGAAATAATTAAATGAAATTATTTAATTAAATGGAGTACTTACTTCTTATTAATTAAACAAAGTTATTTAATTAAATGAGAAGCCATTCCTAATTAATTAAATGAAGTTATTTAATTAAATAAGAAAAGTGTCTCTAATTAATTAAAGACTATTTAATTAAATAGAAAAAGTAATTATGAGAGCATATCTCATTTTATTAAATTAAATATCTCAACAAAATCTCTCTTCAGTTCAAAAAGGAAAATTTCCAGTTCACTATTGATAAAAAATGAGTTAAATCAGTTAACTGATTTTTCTACTCAAATTGAATCAGTTAACTCCTTATTTTACTCAAATTAAATTTGTTAACTCCCTTTAATTTGGAAATCTCCCTTTATGACTGAACTTCAGCTTTAATCCTGACCGCTGATTGAAATCGATCTCAATCGTTGATGAATTCAAGGAAAGTCTATTTAAGAGACCCCCATCTCTTTATTTTGAAAGGTTGAAAGAGAATTTGCATCGAATTGTTGCTGGAGTTCATACTCACATTTGCTCATATTCACATACGCAGAGATCTAGTTTGACCAAAAGTTGGCTAAATTTAACCACGATTGACTTGAGTTGACTAGTTTTGAAAGTTTTTTTGAACTAATTAAACCAAATTATTTAATGAAGTGGATTACTTACTTTTAATTAATTAAACAAATTTATTTAATTAAATGAGAAGCCATTCCTAATTAATTAAATAAGAAAAGTGTCCCTAATTAATTAAAAATTATTTAATTAAATAGAAAAATTAATTATGAGAGTAGATCTCATTTTATTAAATTAAATATCTCAACAATATCTCTATTCATTTCAAAAAGGGAAATTTCCAGTTCACTATTGATCAAAAATGAGTTAAATCAATTAACTCCTTTTTCTACTCAAATTGAATCAGTTAACTCCTTATTTTACTCAAATTAAATATGTTAACTCCCCTTAATTTGAAAATCTCCCTTTATGACTGAATGTAGTGCCTGCCCTCGTTCACATCTTTTTTAGACTCATTATTGCTATTATTATCAGACTTTGACGGACTAGTATTATGTTGATGGATTAGTGGTATTGTTTTGAGACTATCAGACATTATTTTATGGATTTAGTGGTTATATGATGTGATCATTTAGATTTTACATTTCATTCATACATGATGATCGTTATATTGTTTTCAATTATTAATGATGATTAGTTAGATAGTTTATTATCTCATGTGTTTTATTATGGATACTTACCCCATACTTGCATGTGTATGGTGAGCGTATTTTCTTATTGTATGGCTTTTCTGATGTGGTTAAGGAAGGGAGTCATAGTCACCTGCTTAGTCGGGATCTACACGATGCACCACTTCCTGTCATTGTCTGTTTAGCTTAGCATTATATATTGTATGTACATACATGGTTTTTCTGCAGGTTGCAGGTACCTGGTATCGACTTCCCTGAATTGCTAGGATGAGCGTACGCTATTATATTATCTCAATGATAAGAGAAGGGAGATAAATTCTCAAGTCCAAATCCCAAACCTAAAAACTATTCGTCCTAGTGAGTTAGGACAAGTATCAGAGTTGAATACCCACCGAATATGTCAGATGACATATTTCATGATTTTTAACGCTTTACACTGATTTTGTATGATTTGTTCTATGATAGGTTTTCATATTTTATCTTGGAGGTCTATGGTGAATTGTTTATTAATTAAGTCTTAATAAATATATTTAATTAATTAATTATTTATTTTGGAAAAAATTAATAAAATATCACGGCCTTTGATATTTTGAGTATAATTAATTAAATGAGAATTAATTGAGGAAAAAAAATTAAAAAAAAGAAAATTAGAAAATTAAAATTAATAATAATTATAAAATAATAATAAAATATTAAATAAATAATAATAATAAAAGTTATAAAAATTAAAATAAAAGCTATAAAAAAATTAAAATGAAAGTTATAAAATTTAAATAGAAATTATTTAAAAAGTAAATTAGAGTTATAAGCTTGCATGAGAATTAATGCATTTTCTATTTCTCAAGTGTCAACAACACGGGGGTTAGTTCATCAATTAAGCACACGGTGTCTACAACCCTATGACTCATCTTGAAGGTTGGAAAAGACCCATGCTTAGTTGTTGACACCTTCCAGCTATTTCTAGAAGCATTCTAGATGTTTCCTGAAAGCTCTTTATATTAAACCATTCTTAGAAGCTTAGACACAGCGTAGAGAGCAATTGGAGCTTTGGAGGACTCAAGAACTCTGAAGAAGGGAGCTTGCTCTGCGGGTTTTTTGAGGAAGAAGCGAATTAGCATCAAAATCTGGGTAGATTCTTGTGATTTTACTTATGCTATTTTCACATTTTGCATTCCCTATCTTCTTTGTGTCTTCCATATGTCTTCTGAGGAATTTCATATTTTTATGCATTTTGAATATGGGCAATTAAATTTATTTGAGAATTTTATTTGCATAGATCTGAAAGGAAGATGGGGCTAGGGTTTAAATTGTGGCCAAATCCATTAGATTAATATTTGGATAATTTTGTGGTTTAAAAACTTATAGAAAAATTATGAGAACTGAAATTTATATATATATTTATATTTCTAAATCTGAATACATATATGCATATATATATATATATTCAATTATATATATATATGTCTATAAACTATGATATTTGATTAAATTTTGTATATACACACACACACACACACACACACACATATATATATATACATATATACTTTAATATATATATATATATTTCAGTAAAAAATTTGAATGTCACATATTTCAAAGCGAGCGAATGATGCATCGCGATCGAGAAAGGCGTTTTAATAAAACACAACATTTAAAAATATAATTTAAAATGTGAATGGGCGGAGGGGACGTGATTTTTTTCCCACCCCTGCTGGCGGCAATGCCAAATGGACTGCGGTACCGCAGAGTACCTGCAGTCTATAGTGTACCTACGACCGTAGCGTACCCTACGATCCGCAGGTCATGTATATATGCTTGTTTAAAAGTTCTTTTCACATTTGATATAAATGGAATCGTAATTCAATTTTCATATGATATTTCATTTCAATCGAATTCAATGTTATTCAATTTTATAAAATGCAATAATAATAAATATCGATGTTGTTCAATAATAATAAATATTTATATATTATATATGTATGTATATATATATATTTAAATATAAATATATATATATATATGTATATATGTAATATGTAAATATGTTATTAATAAATTTAAAATTATTTGATAAAAGATTTAAGAATTCTTTTTTTTAATAATGAATAATTTTGTAATTTTATAATTTAACTATTAAAATTTAATTAATAAATATATAAATTATATGAAATTTAATTAAAAGTTGGTGGGGAATGATTTCAACAGAATATTGTAATTGGAAATTGAATTTTAGGCTTATAAAGGAAAACTTTTATCCATCCAAAAACAATACATGGAAAAACGTACAAAATGTTCCTCTAATTCTTTCTCTAAACTTGGAAACGTAAACTGAGACTTTTGCATTTGAATTCAAATTTAAAAACTTAGCAAAAATCAAAACATTTGTTTACACTGTGTATTCTTTATGCTTTTGTTTTGGGTTTTGGGTTGACTAGTGTTGACCACTTATAGGACATCTACCAAAGGCTTGGGGGTTATGTGATTGTGATGTCATGATGATGTTTTAATCTTGATTTTTATAAACCCAAGCATGGTTATGTGATGGAATGCTCTATGTATTGGATGTGAATACTGATTGTTATAGTTGAGATTCTTGTGTATGAGACACTTGATCTAACCATTATTTTGGTCATCGACCAGTTATCCTTGGTTATTTTCTAGTCGCCATGATGGGACTGAGATGTGGATTTATGCTTGATGATATCATGTTGTGACATGTTTGACTCAACTATTTTTGGAGTCTTCGATCAGTATGATTGAGATATATTTTGGTTATTGAGAACCATTGGATATTTGATTATCAATGATACTTCAGTTGCCAATAGAGAGCTGTTGTGGTCATTATTTTCTATGAATGTTAGCTCATGGATATTTGATGCTTTTATGCATATTTGATGATTTTATTATGGATTATCTTTTGTGATTATGAGATTTATGATTCCATGAGCATTAGGGTAGGATATATGCATGTAGTCATGGAAAGTGGCTTGCAATGGGGGCTGGGGTCCTAAGAGGCTGCTAGGGTAACTAATTGTAAGTTGGATTAATAAGTGATAACATTGGAAATGTAATGTTTAAACATTGGACTTATCATTATTATTTCATGTGGATGTTGTACTAGATGGATTCTTATATGTAATTCAACTTTAAGGGATCTTTAAAGAATGTAATCTATTATGTATGTTATGTTTACTCTCAAATGGACAATGCTATTGCTTCCGTTATTGTGAATAAGTTATGTATGCTATTTACTTTCATGTACAAAAAAAAAATGTTACCAAACTTAGTGAAATTCTAAGTTAATTCTTTGGATCCCTTGGTGGGGCATTACATTTGGTATCAGAGCCTGAGTTTCTACATTGGGAGCTCTGGGTATTTTGGAACAACTAAAACTTTGAACTATAAAGTGTATCTATTCAACTTGAAACTAGGTGAACTGAAACAGAACTTGAACTGTTACTTGAATATTTTTCATACTTCGACACTTAGTTTTCAAAACTAAAAATTTTACTTAAACCTAAACATAGAATTGAACTTAGTCTATTGCAAACATGTGTCTTTTGATTTTAATAGTACTTTGTACTGTTGTAGGATGGTATTTGGGACTAGGTCTTCTGTTAGAGGCCATGGTAGAGGCCGTGGAAGAGGCCATGGTCGAGGCAGAGCTGTCAATGCCCATGAGTCTGCCCATGAGGGATCGGATCGTGTAGAAAGCAAGGAAGAGCACTCTAGTAGGCAGCAGGAAGAGAGCCGTAGAAAGGACGAAGCTGAGTCTGATGAAGTTAGTCTGAGATAGATGATGCAGACTATTCTAAAATGTTTACCTCTTGTTCAAGAATAGCCTAAAGTGCATTAGATAGAACAAGAGCATAGACCCAAGTCTAGGAGTCCTCGAAAGGATCGTCAGAGGTCCATTGTGTCCACTTAGATGAAAGATCTTTCAAGATCCCAGGTCAAGCCTTTCAATGGGCAAGGTTCTGGTTATGTGGCCGAGTAGTGGCTTATTTCTCTCGACAGGATTTTTGCTATGGAGGAGTTCGATAGCAATGTTAAGGCAAGATTTGTGATCACTAATTTGGAGAATTTTGGGGCCACTTGGTGGACGATTGAGGAGAAGAAGCTGGGAATTGATATGAGCAGTGTCACATGGGAACTATTCTTGGAGATTTTTCGTGAACGATTCCTACCAGAGGAATGGAAGCAGCAAAGGGCAGATGAGTTTCATAATCTTAGATAGTACACTATGTCAGTGATCGAGTATGAGCGTAAGTTTTATGAGCTCATGTATTTTTTAGGGTTCATTGAAAACTCAGCCTAGTTGACACGACATTTTATTAGGGGTTTGAATAATTGTATAATTGGGGGTGTCAAGGTATTTGAGCCAAAAACCCTCAAGGATGTAGTACATCGAGCAATCCTTGTTGAGCAAAGTGTCAACCTTGGTTAAGGTGGATTTGTAGGAGCACTAGCAACATCAGGATCTAAAGGCAACTTCAATTCAGGTGGTAACAAGAAGCCTTTCTTTTCTAAGGGAAAACAGTATCAGCAGCAGTCTTAGCAGACGCAGCAGTAGAAAGGATTGAATTCTCAGGCTCAAGGTGGTGGCAAAGGTTCTAACTTTAAGAACAACCACAATGCTCAACGCAATAAATAGAATCAACCCAATTAGCCAGCTTAGAGTAGCCAGTCTTTTGTTAGCAGGAACAGTCACAAGCAATCTAATGTACCACCTATGGGTAGATGATCTAGCAGGAATATAGAATGTTTTTCATGTGGAAAGATTAGACATTATGCAACTCAGTATCCACAGTGAGCACCTCAATTTTCAGGACCTAGGCCTATAGCTTCAGAACCCACAATTGGTGATGCAGGTAGAGCTCATAGAGTTTTTGCAGCAGTTGATCAACGTCAGGCAGATCATCAGGGAATAGTGGTTGAGACCATAGGTGCTATTCGAGGTATATCTCTTTCAGTATTGTTTGATTCAGGAGCTACAGATTCATTTATTTCACCATCTATAGTTTCTAAGTGTAAGCTGGATGCGGTGAAGCAAGATCATGGTTGGCAAGTGGAACTAGCCTCAGGGATTAAGGTCTCCACGAATTCTGTAGTTCATAAGTGTGGGCTTAGATTAGGAAGCTTTAATACTGAAATGGATCTTCGAGTCATACCATTTGGTTCCTATAATGTGGTTTTAGGCATGGACTGGCTTAGATCTCATAGAGCCAGTATAGATTGCAGGAAGAAGATTATTTTGTGCCAAGATGACCAAGGGAATGATGTGAATATAGTTGGGATACCAAGGCCTATATCTCTGCGGATGATTTCTGCTATTCAAAAGAAGCAGAGTTTCCGTAAGGGATGTCAAATGTTTTCTATTATGGTAAATGATCTTGATGAGGAAGATCCTATGAGGAAGACCTTAGATCACCCAATTTTGCAAGAGTACGCAGATGTCTTTTCAAGTGAGATTTTAGGCATGCCTCCGAAGAGGGACATCGATTTTAGTATTGATATGATTCCTGGAGCAGAGCCTATCTCTAAAGCTCCTTATCATATGACTACTCAGGGATTGGGTGAGCTACGTCTTCAGCTAGAGGAACTTTTGGCCAAAGGGAGCATTCAACCTAGCGTATCACCATGGGGAGCTCCAGTGCTCTTTGTGAAGAAGAAAGACAGTTCTTTGCGCCTTTGTATTGACTACAGACAGTTGAATAAGGTGACTATTAAGAACAGATATCCTTTGCCTAGGATTGATGACTTATTTGATCAGATCAAGGGAGCTACAATATTCTCCAAGATTGACCTTAAGTTAGGATACCACCAGCTTTGTATTAAGGAAGTAGACATTCACAAGACCGCTTTTCGAACTCACTATGGGCATTATGAGTTCACAGTGGTACCTTTTGGGTTGACTAACACTCCATCAGTGTTCATGATTTTGATGAATGGTGTTTTTCGATCATATCTTGATAGGTTTATTCTCATGTTTCTTGATGACATATTGATATATTCTAAGACTTAGAAGGAGCATGAGAAACACTTGCGGTTGGTTTTGTAGTGTTTGAGAGACAATCAGCGTTATGCCAATGCAGCTAAGAGTGAATTCTTCAAATTGAAGATTCAGTATTTAGGGCATGTTATTTCAGGTGATGGTATTTCAGTGGATCCTGCAAAGATTCAGGCGATAATAGAGTGGCCTATACCAACTAATGTGTCAGAGATTCATAGTTTCATGGGCCTATCTGGTTATTATCACAGATTTGTCCAGAACTTCTCTAGGATAGCACATCCTATCACTTCTCTTCAGAGGAAAGGAAAGAAGTTTGTGTGGATAGAGAAATGTGAGGAAGCTTTTCAGAGGCTCAAGGAGCTTTTGACTAGTGCACTGATTTTAAATTTACCTGATCTAGAAGGTGATTTCATGGTGTGTACAGATGCTTCTCTTGAAGGGATTGGGGCAGTGTTGATGCAGAATGGACGGGTGATTGCGTATGAATCATGCAAGCTCAAGGATCATGAGTTAAATTATCCTACGCATGATCTTGAGTTAGCAGCAGTAGTTCATGCTTTAAAAAGATGGAGACATTTCTTGTTGGGGCATAGGTTTGAGCTATATAGTGATCATCGTAGTCTTCAGTACATTTTTACTCAGCCTAATTTGAATGCTCACTGGAGACGATGGATAGAATTTCTATGCAAGTATGATTTTGAGGTTAATTACATTCAGGGTAAGGAGAATGTGGTTGCGGATGCTTTGAGTAATAGGAGACATGTGTTATCATCTGTGACTTGTAGTGTGCATTTGAGGAGTCAGATTCTTTAGGCACTTCCTACGGATTCTTGGTATCAGGAAGTGTACAGAGAGATTGATTCAGGAAGACCCTTGGAAGGTAAGTTTGTAGGTTATGTTCGAGAATCAGATGGTCTTTTGAGACATTTGGGGAGGATTTATGTGCCATTACTCGATGAGATTCGCACCTTGATTCTGGTAGAAGCCCACCATACACCTTACTCAGCACATCTAGGTGTCAAGAAGATGCATGCTGATTTGAGACGTTTGTTCTTTTTATCTGGGATGAAGCAAGATATTGCTGATTTTGTGGCTAGGTGTCTTGAGTGTCAGAGAGTCAAGGTAGAACACCAGCACCCGGCAGGACTATTGCAGCCAAATCTCATTCCTTCTTGGAAGTGGGATATCATCTCCATGGATTTTATAGTAGGATTACCTATGACAGTTTGATGTCATGATGCTATCATGGTTACCATTGATCGGTTGACTAAGGTGGTGCATTTTTCACTGATCAGGTCTTCCTACACAGTAGCTTTTGTAGCCAATGTCTTCATGCGTGACATTGTGAGATTACATGGTATTCCTAGAAAGATCATTTCTGACAGGGATCTTATATTCACATCCGCATTCTAGACATCATTGCAGTATGAGCTTGGAGTGCAGCTAAACTTTAGTTCGGCATATCATCCAGAGACTGATGGTCAGACAGAGAGGGTGAACCAGGTTTTGGAGGATATGCTATGGATGTATGTGATGGATAGGTAGACACATTGGGAGGACTATCTCTACCTAGTGGATTTTGCTTACAAAAATGGGTATCATAGTTCTATTGGCATGGCACCTTTTCAGGCATTATATGGACGTCCTTGTCATATACTATTGAGTTGGGATAGCCTTGAGGATCGCATTCTATTGGGTCCTGAGATGCTTCATGATATGGAGCAACAGGTAGTGTGTATCCGTGAGCATTTGACTACGGCACAAGATAGGTAGAAGAAGTCTGCCGATGCTCATAGGACAAATAAGCAGTTTGTTGTGGGTGATAAGGTTTTTTTTAGAGTGCATTCGCAAAAGAGTCTGATCCGGTATAGAAAGGGTTCTAAGCTAGCACCTCATTTTGTGGGACCATTTGAGATTCTAGAGAGGATTGGCCCGGTTGCTTACCATCTTGCTCTATTGCCCAGCCTAGCTCGCATTCATGATGTTTTTCATGTTTCAATGACTAGGCAGTATATTCCTAATATTGTGCATGTTCTTGATTGGAATGTGTTGCAGGTAGAGAACAGGTAGCTAGCTTTGGAGCCGGTTCATATTCTAGAGCAGTGGGGGTTGACCCTCAGGGGTCGAACCATCAAGCAGGTAAGGGTGCAATAGGACCCTACTGATGATTCTTCAGCTACTTGGGAGGATGCAGCTAGATTACGGGAGTTATATCCCTACTTGTTTGTAGGCTTCCAAGAGTAAGCCTAATCCAAGGGGGGGTGGATGTAGTGCCTACCCTCATTCACATCTTTTCTAGACTTATTGTTGCTATTATTATCAGACTTTGATGGACTAGTATTATGTTGATGGATTAGTGGTATTATTTTGAGACTATCAGATATTATGTTATGGATTCAGTGGTTATATGATGTGATCATTTAGATTTTACATTTCATGCATACATGATGATCATTATATTATTTTTAGTTATTAATGATGATTAGTTAGATGGTTTATTATCTCATGTGTTTTATTATGGATACTTACCCCATACTTGCATGTGTATGGTGTGCATGTTTTCTTATTGTATGGCATTTCTGATGTGGTTAAGGAAGGGAGTCATAGTCACCTGCTTAGTCAGGATCTACACGATGTACCACTTCTTGCCATTGTCTATTTAGCTTAGCATTATATATTGTATGTACATGCATGGTTTTTCTGTAGGTTGCAGGTACCGGGTATCGACTTCTCTAAATTGCCAAGATGAGCGTACCCTATTATACTATCTCAATGATAAGAGAAGGGAAATAAATTCTCAAGTCCAAATCCCAAACCTACACACCATTCATCCTAGTGAGTTAGGACAAGTATCAGAGTTGAATACCCATCGAATATGTTGGATGACATATTTCATGATTTTTAACCCTTTACACTGATTTTGTATGATTTGTTCTATGATAGGTTTTCATATTTTATCTTGGAGGTCTATGGTGAATTGTTTATTAATTAAGTCTTAATAAATAGATTTAATTAATAAATTATTTATTTTGGAGAAAATTAATAAAATATCATGATCTTTGATATTTTGAGTATAATTAATTAAATGAGAATTAATTGAGAAAAAAGAATTAAATAAAAGAAAATAGAAAATTAAAATTAATAATAATTATAAAATAATAATAAAATAATAAATAAATAATAATAATAAAAGTTATAAAAATTAAAATAAAATTTATAAAAAAATTAAAATGAAAGTTATAAAATTTAAATGAAAATTATTTAAAAAGTAAATTGGAGTTATAAGCTTGCATGAGAATTAACGCATTTTCTATTTTTCAAGTGTCAACAACACGGGGGTTAGTGCATCAATTAAGCACATGGTGTCTACAACCCTATGGCTCATCTTGAAGGTTGGAAAAGACTCATGCTTAGTTGGTGACACCTTTTAGCTATTTCTAGAAGCATTCTAGATGTTTCCTGAAAGCTCTTTATATTGAAGCATTCTTAGAAGCTTAGACACAGCGTGGAGAGAAATTGGAGCTTTGGAGGACTCAAGAACTCTGAAGAAGGGAGCTTGCTCTGCAGGATTTCTGAGAAAGAAGCGAATTAGCATCAGAATCCGGGTAGATTCTTGCGATTTTACTTATGCTATTTTTGCATCTTGCATTCCCTATCTTCTTTGTGTCTTCCGTATGTCTTATGAGAAATTTCATATTTTTATGCATTTTCAATATGGGCAATTAAATTTATTTGAGAATTTTATTTGCATAGATCTAAAAGGAAGATGGAGCTAGGGTTTAAATTGTGGCCAAATCTATTAGATTAATATTTGGATAATTTTGTGATTTAAAAACTTATAGGAAAATTCTGAGAACTGAAATTTATATATATTTAGATTTCTAAATCTGAATACATATATATATATATATTCAATTATATATATATATGTCTATAAACTGTGATATTTGATTAAATTTTGTATATATATATATATATATACACGCACACACACACACACACACATATATATATATATATACACATATATACTGTAATATATATATATATATACATATACGTATGCATATATATACATATATATATATATATATATATATATATATATTTCAGCAAAAAATCTGAATGTCACATATTTCACAATGAGCGAATGACGCATCACGATCGAGGAAGGCGTTTTAATAAAACGCAACATTTAAAAATATAATTTAAAATGTGAATGGGTAGAGGGGACGTGATTTTTTTCCCACCCTCGCCAGCGGCAATGCCAAATGGACTGCGGTACCACAGAGTACCTGCGGTCTGTAGTGTACCTACAACTGCAGTGTACCCTGCGATCCACGGGTCACGTATATATGCTTGTTTAAAAGTTCTTTTAACATTTGATATAAATGAAATCGTAATTCGGTTTTCATATGATATTTCATTTCAATCGAATTCGATGTTATTCAATTTTATAAAATGCGATAATATTAAATATCAATGTTATTCGATAATAATAAATATTTATATATTATATATGTATGTATATATATATTTAAATATAAATATATATATATATGTATATATGTAATATGTAAATATGTTATTAATAAATTTAAAATTATTTGATAAAAGATTTAAGAATTCTTTTTTTATAATAATGAATAATTTTGTAATTTTATAATTTAAATATTAAAATTTAATTAATAGTTTTAAATTATAAAATATATAAAGTATATAAAATTTAATTAAAAGTTGGTGGGGAACGATTTCAATAGAATATTGTAATTGGAAATTGGATTTTAGACTTATAAAGGAAAACTTTTATCCATCCAAAAATAATATATGGAAAAACGTACAAAATGTTTCTCTAATTCTTTCTCTAATCTTGGAAACGTAAACTGAGACTTTTGCATTTGAATTCAAATTTGAAAACTTGACAAAAACCAAAACATGTGTTTACATTGTGTATTCTTTATGCTTTTGTTCTAGATTTTGGGTTGACTAGTGTTGACCACTTATAGGACGTCTACCAGAGGCTTGGGGGTTATGTGATTGTGATGTCATGATGATGTTTTAATCTTGATCTTTATAAACCCAACCATGGTTATGTGATGGAATGCTCTATGTATTGGATGTGAATACTGATTGTTATAGTTGAGATTCTTGTGTATGAGACACTTGACCTAACCATTATTTTGGTCATCGATCAGTTATCCTTGGTTATTTTCTAGTCGCCATGATGGGACTAAGATGTGGATTTATTCTTGATGATGTCATGTTGTGACATGTTTGACTCAACCATTTTTGGAGTCTTCGATCAACATGATTGAGATATATTTTGGTTATTGAGAACCATTAGATATTTGATTATTAGTGATACTTCAGTTGCCAATAGAGAGTTGTTGTGGTCATGATTTTCTATGGATGTTAGCTCATGGAGATTTGATGCTTTTATGCATATTTGATGATTTTATTATGGATTATCTTTTGTGATTATGAGATTTATGATTCCATGAGCATTAAGGTAGGATATCTACATGTAGTGATGGGAAGTTGCTTCCAATGGGGGCCGAGGTCCTAAGAGGCTGCCAGGGTAACTCATTGTAAGTTGGATTAATAAGTGATAACATTCACACCTAATACTAACTGAATGAACCTAAAAAGATAAGTGTTTTGTTCTTGCCCATGCCTTGAGTGCTTGTACAGGCTAGGATGGGAATAGTGAGACGCATGGTTGCGACCTTGCATTCCATAGTATGCCTTGTCAGTATGAGAGGATACTAGTGGCCGCATGAGATCAGTATGGACCCGTGGAGTTTGGCTAACTGCCAGGGTAACTTGTACGTGATAAATGTGATGATACTTTCCCACTTGCATAGTAGGTTCCTACATGTCATTGTGTGCCTCTGGGAAGTAGATGTCAATTTTGTGATTGGAACCTTTGAGTTAGTATACTTTTAGGATTCTTGGACTTATAGAGATATGTGCTATGTGATTTTGATAGCTTGTTTGGGACTTGAGATTATCTGCTTAGCACGGTGGGAGTGGACCAATTAGGTACCACGCGGTCAGGTGGTAGTGTATTTTCCACTCTTATCATTTGAGACTCATTGAGACATCGTGGCTGATGCGTCCTTCATGATGGTGGATATGTATCCTTTCATTGATGATTAGCATATGTTAGATGATGTTATCTTATGATTATATTTGCATGTTAGATTACTTTCTACATATGATGTTGTATATGTTAGGAGAGACATTCCTACTATGTTAATACCAATGATCTCTTCAATGATTTGGGATGTTAGGAACGGAGGAATGGCTAGGATCCATGATGGTCTAGTGATGCTATTAACAGTTGGGAGGAACCATGCACTTAGTTTATTTTGTTTGATCTTTATGATGGATGTATATGTCTTCTATGATGATGTATAATGTGATTATCTCTACTTTGATGTATAATAGATTGGAATAGGATGATGTACCTTATTGTACATATGTATATTCTTTGAGCTTGTCATACCCTGTGATATGTACAGAGGATGATTGAGCATTTGGAAATGTAATGGTAAAACATTGGACTTATCATTATTGTTTCATGTGGATGTTGTACTAGATGGATTCTTGTATGTAATTCAATGTTATGGAATCTTTAAAGAATGTAATATGTTATGTATGTTATGTTTACTCTCAGATGAACAATGTTATTGCTTCCGTTATTGTGAATAAGTTATGTATGGTATTTACTTTCATGTAAAAAAACAAAATGATACCAAACTTAGTGAAATTCTAGGTTAATTCTTTGGATCCCTTGGCAGGGCATTACACTGAACTTCACCTTTAATCCTAACCATTGATTGAAATTGATCTCAACTGTTGATGAATTCCAGGAAAGTCTATTTAAAAGACCGTCATCTCTTCATCTTAAAAGGTTGAATGAGAATTTGCATCGAAGTGTTGCTAGAATTCATACTGAGCTTTGCTCATATTCACATATGCAGAGATCAAGTTTGACCAAAAGTTGACCAAATTTAACCACAGTTGACTTGAGTTGACTAGTTTCGAAAAGAATTTTGAAAAAATTAAACGAAATTATTTAATTAAATGGAGTACTTACTTCTAATTAATTAAACAAAGTTATTTAATTAAATGAGAAGCCATTCCTAATTAATTAAATGTAGTTATTTAATTAAATAAGAAAAGTGTCTCTAATTAATTAAAGATTATTTAATTAAATAGAAAAAGTATTTATCAGAGCAGATCTCATTTTATCAAATTAAATATCTCAACAAAATCTCTCTTTAGTTCAAAAAGGGAAATTTCAAGTGCACTATTGATCAAAAATGAGTTAAATTAGTTAACTCCTTTTTCTACTCAAATTGTATCAATTAACTCCTTATTTTACTTAAATTAAATCTGTTAACTCCTTTTAATTTGGAAATCTCCCTTTATGATTGAACTTCACCTTTAATCCTGATCGTTGATTGAAATCGATCTCAACCGTTGATAAATTTTAAAAAAGTCTATTTAAGAGACCCTCATCTCTTCATTTTGAATGGTTGAATGAGAAATTGCATCGAATTGTTGCTGGAATTCATACTCACATTTGCTCAATTCACATATGCAGAGATCAAGTTTGACCAAAAGTTGACTAGATTTAACCACGGTTGACTCTAGTTGACGAGTTTCGAAAAGAATTTTGAAATAATTAAACGAAATTATTTAATTAAATGGAGTACTTACTTCTAATTAATTAAACAAAGTTATTTAATTAAATGAGAAGGCATTCCTAATTAATTAAATGAAGTTATTTAATTAAATAGAAAAAGTAATTGTGAGAGCATATATTATTTTATTAAATTAAATATCTCAACAAAATGTCTCTTCAGTTCAAAAAGGGAAATTTCTAGTTCACTATTGATAAAAAATGAGTTAAATCAATTAACTCCTTTTTCAACTCAAATTGAATCAGTTAACTCTTTATTTTACTCAAATTAAATCTGTTAACTCCCTTTAATTTGGAAATCTTCCTTTATGACTAAACTTCACCTTTAATCTTGACCATTGATTGAAATCGATCTCAACCATTGATGAATTCCAGAAAAGTCTATTTAAGAGACCCACATCTCTTCATTTTGAAAGGTTGAATGAGAATTTGCATCGAATTGTTGCTGCAATTCATACTCACATTTGCTCATATTCACATACACAAAGATAAAGTTTGACAAAAAGTTGACTAGATTTAACCACGGTTGACTTGAGTTGACTAGTTACGAAAAAAAATTTGAAATAATTAAATGAAATTATTTAATTAAATCAAGTACTTACTTTAAATTAACTAAACAAAGTTATTTAATTAAATGAGAAGCCATTCCTAATTATTTAAATAAGAAAAGTGTCTCTAATTAATTAAAGATTATTTAATTAAATAGAAAAAGTAATTATGAAAGCATATCTCATTTTATTAAATTAAATATCTCAACAAAATCTCTCTTCAATTCAAAAAGAAAAATTTTCAATTCACGATTGATCAAAAATGAGTTAAATCAGTTAACTCCTTTTTCTACTCAAATTGAATCAGTTAACTCCTTATTTTACTCAAATTAAATTTGTTAACTCCCTTTAATTTGGAAATCTCCCTTTATGACTGAACTTCACCTTTAATCCTGACCGTTGATTGAAATCGATCCAAACTGTTGATGAATTCCAGGAAAGTCTATTTAAGAGACCCTCTTCCCTTCATTTTGAAAGGTTGAATGAGAATTTGCATCGAATTGTTGCTGGAATTCATACTCACATTTGCTCATATTCACATACGCAGAGATCAAGTTTGACCAAAAGTTGACCAGATTTAACCACGGTTGACTTGAGTTGACTAGTGTCAAATTTTTTTTTGAAATAATTAAACAAAATTATTTGATTAAATGGAATACTTACTTCTAATTAATTAAAGAAAGTTATTTACTTAAATGAGAAGCCATTCCTAATTAATTAAATGAAGTTATTTAATTAAATAAGAAAAGTGTCTCTAATTAATTAAAGATTATTTAATTAAATATAAAAAGTAATTATGAGAGCATATCTCATTTTATTAAATTAAATATCTCAACAAAATCTCTCTTCAATTCAAAAAGGGAAATTTCTAGTTCACTATTGATCAAAAATGAGTTAAATCAGTTAACTCCTTTTTCTACTCAAATTGAATAAGTTAACTCCTTATTTTACTAAACTTAAATCTGTTAGCTCCATTTAATTTTAAAATCTTCCTTTATGACTGAACTTCACCTTTATTCCTGACCGTTGATTGAAATCAATCTCAACCGTTGATAAATTCTAGGAAAGTCTATTTAAGAGACCCTCATCTCTTCATTTTGAAAGCTTGAATGAGAATTTGCATCGAATTGTTGCTAGAATTCATACTCACATTTGCTCATATTCACATACGCAAAGATCAAGTTTGACCAAAAGTTGACCGAATTTAACTACGGTTGACTTGAATTGACTAGTTTCGAAAAGAATTTTTAAATAATTAAAAAAAATTATTTAATTAAATGGAGTACTTACTTCTAATTAATTAAACAAAGTTATTTAATTAAATGAGAAGCCATTCCTAATTAATTAAATGTAGTTATTTAATTAAATCAAAAAAGTGTCTCTAATTAATTAAAACTTATTTAATTAAATAGAAAAAGTAATTATGAGAGCATATCTCATTTTATTAAATTAAATATCTCAACAAAATGTCGCTGGAGTTCAAAAAGGGAAATTTCTTGTTCACTATTGATAAAAAATGAGTTAAATCAGTTAACACCTTTTTCTACCCAAATTGAATCAGTTAACTCTTTATTTTACTCAAATTAAATCTGTTAACTCTCTTTAATTTGGGAATCTCCCTTTATGACTAAACTTCACCTTAAATCTTTATTGTTGATTGAAATCGATCTCAACCCTTGATGAATTCTACGAATGTCTATTTAAGAGACCCTCATCTCTTCATTTTGAAAGGTTGAATGAGAATTTGCATCGAATTTTTGTTACAATTCATACTCACATTTGCTCATATTCACATACGCAAAGATCAAGTTTGACCTAAATTTGACCAGATTTAACCACAGTTGACTTGAGTTGGCTAGTTTCGAAAAGAATTTTGAAATAATTAAATGAAATTATTTAATTAAATTGATTACTTAGTTCTAATTAATTAAAAAAAGTTATTTAACTAAATGAGAAGCCATTCCTAATTAATTAAATGAAGTTATTTAATTAAATAAAAAAAGTGTCTCTAATTAATTAAAGATTATTTAATTAAATAGAAAAAGTAATTATAAGAGCATATCTCAGTTTATTAATTTAAATATCTCAACAAAATCTCTCTTCAGTTTATAAAGGGAAATTTTCAGTTCACTAATTATAAAAAATGAGTTAAATCAGTTAACTACTTTTTCTACTCAAATTGAATCAGTTAACTCCTTATTTTACTCAAATTAAATCTTTTAACTCCCTTTAATTTGGAAATCTCTCTTTATGACTAAACTTCACCTTTAATCCTGACCGTTGATTGAAATCGATCTCAACCGTTGATGAATTACAAGAAATTCTATTTAAGAGACCCTCATCTCTTCATTTTGAAAGGTTGAATGAGAATTTGCATCAAATTGTTGCTGGAATTCATACTCACATTTGCTCATATTCACATATGCAAAGATCATGTTTGACCAAAAGGTTACTAGATTTAACCACGGTTGACTTGAGGTGACTAGTTTCGAAAACAATTTTGAAATAATTAAACAAAATTATTTAATTAAAAGGAGTACTTACTTCTAATTAATTAAACAAAGTTATTTAATTAAATGAGAAGCAATTCCTAATTAATTAAATGAAGTTATTTAATTAAATAAGAAAAGTGTCTCTAATTAATCAAAAATTATTTAATGAAATAGAAAAAGTAATTGTGAGAGCTTATCTCATGTTATTAAATTAAATATCTCAACAAAATATCTCTTCAGTTCAAAAAGGGAAATTTCCAGTTCACTATTGATCAAAAATGAGTTAAATCAGTTAACTCCTTTTTCTACTCAAATTGAATTGGTTAACTCCTTATTTTACTCAAATTAAATCTTTTAACTCCCTTTAATTTAGAAACATCCCTTTATGACTGAACTTCACGTTTAATCCTGACCATTGATTGAAGTCGATCTCAACCGTTGATGAATTCTAGGAAAGTCTATTTAAGAGACCCTCATCTCTTCATTTTGAAAGCTTGAATGAGAATTTGCATCAAATATTTGCTGAAATTCATACTCACATTTGCTCATATTCACATATGCAAAGATCAAGTTTCACCAAAAGTTGACCAGATTTAACCATGGTTGACTTGAGTTGATTTGTTTCAAAATTTTTTTAAAAATAATTAAACGAAATTATTTAATTAAATGGAGTACTTACTTCTAATTAATTAAACAAAGTTATTTAATTAAATGAGAAGCCATTGCTAATTAATTAAATGAAGTTATTTAATTAAATATGAAAATTGTCTCTAATTAATTAAAGATTATTTAATTAAATAGAAAAAGTAATTATGAGAGCATATCTCATTTTATTAAATTAAATATCTCAACAAAATCTCTCTTCAGTTCAAAAAGGGAAATTTCCAGTTCACTATTGATAAAAAATGAGTTAAACGAGTTAACTCCTTTTTCTACTCAAATTGAATCAGTTAACTCCTTATTTTACTCAAATTAAATTTGTTAACCCCTTTAATTTGGAAATCTCCTTTTATGACTAAACTTCACCTTTAATCCTGACCGTTGATTGAAATCGATCTCAACTTTTGATGAATTCCAAGAAAGTCTACTTAAGAGACCCTCATCTCTTCATTTTGAAAGGTTGAATGAGAATTTGCATTGAATTGTTGCTGAAATTCATACTCACATTTGCTCATATTCACATATGCAAAGATCATGTTTGACCAAAAGGTTACCAGATTTAACCACAGTTGACTTGAGGTGACTAGTTTCGAAAAGAATTTTGAAATAATTAAACAAAATTATTTAATTAAATGGAGTACTTACTTCTAATTAATTAAATGAGAAGTCATTCTTAATTAATTAAATGAAGTTATTTAATTAAATAAAAAAGTTTGTCTCTAATTAATTAAAGATTATTTAATTAAATAGAAAAAGTAATTATGAGAGCATATCTCATTTTATTAATTTAAATATCTCAACAAAATCTCTCTTCAGTTCAAAAAGGAAAATTTCCAGTTCACTATTGATAAAAAATGAGTTAAATCAGTTAACTCCTTTTTCTACTCAAATTGAATTAGTTAACTCCTTATTTTACTCAGATTAATTCTGTTAACACGCTTTAGTTTGGAAATCTCCCTTTATGACTGAACTTCACCTTTAATCCTGACCGTTGATTGAAATTGATCTAAACCGTTGATGAATTCCAGGAAACTCTATTTAAGAGACCCTCATCTCTTCATTTTGAAAGTTTGAATGAGAATTTGCATCGAATTTTTGCTAGAATTCATACTCACATTTGCTTATATTCACATACGCAAAGATCAAGTTTGACCAAAAGTTTACCAAATTTAACCACGGTTGAATTGAGTTGACTAGTTTCAAACTTTTTTTTGAAATAATTAAATGAAATTATTTAATTAAATGGAGTACTTACTTCTAATTAATTAAACAAAGTTATTTAATTAAATGAGATGCCATTCCTAATTAATTAAAAGAAGTTATTTAATTAAATAAGAAAAGTGTCTCTAACTAATTGAAGATTATTTAATTAAATAGAAAAAGTAATTATGAGAGCATATCTCATTTTATTAGTTTAAATATCTCAACAAAATCTCTCTTCAGTTGAAAAAGGAAAATTTTCAGTTCACTATTGATCTAAAATGAGTTAAATGAGTTAACTCTTTTTTCTACTCAAATTGAATTAGTTAACTCCTTATTTTACTCAAATTAAATCTGTTAACTCTCTTTTATTTGGAAATCTCCCTTTATGACTGAACTTCACTTTTAATCCTGACCGTTGATTGAAATCGATCTCAACCATTGATGAATTCCACGAAAGTCTTTATAAGAGACCCTCATCTCTTCATTTTGAAAGGTTGAATGAGAATTTGCATCGAATTGTTGCTGAAATTCATACTCACATTTTTTCATATTCACATATGCAAAGATCAAGTTTGACCAAAAGTTGACGAGATTTAACCACGGTTGACTTGAGTTGACTAGTTTCGAAAAATAATTAAACAAAATTGTTTAATTAAATGGAGTACTTACTTCTAATTAATTAAACAAAGTTATATAATTAAATGAGAATTCATTCCTAATTAACTAAATGAATTTATTGAATTAAATAAGAAAAGTGTCTCTAATTAATTAAAGATTATTTAATTAAATAGAAAAAGTAATTATGAGAGCATATCTCATTTTATTAAATTAAATATCTCAACGAAATCTCTCTTCAGTTCAAAAAGGGAAATTACCAGTTCACTATTGATAAAAAATGAGTGAAATCAGTTAACTCCTTTTTCTACTCAAATTGAATCAGTTAACTCCTTATTTTTTTCAAATTAAATCTATTAACTCCCTTTAATTTAGAAATCTCCTTTCATGACTGAACTTCACCTTTAATCCTGACCATTGATTGAAATCGATCTCAATCGTTGATAAATTCCAAGAAAGTCTATTTAAGAAACCCTCATCTCTTCATTTTGAAAGGTTGAATGAGAATTTGCATCGAATTGTTGTTGGAATTCATACTCACATTTGCTCATATTCACATATGCAAAGATCAAGTTTGACCAAAAGTTGACCACATTTAACCACGGTTGACTTGAGTTGACTAGTTTTAATTTTTTTTTAAAAAATAATTAAATGAAATTATTTAATTAAATGAAGTACTTACTTCTAATTAATTAAACAAAGATATTTAATTAAATGAGAAGCCAATCCTAATTAATTAAATGAAGTTATTTAATTAAATAAGAAAAGTGTCTCTAATTAATCAAAGATTATTTAATTAAATAGAAAAAGTAATTGTGAGAGCATATCTCATGTTATTAAATTAAATATCTCAAAAAAATATCTGTTCAGTTCAAAAAGGGAAATTTCTAGTTTACTATTGACCAAAAATAAGTTAAATCACTTAACTCCTTTTTCTAATCAAATTGAATCGGTTAACTCCTTATTTTAGTCAAATTAAATCTATTAACTCCCTTTAATTTAGAAATCTCCCTTTATGACTAAACTTCACCTTTAATCCTAACCATTGATTGAAATCAATCTCAATCGTTGATGAATTCCAAGAAAGTCTATTTCAGAGACCCTCATCTCTTCATTTTGAAAGGTTGAATGAGAATTTGCATCGAATTGTTGCTAGAATTCATACTCACATGTAACGCCCCGCCAAGAGATCCAAAAGAATTAACCTAAAGTTTTACTAAGTTTGCTAAAAAAAAAATTTTTAAAGTAAGAATGTATAACATACATATCAAACACATAGTAGTTTAAAGTTTTCATTCTAGTTCAACTAGTTAACACTAGTAGCGTTCCAATATACCCAGAGCTCCCAATGTAGAATCTCAGGCTCTGATACCATACACATGCAGTACAGGGTAAGTATCCATAAGAAAGCACATGTGATAATAAACCATCTAACTAATCATCATCGATAATTGAAAACATTGAATAATCATCATACATCCATGAAATATAGAGTACCAAGTAATCTCATCATATAATAAATTGAGTGTAAAACAACATCTGATAATCTGAAAGTAATGCTACTAAACATCAAGTATAAAATTGGCCTAAAAGAGTTTGGCAATTAAAACAAAAAATGTGAACTAGGGGCAGGCACTACATCCACCCCCCCTAGACTTAAGCTTACTCTTGGAAGCGTACATGAATGATAAAACTAAGGGTCTCACTGTGTGGGTCCCATGGGAACCTTTCCCCTGCAGGAGGATGTGTCTCCACTGAGAACACTCTTTGGGATCTACCCATATCGCCAACCGTAGGTTCTGAAGCTGCGGGTCTCTGACGCAAGGGTTGAGGTTTCCTTTGAGGACCATGAGACACCTTGTGTCTACGTTGTCCACATATGAAACACTCTCCCTCGAAGCTCCTCTGAATTTTAGGTGCACTAGACTGCAAGAAACTACCCCCACTAGGATAAGGTTGAACACTCTAAGACGGTCGATCATACTGGTTGGGCTTGTTGCGATGAACCTTGTGATAGTTCCTAGCATTGGAACCATTGCCACCATACTGTGCTGGAGGATAATTTTCTTCCTGCCGCTGATTACCCCTAGAAGGAGGTTTCCTATTGCCACCTACACCTTGATTACCCA
Organism: Cupressus sempervirens; assembly: GCA_028749045.1. Lineage (NCBI taxonomy): Eukaryota > Viridiplantae > Streptophyta > Pinopsida > Cupressales > Cupressaceae > Cupressus > Cupressus sempervirens. The sequence goes on along the minus strand of CM053791.1, from coordinate 105,779,660 downwards.
GATATAGCTGGTAACGCTGGTGCCGATTATTACGCCATGCATTACGAGCTTGACGAGAGTTCATGCTCTTAGGTCTATACTCAAGTCCTGCCTGAGGTGCTCTATCATGGTCATGAATATGAGGTAGGCGATCAATGATGGTCTGTAACATTTGCCTTAGATCATCCTCCTCAGAGACAACTTGTTGCTCTCTATAGTACTCTTCCTTATGCTCACTGACATGCTCTTCCCTATTCCCATCTTGGATAGGTTCTTCATGGATAGACTCATGGAAACTGATAGCATCTTGTATTTGGATATTATTGTAGGATGATATCTAGGGCGAGATCTTCTGTTATAAGCCATAGCCCAGACCATGGTGAAGGACCATATGTAATGCCCTGCCAAGAGATCCAAAAGAATTAACCTAAAGTTTTACTAAGTTTGCTAAACTTTTTTTTTTTTAAAGTAAGAATGTATAACATACATATCAAACACATAGTAGTTTAAAGTTTTCATTCTAGTTCAACTAGTTAACATTAGTGGCGTTCCAATATACCCAAAGCACCCAATGTAGAAACTCGGGCTCTGATACCATACACATGCAGTACAGGGTAAGTATCCATAAGAAAGCACATGTAATAATAAACCATCTAACTAATCATCATCAATAATTGAAAATATTGAATAATCATCATACATCCATGAAATATAGAGTCCCAAGTAATCTCATCATGTAATAAATCGAGTGTAAAACAACATCTGATAATCTGAAAGTAATGCTACTAAACATCAAGTATAAAACTGGCCTAAAAGAGTTTGGCAATTAAAACAAAAAATGTGAACTAGGGGCAGGCACTACATCACATTTGCTCATATTCACATACGCAAAGATCAAGTTTGACCAAAAGTTGACCATATTTAACCACAATTGACTTGAGTTGACTAGTTTTGAAAAGAATTTTGAAATAATTAAATGAAACTATTTAATTAAATGGAGTACTCATTTCTAATAAATTAAACAAAGTTATTTAATTAAATGAGAAGCCATTCCTAATTAATTAAATAAAGTTATTTAATTAAATAAGAAAAGTGTCTCTAATTAATTAAAGATTATTTAATTTAATAGAAAAAGTAATTATGAGAGCATATCTCATTTTATTAAATTAAATATCTCAACAAAATATCTCTTTAGTTCAAAAAGAGAAATTTCCAATGCACTATTGATCAAAAATGAGTTAAATTAGTTAACTCCTTTTTCTACTCAAATTGAATCAGTTAACTCCTTATTTTACTCAAATTAAATCTGTTAACTCTCTTTAATTTGGAAATCTTCCTTTATGACTCAATTTCACCATTAATTTTGATCGTTGATTGAAATCGATCTCAACCATTGATGAATTCCAGAAAAGTCTATTTAAGAGACCCTCATCTCTTCATTTTGAAAGGTTGAATGAAAATTTGCATCGAATTGTTGCTGGAATTCATACTCACATTTGCTCATATTCACATACGCAAAGATCAAGTTTGACCAAAAGTTGACCAGATTTAACCACGGTTGACTTGAGTTGACTAGTTTCGAAAAAAAATTTGAAACAATTAAACAAAATTATTTAATTAAATGGAGTACTTACTTCTAATTATTTAAACAAAGTTATTTAATTAAATGAGAAGCCATTCCTAATTAATTAAATGAAGCTATTTAATTAAATAAGAAATTTGTCTCTAATTAATTGAAGATTATTTAATGAAATAGAAAAAGTAATTATGAGAGCATATCTCATTTTATTAAATTAAATATCTCAACAAAATCTCTCTTCAGTTCAAAAAGGGAAATTAAATGTTCACTATTGATAAAAAATGAGCCAAATCAATTAACTCCTTTTTCTAGTCAAATTGAATCAATTAACTCCTTATTTTACTCATATTAAATTTGTTAACTCCCTTTAATTTGGAAATCTCCACTTATGACTGAACTTCACCTTTAATCCTGACCGCTGATTGAAATCGATCTCAACTATTGATGAATTCCAAGAAAGTCTATTTAAGAGACCCTCATCTCTTCATTTTGAAAGGTTGAATGAGAATTTCCATCGAATGTTGCTGGAATTCATACTCACATTTGGTCATATTCACATTCGCAAAGATCAAGTTTGACCAAAAGTTGACCAGATTTAACCAAGGTTGACTTGAGTTGACTAGTTTTGAAAAGAATTTTGAAATAATTAAATGAAATTACTTAATTAAATGGAGTACTTACTTCTAATTAAATAAACAAAGTTATTTAATTAAATGAGAAGCCATTCTTAATTAATTAAATGAAGTTATTTAATTAAACAAGAAAAGTGTCTCTAATTAATTAAAGATTACTTAATTAAATAGAAAAAGTAATTATGAGAGCATATCTCATTTTATTAAATTAAATATCTCAACAAAATCTCTCTTCAGTTCAGAAAGGAAAATTTCTAGTTCACTATTGATAAAAAATGAGTTAAATCAGTTAACTCTTTATTCTACTCAAATTGAATCAATTAACTCCTTATTTTACTCGAATTAAATCTATTAACACCCTTTAATTTAGAAATCTCTCTTTATGATTGAACTTCACCTTTAATCCTGACCGTTGATTGAAATTGATCTCAATGGTTGATGAATTCCAGGAAAGTCTATTTAAGAGACCCTCATCTCTTCATTTTGAAAGGTTGAATGAGAACTTGCATCGAATTGTTAATAGAATTCATACTCACATTTGCTCATATTCACATACGCAAAGATCAAGTTTGACCAAAAGTTAACTTGATTTAACCACGGTTGACTTGAGTTGACTAGTTTCGAAAAGAATTTTAAAATAATTAAACGAAATTACTTAATTAAATGGAGTACTTAGTTCTAATATATTAAACAAAGTTATTTAATTAAATGAGAAGCCATTCCTAATTAATTAAATGAAGTTATTTAATTAAATGAAAAACGTCTCTCTAATTAGTTAAAGATTACTTAATTAAATAAAAAAAGTAATTATGAGAGCATATCTCATTTTATTAAATTAAATATCTCAAGAAAATCTCTCTTCAGTTCAAAAAGGGAAATTTCTAGTTCACTATTGATAAAAAATGAGTTAAATCAGTCAACTCCTTTTTCTACTCAAATTGAATCAATTAACTCCTTGTTTTACTCAAATTAAATATGTTAACTCCCTTTAATTTGGAAGGCTCCCTTTATAACTGAACTTCACTTTTAATCCTGACTGTTGATTGAAATCAATCTCAACTGTTGATGAATTTCAAGAGAGTCTATTTAAGAGACCCTCATCTCTTCATTTTGAAACGTTAAATGAGAATTTGCATCGAATTGTTGTAATTCAACCTCACATTTGCTCATTTTCACATATGCAAAGATCAAGTTTGACCAAAAGTTGACCAGATTTAACCACGGTTGACTTGAGTTGACTAGTTTCGAAAAGAATTTTGAAATAATTGAACGAAATTATTTAAATAAATGGAGTACTTACTTCTAATTAATTGAACAAAGTTATTTAATTAAATGAGAAGCCATTCCTAATTAATTAAATGAAGTTATTTAATTAAATAAGAAAAGTGTCTCTAATTAATTAAAGATTATTTAAATAAATAGAAAAAGTAATTATGAAAGCATATCTCATTTTATTAAATTAAATATCTGAACAAAATCTCTCTTCAATTCAAAAATGGAAATTTTCAATACACTATTGATAAAAAATTAGTTAAATGAGTTAACTCCTTTTTCTACTCAAATTGAATCAGTTAACTCCTTATTTTACTCAAATTAAATCTGTTAACTTCCTTTAATTTGAAAATCTCCCTTTATGACTGAAATTCACCTTTAATTCTGACTGTTGATTGAAATCGATCTCAATCGTTGATGAATTTCAAGAAAGTCTATTTAAGAGACCCTCATCTCTTTATTTTAAAAGGTTGAATGACAATTTGCATCGAATTGTTGCTGGAATTCATGCTCACATTTGCTCATATTCACATACGCAAAATTTAAGTTTGACCAGATTTAACCACAGTTGACTTGCGTTGACTAGTTTCGAAAAGAATTTTGAAATAATTAAATGAAATTATTTAATTAAATGGTCTACTTACATCTAATTGATTAAACAAAGTTATTTAATTAAATGAGAAGCCATTCCCAATTAATCAAATGAAGTTATTTAATTAAATAAGAAAATTGTCTCTAATTAATTAAAGATTGTTTAATTAAATAGAAAAAGTAATTATGAGAGCATATCTCATTTTATTAAATTAAATATCTCAGCAAAATCTCTTTTCATTTCAAAGAGATAAATTTCCAGTTCACTATTGATCAAAAATGAGTTAAATCAGTTAACTCCTATTTCTACTCAAATTGAATCAGTTAACTCCTTATTTTACTCAATTAAATCTGTTAACTCCATTTAATTTGAAAATCTCCCTTTATGACTGAACTTCGCCTTTAATCCTGACCATTGATTGAAATCGATCTCAACCGTTGATGAATTCCAAGAAAGTCTATTTAAAAGACCCTCATCTCCTCATTTTGAAAGGTTCAACAAGAATTTGCATCGAATTGTTGCTGGAATTCATACTCACATTTGCTCATATTCACATATGCAAAGATCAAGTTTGACCATAAGTTGACCAGATTTAACCACGGTTGACTTTAGTTGACTAGTTTTGAAAAGAATTTTGAAATAATTAAACGAAATTATTTAATTAAATGAAGTACTTACTTCTAATTAATTGAACAAAGTTATTTAATTAAATGAGAAGCCATTCCTAATTAATTAAATGAAGTTATTTAATTCAATAAAAAAAATGTCTCTAATTAATTAAAGATTATTTAATTAAACAGAAAACGTAATTATGAGAGCATATCTCATTTTATTTAATTAAATATCTCAACAAAATCTTTCTTCAGTTCAAAAAGAGAAATTTTCAGTTCACTAATTATAGAAAATGAGTTAAATCAGTTAACTCCTTTTTCTACTCAAATTAAATCAGTTAACTCCTTATTTTACTCAAATTAAATCTGTTAACTCCCTTTAATTTGGAAATCTCTCTTTATTACTGAACTTCACCCTTAATCCTGACCGATGATTGAAATGGATCTCAACCGTTGATGAATTCCAAAAAAGTCTATTTAAGAGACCCTTATCTCTTCATTTTGAAAGGTTGAATGAGAATTTGCATCAAATTGTTGCTTGAATTCATACTGACATTTGGTCATATTCGCATACGCAAAGATCAAGTTTGACCAAAATTTGACCAGATTTAACCATGGTTGCCTATTTTCGAAAAGAATTTTGAAATAATTGAACGAAATTATTTAATTAAATGGAGTACTTACTTTTAATTAATTGAACAAAGTTATTTAATTAAATGAGAAGCTATTCATAAATAATTAAATGAAGTTATTTAATTAAATAAGAAAAATGTCTCTAATTAACTCCTTAGTTTACTCAAATTAAATCTGTTAACTCCCTTTAATTTGAAAATCTCCTTTTATGACTAAACTTCACCTTTAATCCTGACCGTTGATTGAAATCGATCTCAACTATTGATGAATTCTAAGAAAGTCTATTTAAGAGACCCTCACCTCTTCATTTTGAAAGGTTGAATGAGAATTTGCATCGAATTGTTGCTAGAATTCATACTCACATTTGCTCATATTCACATACGCAAAGATCAAGTTTGACCAAAAGTTGACTAGATTTAACCACGGTTGACTTGAGTTGACTAGTTTCGAAAAGAATTTTGAAATAACTAAACGAAATTATTTAATTAAATGGAGTACTTACTTCTAATTAAGTAAACAAAGTTATTTAATTAAATTAGAAGCCATTCCTAATTAATTAAATGAAGTTATTTAATTAAATAAGAAAAGTGTTTCCAATTAAGTAAAGATTATTTAATTAAATAGAAAAAGTAACTATGAGAGCATATCTCATTTTATTAAATTAAATATCTTAACAAAATCTCTCTTCAGTTCAAAAAGGGAAATTTTCAATTCACTATTGATCAAAAATGAGTTAAATAAGCTAACTCCTCTTTCTACTCAAATTGAATCGGTTAACTCCTTATTTGACTCAAATTAAATCTGTTAACTCTCTTTAATTTGGAAATCTCCCTTTATGACTAAACTTCACCTTTAATCCTAACCTTTGATTGAAATCAATCTCAACTGTTGATGAAATCCTGGAAAGTCAATTTAAGAGACCCTCATCTCTTTATTTTCAAAATTTGAATGAGAATTTGCATCAAATTGTTGCTAGAATTCATACTCACATTTGCTCATATTCACATACGCAAAGATCAAGTTTGACCAAAAGTTGACCAGATTTGACCACGGCTTACTTGAGTTCACTAGTTTCGAAAATAATTTTGAAATAATTAAACAAAATTATTTAATTAAATGAAGTACTTACTTCTAATTAATTAAACAAAGTTATTTAATTAAATTAGAAGCTATTCATAATTAATTAAATGAAGTTATTTAATTAAATAAGAAAAGTGTCTATAATTAATTAAAGATTATTTAATTAAATAGAAAAAGTAATTATGAGAGCATATCTGATTTTATTAAATTAAATATCTCAACAAAATCTCTTTTCAGTTCAGAAAGGGAAATTTTCATTTCGCTATTGATCAAAAATGAGTTCAATGAGTTAACTCATTTTTCTATTCAAATTGAATCAATTAACTATTTATTTTACTCAAATTAAATCTGTTAACTCCCTTTAATTTGGAAATCTCTCTTTATGACTGAACTTCACCTTTAATCCTGACCGTTGATTGAAATCGATCTCAACCGTTGATGAATTTCAGGAAAGTCTATTTAAGAGACCCTCATCTCTTCATTTTGAAAGGTTGAATGAGAATTTGCATCGAATTGTTGCTGAAATTCATACTCACATTTGCTCATATTCACATATGCAAAGATCAAAATTGACCAAAAGTTGACCAGATTTAACCATAGTTGACTTGAGTTGACTAATTTAGAAAAGAATTTTGAAATAATTAAATGGAATTATTTAATTAAATGGAGTACTTACTTCTAATTAATTAAAGATTATTTAATTAAATAGAAAAAGTAATTATGAGAGCATATCTCATTTTATTAAGTTAAATATCTCAACAAAATCTCTCTTCAGTTGAAAAAGAGAAATTTTCAGTTCATTTTTGATCAAAAATGAGTTAAATCAGTTTGTAGACACCTAAAAACCTTTAGAAATTAAAGTATTTTTATTTTCTGAAAAGTCCTGATGACATCATCATTAATTAATTAATTAATTAATTTTTATGCCATTAAATCCCTTTATTTTAATAAAAAATATTTAATGGAATCCCTCTCAAAATTTTTAAATCTTATTTAAACATTATTTCCTTATTTATTAATTATTTAATTAATAAATTGACCAAAAATCCTAAAATAAATTAAAAAATTATTTTTTGGCCCAAAACTTGGCCAATTTCCTTATGACCAATAACCTCTTCCAAAATCTTCTAATCCTTCTTTAATTTCGATTAAAGGCTAATCCCATCATTTCCTACCCCTAATCCCAACTCAAAATATTTAATTAAGATTAAATATTAATCCTCATGTTTATTAAAAAAGTTTTAATAAATATCTCCTCAACCCAAACCCTTGAAATAAATAAAACTTTATTTATTTCCTAAAAATCTAATTTATCCTCATCCTAAGAAGTTCTAGACTCTTCTAGAAAGTCTTCATCCTCATCCTAGAAAATTCTAGACTATTCTAGAAAGTCTTTATCCTCATCCAATGTCTAGACTCTTCTAGGAGATGTCTTTAAACCTAATCCTAATCCCCTCCTAACCTTGCCACATTCCCTAAACATGGGTTAAGAATTACTAACCTAAGCCAAAGTTAACAAATATCTCCTCCTTCACCCACCCTCATTAAATGCCATCCACTTGCCTATCCCTAAGCTAATCCTAAACCATCCTAATCCATCCTCTAATCATTTGCACAAGCCTAAGCAAGCTTAAAACCCTCCTAATCAATTCCAAGTTGAAATTGCTCTCATCACCCTCAAAATATCTCAACCATAAAACTTTATGAAGCCCACTAGACCATAAATGACTCTTCCAAGCCCTTTTATTGCTCTTACAAGTCATTATGAGGGTCTTTATGAAGATTTTATCCCTTGAACCTCCTTTGTTGACTCATCCTTCCCCTTTCTTCCATCCTCTCACCCTATGACATGTGTCACTCCCTGATTGGCTGTAAGGAAGCACAATCCATGTGCTCCCCTCTCATGCAATCTGAGCCCTCCATGAGCTTTTTCCCATCCTTGCATCTTAGCCCTCAATCCCTCAAGCCTCTTGCCTATAAATTGAATCCTTCCCCTTTTCAAAATAACACAATCCATGAAGTAAAGTTATAATGCTATTTTAAGAGCCAAATCCATACTAAAGCCATCTATCCACACTAAAAATCCACAATCATCCATTGAAGCCTTTGGAAGCATATTGAGCATACATCATATCCATTTAGATAAAGCTACTCAACAAGAGAGCTTCTTATTGAGAGAGTCCATTAATGGCTCATATTCTCAATTGAGAGTTCATCTTAGTCTATCTTGAAGTTTATGAATTTTGTTTAGTTTGTAGAAGCTTTATTTAAATTTGGTTTCTATTAGCATACTGACATTGCTCATATACATTTTGGCACGTCCGGTGGGACCCCGCATGGGTCATCTTCATTAGCTTTTTTAGTCAAGTTTTGTATGTCATTTGCTGATTTTGGCTAATTTTGCTTGTTTTTGTGATTGTTAGAATTGTATAAATTGGTTTTGTAGGTCCACATGAGCATGAAGAAGACAAAGGAACTCATAGTCTATCTCATAGTATTTGCAAATTTTTCAAGCTTATAGGTGGACAAAGCACTTGGAATTCTTCTTCCTCTTCTTGTCTATATTCTTCTTATTCCATCTACTTCTTCTTCTTCTTCTTGTGGGAGATCTTGGCCATTTTTTTTTTTAAGGAAGCAAAATCATACACACTTCTTTTTAGTGCTTAAAATGAACCCCCAAATCATACTTAAATCCATTTAAAAATTAAAAATTTGCAAAAAAGAAAAAATCTTTTGACAAGTGAAACTAAACCAATCTAATCATTTGCATCCTTGCAACATCAAGGTTTTAGATGCATTCATGTAAAGTTAGGAACATTTCATTTTTGGGAATTTAAAAAGAACTTCAAGTTTCCATTTCAAAAGGTTCAAAATCAACACTAAGTGCACACTAAAATCTAAATCAAACTCAAAGCATCAATCAAGGATAAAATGAACCTCATTTGAAAATATTTTAAAGTTCTTTTAAAAATCTCATGAAAACTAAGAGTCCTAGAACTTTTGTTATTTGTTCCAAACAAATGTCTTGTTGCAAAATCTTGAATGTTTCTTAGGTTTTTCATGCATCAAAACAATATAGGAATATCATTTTTGGGCTTAAAACATGCAAACTAGAACACAAAATATTGAATGAAAAGCAAAGTTCAAAGAGTCATTTTCACTTTTGAGTCCAAAACAATCTTGAATGATCTAAGGTTAAAACAAAGCACTTCAAAGTTCTTAAAATAACACACAAAATCTCAATCTTGAATGCTCAAAGGAAAAAACTTGAATGTTTAATCACTTGTCTTTGAATGCATGTTGCTAAAATCACTCTTGAGTGCCATGGATTAAAATAAAAGTTTGTTTTTTTTATGAATGCATGATTAAAACAAAAAATCCAATCTTGAATGCCATAGATCAAATAACCATCTTTTGGAGCATAAAAAGAATCTACATTTTTGTAATCTTTTAAGTTATAAAAACAAATAAAAATGCTTTGAGTGAGTTTGTCGTTGGACTCACCCTCTTTAATCACCCATCAATTTAACCATTATTTGCAATCTCAGTGCCATTTATGGGGATGGGTCCACCTAAGAGGGTGTTAAGTGCTCCACGCAAATCAAACTCCACTCACTTGGGTTTTTAGTTGTTTTTCTAAGTTGGAAAATTTCTTGAATGCACATTAATCTCGCTCACACTTCATTTGGGCATAAAAATTGGACAAATCTTGATGTTGAGGGCCTCCAGGTGCGCGCTTGGAATCGAATCTCACACACCTTTGTTTTGGACTTAAAATAAACTCACACTCAATCTTGAATGCCTTAAAAAAAATCAATCGATACTTGACGTGGAGGGTCTCCGAGTGCACGGGTTTACCTTCTTGTTGACCCTAACTCTTCTTCTTGTTCGCATTCTTCGATCAATTTTATTTTTGTCTTCGCTTCAAAGTTGGAATAAACATTATATCTTAAACATGAGTGCTTGCAAAGTCTAGATCAGAAAACTTAAGCGTCTGTTGGTAAAAGAACAAGCGTGTTTTTTAGCCCAAGATCATCCAAGTCTTCTCTCCCCTTGTCGTCTTTTGAGGCCATCTTGGGTGCATAAGATTAGGATCCAAAATCTTGTCTTAGCTTTTTAGGAGGCCTGCTTGGGGATTTCATCACCCCTTGGGATGACCTCAACTCCAGCGTTCCAGCGGAGTATAAAGATCAGGAGGTGAATCCAAAGACACCTCTCTTGGGATCAAAATTTTGTCACTCAGGCTAAACCTCAAGGAACTTTATACCCTTGAGAAGTGAAAGAGGAGAAGTGGGTTACCGCTCCTCTTGGCTGTGTGACATCTTTTTGGTTTCATCTACGGATTTGGGCCTCACGTACCTTGCGTATATCGAGGACTCCCTAGCTATAAATTTTTTTATCCTTGTAGAAAGCTTCCTAGGATGTTGGTGTGTTTGACATGCTTGCTCAAAACTTTTGTCTGCTTGTTTGTTCATAGCTTTTGAATGAATGTTTGCCAATTTTGGTTGAAATCCCAGAAAAGCAGAAATCTCCCAACTCAAGGCATACTTAGCGTAGTCACTGTCTTATCAGAAAATCATCCAAGCTCCCCCGATGCAACCGAATCTATCTAGTTCTTTGCCTTAGAACAATCCCAAATCCAAAGTCCATCCAAATCATCCCCCCAGCCAGCTAGCAACCCAATCCAAAATCACCCAAGCCTTTAAAGAGTTGTTGTCACTTTGCTAGATTTTGCTATCCAATTAATCCTACCAATCAACCAATCTCACCAAGGTTATCCCTTTGATAGAGCATTGTCTAGGGTAATCCAGCTTTGTCACTTGTATCCCTCATCACCTTGAGCTAAAGGTTGGGATCCACAAGTGGTCAATCTCATGTCATGCCATAGGATCATTAGTCTATTCTTAGGTTGACACAATCTCCACCAATTCAGCGCATAGGAAAGCAAAGCTCTCACTTTTTGACAGCATGCCCTTGAAATCTTCCATCCACAGGAAAGCCAAAAATCTCCAGCCAATCCTCCTTAGGTCTGTCATGCAACTTTGACTCTCCCTAGGAAATCTTTCATTAGCCAATCCAAAATCTGTGCTTAACCCAAATCCAACCATGAGCTTTCGTGTTCATCCATACGCAAGACCCCACCCCCATCAAACTCATCATCAAAGCATGAAGTACCAATCCTATCATGATGTGTTTGGTCGCATTGTCCTTGCTCCCGCCACCTCCTATTCCAATGATGATGAAAATCTTGTTGACTATGACGGGTATATTGAAAGCCTTAGAAACATTCCCCCAAGCATCCCTCAAAATCCAAGAGCTATTCCAAACTATCTAGTCATGCCATCTGATATTCCAGCTTCCCCTCCATCACCCCATCAACCAAGCTTCCAATCTTCCACCCCCATCACACTAGCTATTCCTGTCAATCCACCTCCACCTTTGACACACGAGTCTCAAAGGAATCTCCTAGAGGAAATAAATGAAAAGTTGCCTCCAACAGTCGATAAGCCATGTCATCTAATCCAACCATGTGAAGTAGTCAGTGATGAAGCTTCCCCATCTATAATATCACCTCCATCTCTCATAGCTATCATCCCCATACCATCCATCAAATTGCTTAAAATCCTTCCACTTCCCGCAAGCATCAAAATCCCACCACCTATCAAATCCCTCCAAATCCTATCCACATCGCCTCCAAGCATTTCCCAAATCTCTCATAATGACCCTTATGCATCCATCTTCTACTCACCCATCTCCACTACTGAATCTCCCATCTATCCATCCGTTGCCTTTGAAGAATCCATCCCTTCACCTCCTATCGCACCATCCACTCCAAACCAATCCTATCAAGATCCTGCCCAAAAGCATGTTGACATCCCCCAAAGCATAAATGAAGATATCATCGTACCATGTCTTCCATCCATAGTGCAGTCACCATCTGCTCCATCTCCAAAACCTCGAGCCATATCTCCTCCACTACAAGATATCTTGTCATCCCACTAGCTACATCAAGATCCTATCCTTCCATCTCCCCCGCTCCATGCTTCCATCTTACCACCTATCCAAGCTATTCCACCATCTATAATCTACCCTCTTGGTTCACTTACATTCATCCACGGTGGCCCTCTCTCAGCAGAAGAATTAAGAACAGTATCTCCCCATTGAAATACACCTAATAAATCACTTCTACTATTTTCTGCAAGCAAAAAGTTTCCTCAGCTTGTTCAAATGCTCAATTGATGGCATTATCAAGGTCAAGGTTTAGGACCACAAGAGAAAGGAATCAGAGAGCCTATTATTGCACAAAAAATTCTAGGATTTCATGGTCTTGGATATGTATCCAAAGGCTTAGCATCTAAAGGTGTTGGTACACCACACCCCCAAACCAAGCCTATCTCCAAGCCCACCATGCCAGCCTCCCATCACTCCTTCAGGAAATCTTATGTCATCCCCCCTCCACCATCTTTGCAACCCAAAACAACCTACCATATCCCCCCTTCATCCGCTAAATCCATTTTGGATCCCTATGTCCCAAAATCTACCATCCTCCATCCTCCTATCAGCCATCATAAAAATCTTATTCCATCCATTTCTATGAAAGATCAACAAAGGCACATATCAGGGCACATCATCCATCATCATCCCCCTACATGCTCTTTCATATCCTCTCCATCTCACAAAGCTTCTCCTAACCATCTTCCCAAAGCTTACCACAACAATGTGAATGCCAACTTCAAAATGCATAAAGCTAAAAATCCACATCCTAGGCAATCATATGTCTATTCTAAAAGACATACTCCAAAAAGGCAAAATCCAATCAAAGAATGCAAAACAATGTAAAAGCCTATGAAAAGAAAATCCAAAACCATGTGGATCCCCAAGAAAAAAGTTGAAACCCAATGCATAATGGCATCCACCATTGCTAATCCCCCATCTAGTGACTCATGTCCCCCATCTCCTAACTCCATCTTGGGTGCCTATATCCCCAAGCATGCTTCCACAAATCCTCCATCACGCCCACATCTACCATCTATCCCCCATATGCTCTTTTCACACCCGTTCCAACATGTGCCAGTGTTGCTCTTGCAAGCATCCCCATCTCATGCTCCTTTCCAGCATTTTCATCCCTCCATCTCCTACCATCAATCCCATCTAATCCGATCTATTGCATAAATCACACATCCAGTGTACCAACAGCTGGCAAAAAAATTGTACATTCCAACAGCCAGTGAAAAATCCCAAAAAAGCCAAAATAGCTGAAGAAAGCCAAAATCATTCCAGCTAAGTCCAAAGTCAAAAAGTCAAAAAAGAAAAGAAAAATAAAGTGTCCACTGGTGAAAACTTGGCAATTCAAGCACCTTGGACAAGTACCATGATGAAAATTTTGCAAACAAGCGTCATGTGTAATCCTGCCATCCCCAGCTTAGCCTATCACCCTCATGCTTTTGGTCATCTCTTGACATCCAACTCCATCTTCCAATCTATCCACCTATCCTCCATCCTCTAGCTTCCATCTCACACCATCCACTAATCTTATGCAGCTTCAGCCAATCATCTCAGCTATCATCCATCTCCCTAGCCCCTTCAGCTTTTTCCATCCTAGCTTCAATCCTATCACATCCATCATAAGACCTCCTTCCACATGTTATCTTCTGATTGGGGGCACTATATTCCTTGGAGATCTTGTCTTGTCCATCCTCCCTTGTCATTGGTATCTAGCTCTAGTCTATCCTCATGCAAACCCAATGTCATCTCTTTATATCCATCATAATCCTAGCTATCTACTATCCTATCTAGCCATCTCATCCTACTCCTCTAGCTATCCTTGGTCACAAAATTTCTCATCATCATTGGATGCATCCTACCAAATCCATATCTTTCGCTATCACCCCACCCTTAGCTTTCGCATCTTGCACAACATCGAACCATCCCGCTATCCTATCATCTTGAGCTTTTGCCAACTTGTAACTATCTTGGTCAGCTTCAGCTTGTACATCCTCTTTAGCTTAGTACCATTGTATCTATCCAATTTTTGTGTCAAATCTTCCTTGCTCAACATCTTGCACACATCGCACAACCCTTGGTTAGCTATCCCAATGCATCCTTTAGCTAGATTTCCTATCACCAAAGTGTTATATTTCTTAGTTCAGCTTGCCAGACGCATCACTCATCCAAATCCACCAACTTAGGTGCTCTCCAATAGTTTCTTGCAGGATATAGCTTTCCTCATGTCTGATCTTGGTCCGTTAGTACCTCGTCCTACCCATCTCATTGGCAAACGGTTTTCTTTTGGATTTTTGCTTTCTTTTGATTTGGACTCTTCCCTATTGGGTCTTGAAATATCTTTTCCAAACAATCTCCTTGTTCCCTCTTCAAGGTTGCCACGATCTTCCATATCATGGTATACTTTGAATGGGGCAATCAGAGCGTAAGGTCTTGATCATGTCTTTTGCTTGTTTTCTTTTCTACTTGTGGGTTACCCAGTGTCATTTCCACACTACTTCCTTTGGGATTCATGTGTGATACTGGGGCAATCCTTGCGTGTTTGTTTTGAGTCAGTTCTTCAGTCCTTTGGACGGTTGGTGAAAAGGCCTTGATGTTCTTGGTAACCTTGGCAATTAACCAATAGTCCTATAGCAAATCTAGTGCTCAACTACATGGTGGTACTTCTCTTTGAAGTATCCCCCCGCTCAAAAAGTTTCAATGGTTTTCCTTCATCTCCATTATCTCCCATCTATATCTAGCATCCATCTCTCCTACCCTAGCTTATGCATTAGTATTTCTTTGAATCACTCCTCACCTTTAGCTTTAGGGATCCACAATCCTAGTCTTAGGGATCCACCAATACAAATCAATCCACCAAGCCTCATCTTTCGAGATCCACAATCCTAGTCCTAGGGATCTCCAAAACCCATCTTCCACCAATCTGACTCTTTGAAATCATGTTGCATCAGCTTTTTAATCCCCTCATCCATCTCCCCATCCTAGATTCGTTTTATAGCACTCTGCTCCTTCATCCTCTACAATCCCTGAGATCTTAAGCTTGCTTTCTTTTGTGCCTCCGATTCTCCTTTATCATTCTCCCATAGTGAGAGTTTGAGCTAATTCAGCCCCTTCTCTTTGCCAATCTGAGTTTCCTTGCTCATCCGAGATTCTTGTACTTTTTGAGAAGCCATCGAGCCTCGCTTTCTCTCCCCACTACCTTCTTGAGGGGGCATCTCACAGTCCATTCTCTCCTCTTCTGCTCTAGCCTTGGGCATCTTATTTTCTTATCTTTGATGCCATGCCACTTGCGGCATCACATCAAAGAGGGGCAAAATGTAGACACCTAAAAACTTTTAGAAAATAAAGTATTTTTATTTTCTGAAAAAGTCCTAATGACATCATCATTTATTAATTAATTAATTAATTAATTTTTATGCCATTAAATCCCTTTATCTTAATTAAAAATATTTAATTAAGGAATCCCTCCCAAAAATGTTTAAATCTTATTTAAACATTATTTCCTTATTTATTAATTATTTAATTAATAAATTGACCAAAAATCCTAAAATAAATAAAATATTTATTTTTTGGCCCAAAACTTGGCCAATTTCCTTATGACCAATAACCTCTTCCAAAATCTTCTAATCCTTCTTTAATTTCGATTAAAGACTAATCCCATCATTTCCTACCTCTAATCCCAACTCAAAATATTTAATTAAGATTAAATATTAATCCTCATGTTTATTAAAAAAGTTTTAATAAATATCTCCTCAACCCAAACCCTTGAAATAAATAAAACTTTATTTATTTCCTAAAAATCTAATTTATCCTCATCCTAAGAAGTTCTAGACTCTTCTAGAAAGTCTTCATCCTCATCTTAGAAAATTCTAGACTATTCTAGAAAGTCTTTATCCTCATCCAAAGTCTAGACTCTTCTAGAAGATGTCTTTAAACCTAATCCTAATCCCCTTCTAACCTTATCATATTCCCTAAACATGGGTTAAGAATTACTAACCCAAGCCAAAGTTAAAAAATATCTCCTCCTTCACCCACCCTCATTAAATGCCATCGCCTTGCCTATCCTTAAGCTAATCCTAAACCATCCTAATCCATCCTCTAATCATTTGCACAAGCCTAAGCAAGCTTAAAACCCTCCTAATCAAGTCCAAGTCAAAATTGCTCTCATCACCCTCAAAATAACTCAACCATAAAATTTTATGAAGCCCACTAGGCCATAAATGACTCTTCCAAGCCCTTTTATTGCTCTTACAAGTCATTATGAGGGTCTTTATGAAGATTTTATCCCTTGAACCTCCTTTGTTGACTCATCCTTCCCCTTTCCTCCATCCTCTCACCCTGTGACATGTGTCACTCCCTGATTGGCTGTAAGGAAACACAATCCATGTGCTCCCCTCTCATGCAATCTAAGCCCTCCATGAGCTTTTTCCCATCCTTGCATCTTAGCCCTCAATCCCTCAAGCCTCTTGCCTATAAATTGGATCCTTCCTCTTTTCAAAATAACACAATCCATGAAGTAAAGTTATAATGCTATTTTGAGAGCCAAATCCATACTAAAGCCATCTATCCACACTAAAAATCCACAATCATCCATTGAAGCCTTTGGAAGCATATTGAGCATACATCCTATCCATTTAGATAAAGCTACTCAACAAGAGAGCTTCTTATTGAGAGAGTCCATTAATAGCTCATATTCTCAATTGAGAGTTCATCTTAGTCTATCTAGAAGTTTATGAATTTTGTTTAGTTTGTAGAAGCTTTATTTAAATTTGGTTTCTATTAGCATACTAACATTGCTCATATACACAGTTAACTCCTTTTTCTACTCAAATTGAATCAGTTAACTCCTTATTTTCCTCATATTAAATCTGTTAACTCCCTTTAATTTGGAAATCTCCCTTTATGACTGAACTTCACCTTTAATCCTAACCATTGATTGAAATCAATCTCAACCGTTGATGAATTCCAAGAAAGTCTATTTAAGAGACCCTCATCTCTTCATTTTGAAAGGTTGAATAAAAATTTGCATTCAATTGTTGCTGCAATTCATACTCACATTTGCTCATATTCACATACGCAAAGATAAAATTTGACAAAAAGTTGAACAGATTTAACCACAGTTGACTTGAATTGACTAGTTTCAAAAAGAATTTTGAAGTAATTAAATGAAATTATTTAATTAAATGGAGTAGTTACTTCTAATTAATTAAACAAAGTTATTTAATTAAATGAGAAGCCATTCCTAATTAATTAAATGAAGTTATTTAATTAAATAAAAAAAGTGTCTCTAATTAATTAAAATTTATTTAATTAAATAGAAAAAGTAATTATGAGAGCATATCTTATTTTATTAAATTAAATATCTCAACAAAATCTCTCTTCAGTTCAAAAAGAGAAAATTTCAGTTCACTATTGATCAAAAATGAGTTAAATCAGTTAACTCTTTTGTCTACTCAAATTGAATCAGTTAACTCCTTATTTTCCTCAAATTAAATCTGTTAACTCCCTTTAATTTAGAAATCTCCCTTTATGACTGAACTTCACCTTTAATCCTGACCGTTGTTTGAAATCGATCTCAACCGTTGATGAATTCTAGGATAGTCTATTTAAGAGACCCTCATCTATTCATTTAGAAAGGTTGAATGAGAATTTGCATCGAATTATTGCTGGAATTCATACTCACATTTGCTCATATTCACATACGCAAAGATCAAGTTTGACCAAAAGTTGACCAGATTTAACCACGGTTGACTTGAGTTGACTAGTTTCGAAAAGAATTTTGAAATAATTAAATGAAATTATTTAATTAAATGTAGTAATTACTTCTAATTAATTAAAGTTATTTAGTTAAATGAGAAGCCATTCCTAATTAATTAAATGAAGTTATTTAATTAAATAAGAAAAGTTTTTCTAATTAATTAAAGATTATTTAATTAAATAGAAAAAGTAATTATGAGAGCATATCTAATTTTATTAACTTAAATATCTCAACAAAATCTCTCTTCAGTTCAAAAAGGGAAATTTTCCGTTCACTATTGATCAAAAATGAGTTAAATCAGTTAACTCCTTTTTCTACTCAAATTGAATTGGTTAACTCCTTATTTTACTCAAATTAAATCTGTTAACTCTCTTTAATTTGGAAATCTCCCTTTATGACTGAACTTCACCTTTAATCCTGACCGTTGATTGAAATCGATCTCAACCATTGATGAATTCAAGAAAAGTCTATTTAAGAGACCCTCATCTCTTCATTTTGAAAGGTTGAATGAGAATTTGCATCGAATTGTTGCTTGAATTCATACTCACATTGGCTCATATTCACATACGTAAAGATCAAGTTTGACCAAAAGTTGACCAGATTTAACCACGGTCGACTTGAGTTGACTAGTTTCAAAATTTTTTTTGAAATAACTAAATGAAATTATTTGATTAAATGCAGTACTTACATCTAATTAATTAAACAAATTTATTTAATTAAATGAGAAGCCATTCTTAATTAATTAAATGAGGTTATTTAATTAAATAAGAAAAGTGTCTCTAATTAATTAAAGATTATTTAATTAAATTGAAAAAGT
Organism: Cupressus sempervirens; assembly: GCA_028749045.1. Lineage (NCBI taxonomy): Eukaryota > Viridiplantae > Streptophyta > Pinopsida > Cupressales > Cupressaceae > Cupressus > Cupressus sempervirens. The sequence continues at coordinate 105,760,704 of CM053791.1, read as the reverse complement.
AATTATGAGAGCATATCTCATTTTATTAAATTAAATATCTCAACAAAACCTCTCTTCAGTTCAAAAAGGGAAATTTTCAGTTCACTATTGATCAAAAATGAGTTAAATTTGTTAACTCCCTTTAATTTGGAAATCTCCCTTTATGACTGAACTTCACCTTTAATCCTGACCGCTAATTGAAATCGAGCTCAACCGTTAATGTATTCCAGGAAAGTCTATTTAAGAGACCCTCATCTCTTCATTTTGAAAGGTTGAATGAGAATTTGCATCGAATTGTTGCTGGAATTCATACTCACATTTGCTTATATTCACATATGCAAAGATCATGTTCGACCAAAAGTTGACCAGATTTAACCACGGTTGACTTGAGTTGACTAGTTTCGAAAAGAATTTTGAAATAATTAAACGAAATTATTTAATTAAATGGAGTACATACTTCTAATTAATCAAACAAAGTTATTTAATTAAATGAGAAGCCATTCCCAACTAATTAAATGAAGTTACTTAATTAAATAAGAAAAGTGTCTCTAATTAATTAAAGATTATTTAATTAAATAGAAAAAGTAATTATGAGAGCATGTCTCATTTTAATAAAGTAAATATCTCAATAAAATCTCTCTTCAGTTCAAAAAGGGAAATTTGCAGTTCACTATTGATAGAAAATGAGTTAAATCAGTTCACTCCTTTTCTACTCAAATTGAATCAGTTAACTACTTATTTTACTCAAATTAAATTTCTTAACTCTGTTTAATTTGGAAATCTCCCTTTATGACTGAACTTCACCTTTAATCCTGATTGTTGATTGAAATTGATCTCAACCGTTGATGAATTCCAGAAAAGTCTATTTAAGAGACCCTCATATCTTCATTTTGAAAGGTTGAATGAAAATTTGCATCGAATTGTTGCTGGAATTCATACTCACATTTGCTGATATTCATATACGCAAAGATCAAGTTTTACCAAAAGTTGACCAGATTTAACGACGGTTGACTTGAGTTGACTGGTTTCGAAAAGAATTTTGAAATAATTAAATAAAATTATTTAATTAAATGGAGCACTTACTTCTAATTAATTAAACAAAGTTATTTAATTAAATGAGAAGCGATTCCTAATTAATTAAATGAAGTTATTTAATTAAATAAGAAAAGTGCCTCTAATTAATTAAAGATTATTTAATTAAATAGAAAAAGTAATTATGAGAGCATATCTCATTTTATTAAATTAAATATCTCAACAAAATTTCTCTTCTGTTCAAAAAGGGAAATTTCCAATTCACTATTGATAAAAAATGAGTTAAATCAGTTAACTCCGTTTTCTACTCAATTTGAATAAGTTAACTCTTTATTTTACTCAAATTAAATCTGTTAACTCCCTTTAATTTGAAAATCTCCCTTTATGACTGAACTTCACATTTAATCCTAACCGTTGATTCAAATCGATCTCAACCATTGATGAATTCTAGGAAAGTCTATTTAAGAGACCCTCATCTCTTCATTTTGACAGGTTGAATAAGAATTTGCATAAAATTGTTGCTGGAAGTCATACTCGCATTTGCTCATATTCAAATACGCAAATATCAAGTTTGACCTAAAGTTGACCAGATTTAACCACGGTTGACTTGAATTGACTAGTTTTGAAAAGAATTTTGAAATAATTAAATGAAATTAATTAATTAAATGGAGTACTTACTTCTAATTAATTAAACAAAGTTATTAAATTAAATATCTCAACAAAATCTCTCTTCAGTTCAAAAAGGGAAATTTCCAGTTCACTATTGATCAAAAATGAGTTAAATGAGTTAACTCCTTTTTCTACTCAAATTAAATCAGTTAACTCTTTGTTTTACTCAAATTAAATCTATTAACTGACCGTTGATTGAAATTGATCTCAACCGTTGATGAATTCTAGGAAAGTCTATTTAATAGACCCTCATCTCTTCATTTTGAAAGGTTGAATGAGAATTTGCATCGAATTGTTGCTAGAATTCATACTCACATTTTCTCATATTCACATATGCAAAGATCACGTTTGACCAAAAGTTGACCAGATTTAACCATGGTTGACTTGAGTTGACTTGTTTCACAATTTATTTTGGAATAATTAAACGAAATTATTTAATTAAATGCAGTACTTACTTCTAATTAATTAAACAAAGTTATTTAATTAAATGAGAAGCCGTTCCTAATTAATTAAATGAAGTTATTTTATTAAATAAGAAAAGTATCTCTAATTAATTAAAGATTATTTGATTAAATAGAAAAATTAATTATGAGAGCATATCTCATTTTATTAAATTAAATATCTCAACAAAATCTCTTTTCAGTTCAAAAAGGGAAATTTCCAGTTCACTATTGATAAAAAATGAGTTAAATCAGTTGACTACGTTTTCTACTCAAATTGAATCAGTTAACTCCTTATTTTACTCAAATTAAATCTGTTAACTCCCTTTAATTTGGAAATCTCCCTTTATGACTGAACTTCACCTTTAATCTTGACCGTTGATTGAAATCGATCTCAACCATTGATGAATTTCAGAAAAGTCTATTTAAGAGACCCTCATCTCTTCATTTTGAAAGGTTGAATGAGAATTTGCATCGAATTGTTGCTCGAATTCATACTCACATTTGCTCATATTCACATACGCAAAGATCAAGTTTGACCAAAAGTTGACCAGATTTAACCACGGTTGACTTGAGTTGACTTGTTTCGAAAAGAATTTTGAAATAATTAAACAAAATTATTTAATTAAATGGAGTACTTACTTCTAATTAATTAAACAAAGTTATTTAATTAAATGAGAAGCCATTCCTAATTAATTAAATGAAGTTAGTTAATTAAATAAGAAAAGTGTCTTAATTAATTAAACATTATTTAATTAAATAGAAAAAGTAATTATGAGAGCATATCTCATTTTATTAATTTAAATATCTCAACAAAATCTCTCTTTAGTTCAAAAATGAAAATTTTCAGTTCACTATTGATCAAAAACAAGTTAAATCAGTTAACTCATTTTTCTACTCAAATTGAATCAGTTAACTCCTTATTTTACTCAAATTAAATCTATTAACTCCCTTTAATTTGAAAATCTCCCTTTATGACTGAACTTCACCTTTAATCCTGACCGTTGATTGAAATCGATCTCAACCATTGATGAATTCTAGGAAAGTCTATTTAAGAGACCCTCATCTCTTCATTCTGAAAGGTTGAATGAGAATTTGAATCGAATTGTTGTTGGAATTCATACTCACATTTGCTAATATTCAAATATGCAAAGATCAAGTTTGACCAAAAGTTGACTAGATTTAACCACGGTTTACTTCAGTGGACTAGTTTCAAAATTTTTTTTGAAATAATTAAACGAAATTATTTAATTAAAGGGAGTACTTACTTCTGATTAATTAAACAAAGTTCTTTTATGAATTGAGAAGCCATTCCTAATTAATTAAATGAAGTTATTTAATTAAATAAAAAATGTGTCTCTAATTAATTAAACATTATTTAATTAAATAGAAAAAGTAATTATGAGAGCATATCTCATTTTATTAAATTAAATATCTCAACAAAATCTCTCTTCAGTTCAAAAAGAAAAATTTTCAATTCATTATTGATAAAAAATGAGTTAAATCAGTTAACTCCTTTTTCTACTCAAATTAAATTAGTTAAGTCCTTATTTTACTCAAATTAAATCTGTTAACTACATTTAATTTGGAAATTTCTCTTTATGACTGGACTTCACTTTTAATCCTGACCGTTGATTGAAATCGATCTCAACTGTTGATGAATTCAAGGAAAGTCTATTTAAGAGACCCTCATCTCTTCATTATGAAAGGTTGAATGAGAATTTGCATCGAATTGTTGCTGAAATTCATACTCACATTTGCTCATATTCGCATAGGCAAAAATCAAGTTTGACCAAAAGTTGACCAAATGTAACCATGGTTGACTTGAGTTGACTAAATTCGAAAAGAATTTTGAAATAATTAAACGAAATTAATTAATTAAATGGAGTACTTCTAATTAATTAAACAAAGTTATTTAATTAAATGAGAAGACATTCCAAATTAATTAAATGAAGTTATTTAATTAAATAAGAAAATTGTCTCTAATTAATTAAAGATTATATAATGAAATAGAAAATGTAATTATGAGAGCATATCTCATTTTATTAAATTAAATATCTCAGCAAAATCTCTCTTCAGTTCAAAAAGGGAAATTTTCAGTTCATTATTGATCAAAAATGAGTTAAATCAGTTAACTCCTTTTTCTACTCAAATTGAATCAGTTATTTTTGTATTTTACTCAAATTAAATCTGTTAACTTCCTTTAATTTGTAAATCTCCCTTTATGACTGAACTTCACCTTTAATCCTGATCGTTGATTGAAATCCATCTCAACCGTGGATGAATTCCAGAAAAGTCTATGTAAGAGACCTTCATCTCTTTATTTTGAAAGGTTGAATGAGAATTTGCATCAAATTATTGCTGGAATTCATACTCACATTTGCTCATATTCACATACGCGAAAATCAAGTTTGACCAAAAGTTGACAAAATTTAACAACAGTTGACTTGAGTTAAATAGTTTCGAAAAGAATTTTGAAATAATTAAACAAATTTATTTAATTAAATGGAGTACTTACTTATAATTAATTAAAAAAATTTATTTAATTAAATGAGAAGCCATTCTTAATTAATTAAATGAAGTTATTTAATTAAATAAGAAAAGTGTCTCTAATTAACTAAAGATTATTTAATTAAATAGAAAAAGTAATTAAGAGTGCATATCTCATTTTATTAAATTAAATACCTCAACAAAATCTCTCTTCAGTTCAAAAAAGGAAATTTCTAGTTCACTATTGATCAAAAATGAGTTAAATCAGTTAAGTCCTTTTTCTACTCAAATTGAATCAGTTAACACCTTATTTTACTCAAATTAAATCTGTTAACTCCCTTTAATTTGAAAATCTCCCTTTATGAGTGAACTTCACCTTTAATCCTGATCGTTGATTGAAATCGATCTCAACCATTGATGAATTCTAGGAAAGTTTATTTCAGAGACCCTCATCTCTCCATTTTGAAAGGTTGAATTAGAATTTGCATCGAATTGTTGCTGAAATTCATACTCACATTTGCTCATATTCACATACGCAAAGATCGAGTTTGACCAAAAGTTTACCAGATTTAACCACGGTTGACTTGAGTTGACTAGTTTCGAAAAGAATTTTGAAATAATTAAACGAAATTATTTACTTAAATAGAGTACTTACTTGTAATTAATTAAACAATGTTATTTAATTAAATGAGAAGCCATTCCTAATTAATTAAATGAAGTTATTTAATTAAAAAAGAAAAGTGTCTCTAATTAATTAAAGATTATTTAATTAAATAGAAAAAGTAATTATGAGACCATATCTCATTTTATTAAATTAAATATTTCAACAAAATCTCTCTTTAGTTCAAAAAGGGAAATTTCCAATTCACTATTGATCAAAAATTAGTTAAATCAGTTAACTCCTTTTTCTACTCAAATTGAATCAGTTATCTCTTTATTTTACTCAAAGTAAATCTGTTAACTCCCTTTAATTTGGAAATCTCCCTTTATGACTGAACTTCACCTTTAATCCTGACCGTTGATTGAAATTGATCTTAACCGTTGATGAATTTCAGGAAAGTCTTTTTAAGAGACCCTCATGTCTTCATTTTGAAAGGTTGAATGAGAATTTGCATCGAATTGTTGTTGTAATTCATACTCACATTTGGTCATATTCACATACACAAAGATCTAGTTTGAGTAAAAGTTGACAAGATTTAACCACGGTTGACTTGAGTTGACTAGTTTTGAAAGTAATTTTTAAATAATTAAATAAAATTATTTAATTAAATGGAGTACTTCTAATTAATTAAACAAAGTTATTTAATTCTATGAGAAGCCATTCTTAATTAATTAAATGAAGTTATTTAATTAAATAAGAAAAGTGTCTCTAATTAATTAAAGATTATTTAATTAAATAGAAAAAGTAATTATGAGAGCATATCTCATTTTATTAAATTAAATATCTCAACAAAATCTCTCTTCAATTCAAAAAGAGAAATTTCCAGTTCACTATTGATAAAAAATGAGTTAAATCAGTTAACTCCTTTTTCTACTCAAATTGAATCAGTTAACTCCTTATTTTACTCAAATTAAATTTGTTAAGTCTATTTAATTTGGAAATCTCCCTTTATGACTGAACTTCACATTTAATCCTGACTGTTGATTGAAATCGATCTCAAACGTTGATGAATTCTAAGAAAGTCTATTTAAGAGACCCTCATGTCTTCATTTTGAAAGGTTGAATGAGAATTTGCATCGAATTGTTGCTAGAATTCATACTCACATTTGGTCATATTCACATACGCAAAGATCAAGTTTGACCAAAAATTGATCAGATTTAACCACGGTTGACTTGAGTTGACTAGTTTCAAAAAGAATTTTAAAATAATTAAATAAAATTATTTAATTTAATGGTGCAATTACTTCTAATTAATTAAACAAAGTTATTTAATTAAATGAGAAGTCATTCCTAATTAATTAAACGAAGTTATTTAGTTAAATAAGAAAAGTGTCTCTAATTAATGAAAGACTATTTAATTAAACAGAAAAAGTAATTATGAGAGCATATCTCATTTTATTAAATTAAATATCTCAACAAAATCTCTCTTCAATTCTAAAAGGGAAATTTCCAGTTCACTATTGAACAAAAATGAGTTAAATTAGTTAACTCTTTTTTCTACTCAAATTGAATCAGTTAACTCCTTATTTTACTCAAATTAAATTTGTTAAGTCCCTTTAATTTGGAAATCTCCCTTTATGATTGAACTTCACCTTTAGTCCTGACCATTGATTGAAATTGGTCTCAACCGTTGATGAATTTCAGCAAAGTCTATTTAAGAGACACTGATCTCTTCATTTTGTAAGGTTGAATGAGAATTTGCATCAAATTGTTGCTTGAATTCATACTCACATTTGCTGATATTAACATACGCAAAGATCAAGTTTGACCAAAAGTTGACCAGATTTAACCACGGTTGGCTTGAGTTGACTAGTTTCAAAAAGAATTTTGCAATAATTAAACGAAATTATTTAGTTAAATGGAATACTTACTTATAATTAAATAAAAAATATTTATTTAATTAAATTAGAAGCCATTCCTAATTAATTAAAGGAAGTTATTTAATTAAATAAGAAAAGTGTATCTAATTAATTAAAGATTATTTAATTAAATAGAAAAAGTAATTATGAGAGCATATCTCATTTCATTAAATTAAATATCTGAAAAAAATCTCTCCTTAGTTCAAAAAGAGAAATTTCTAGTTCATTATTGATAAGAAATGAGTTAAATCAGTTAACTCCTTTTTCTATTCAATTAACTTCTTTTTTTACTCAAATTAAATCTGTTAACTCCCTCTAATTTTGAATTCTCCCTTTATGACTGAACTTCACCTTTAATCATGACCGTTGATTGAAATCAATCTCAACCGTTGATGAATTCCAAGTAAGTCTATTTAAGAGACCCTCATCTCTTCATTTTGAAAGGTTGAATGAGAATTTGTGTCGAATTGTTGTTGGAATTCATACTCACATTTCCTCATATTCACAGCAAAGATCAAGTTTGACCAAAAGTTGATCAGATTTAACCACGGTTGACTTGAGTTGACTAATTTCGAAAAGAATTTTAAAATAATTAAATCAAATTATTTAATTAAATGGAGTACTTACTTGTAATTAATTAAATAAATTTATTTAATTAAATGAGAAGCCATTCCTACTTAATTAAATGAAATTATTTAATTAAATAAAAAAAGTGTCTCTAATTAATTAAAGTGTCTCTGATGTGGTTAAGGAAGGGAGTCGTAGTCACCTGCTAGTCGGGATCTACACGATGCACCACTTCCTGCCATTGTCTGTTTAGCTTAGAATATTGTGTCTGTACATGCGTGAATTTTATGCAGGTTGCAGGTACCGGATATCGACTTCCCTGAATTGCCAGGATGAGCGTACCCTATCGCATTATCTCAATGGTAAGAGAGGGGAGATAAACTCTTAAGTCCAAATCCTAAACCCTTTAGCCAATTGTCCTAATTGATAATTAGAATAAGTATCTGAGTTAAGTACCCTCCGAATGCATCAAATGATGTTATTTCGTGATTATAACCCTTTTTGTTTGATTTAGTATGTGTTCTTCTATGATGGGTTTTCATATGTTGCTTTATGAGTCCTTGATGTATTTTCTATTAATTAAGTTTAATTAAAAGGATTAATTAATGATTTAATTTAATAGAAAATTATTATGATATTTTAATATTTAATTATATTTAATTAATTGAAAAATTAATTAAATAAAAAGTATTAAATTTGGAAATAAAAGTTTTAAGTATAATTTTAGAATGTGATAATATTTATTTAATTTAATAATAATATATATTTAGAGTTTATTTTTAAATAAATGCTAAATATTATTATTAATTGAATTAATAAATATTTTATCAATTAAAGTTTTTTAAATAAATTAAAAGTGGAAAAGATATTAAATTATTAAAGGTTTCTAGATCGCATGATCTAAGCATGAGTTTAAATATAAAAGAAATTAATTAAAACAATTAATTAATGATTTAATTTAATAGAAGATTATTATGACATTTTAATATTTAATTATTATTTTTATTTAAATTGAGAAATTAATTAAATTAAAGGAATTAAATTTGGAGATAAAAGCTTTAAGTCTAAATTTAGAACGTGATAATATTTAGTTAATTTAATAATAATATATTTAGAGTTTATTTTTAAATAAATGCTAAATATTATTATTATTTGAGTTAATAAATATTTTTATCAATTTAGTTTCTAAAATAATTTAAAAAGTGAAAATATAATTATTTAATAAAAGATTCTAGTTCGCATGACTTATGCATAAGATTAAATAAAAGAAATTTATTAAAAGATAAAAATAAGTGAAAATAATAATGTTACTTTAATTTCATAAAGTGTGCATGAGATTAAAAGTAATAAAGATTAAAAATAGAAGTCAAGTGGAATATTAAATAAAGTTATTTAATAATTCAACTTAATGTGCATGAAAGATGAATGCAAAATAAAATAAAAGATAATAAAGGTTAATTTGGAGTTAACTGAGTTGTGCAAAGAGTCTTCTTGGGTAAACGCACAATTAGTGCCCCGATTTGAGGAGAAATTGCTTATCACAACTTTGGGGGTTCATTTTTGAGATAGATGTGTTTGGACGGGAATTTTTGGGGAGACAATTTTTGGAAGCGAATTTCAGAAGGCTGATACCAAGAAAGTTTTTGAGAAGAAGGTTATTGAGAGGAGCGAATTCTCTTACAGTTCCTAGAGATTGAATAATAGCATCAGGTTTAGGTAGGGTCTTGTGTTTTGATCACTGATTGAATTATGCAAATTGATATTCCTGTCTACTCCATGATTGTAAGAACTTGCCTTCTTGAATGTGTCATTTCTTCGTTCTGAATCTTTTGCTACTCGTTTTCATTTGTAAATCTGAAATTCTCTGTGAGGAATATTTAAACATTACAATATTGGAATTTATCAGATGCTTGTCAATTAACTTCTGTATACATAGGATTTAAATGGGAAGGGTTGAATCTAAAACTGAAATTCTAAATTAAAAGTTCAGATGGTTGACTATATTTTCTATATCAATATAAGGAAGGAAACAATTTTTCAATATATTTATATAATATTAAAAAGAAATTATTTTATATATATTTAATAGATTTGAATATCAATAAATTTTATTATAATAATTATATTTTTTTTCTAAATAAAAAAAAAAAAATACATATATGTAAATTTTAATTAACAAATCTTTTATATACAAGGTCTTATATAAATAAAATAGTTTTTTTTTAAAAAATAATAAAAAAATGAAAATAAATAAAAGTATTGGGGAGGGGCGGCTTAACCACCCCCTGCCCCCTTAGTAATACTCAGCAGGCAACTGCTGTACGCAGTCGTACCTGCTGATGCAGGACGACTGCGACAGCAGTCCTGCCCTGCATATACGATAGACAAGCGATTGATAATCGCTGTATGCACATTTTAATAAAACAAGTATGCCATTCAAAATTTGGGTTTTAGTTATATTTTTTAATATTATAAATTATAATTAATTTTAATAATTTTTTTAATTTTATTTAAATTAAATTTATGATATTATTCATTATTAATTTCATTAATATTTTAGAATTGTTATATTAATAATAAATGTAATATATATTTAAATAAAATATTGATTAATTTAATTAATTATGGTTTAAATAATATTTAATTTAGAATAGAAGTTATTATCATTGAGGACTTATGTATTGATCTTAATAAAATCGTAATTATTTTATTTAAAACATTAATGGATATTATTTGAAAATTCGATTGAGATTATCTTCATTCAATAATCAATTATTATTATTATAATAATTTAATAAATGATTATTAATACTTTTAAGTCATGACGCAATTTCTATTATTATTAGAACAAGATAGGTTTAATTAAACGGGATAACTGAGGAACTCATAGTAACACTAGCAAACTTAAACTTTATTGTTCTTCTCAAATTTGTATTTTCAAATCAAATCCAAACTGCGAGACTATGATGTTTTCTATGTGTTCTCTGTGTTTTGGGGTTGTTCTAGTATTAACCAGTTTAGGTTGTTACCAGAGGCCCGGGTTTGTGAATGTGAGGTTATGATGATTTGTTCTCAATCTTTTCAAACCAACCAAGGTAATGTGATAGTATGCTCTATGATGGATGTATTTACTATTTGTTATTGCTTTCCAATTTCCTTGTGTGAAGCTGAGGTGTATGTATTTGAGATACCTAACTTAACCATTTTTGACTCTCGATCAGTTATATTTGATAACCATTTCTGAGTCTCGATCAGTTATACTTGTATTACCTTCTGGTTGCTTTGACTGAAGTGTTCATTTAGATCGTGATGATGTCATGTTGTGACATGTTTTGACTTGACCATTTTGGAGTCTTCGATCAGTATTGTAATTTACTATTGGGATACTTTCTGGTTGCTCATTGGAGAACCATTGGATTTTGTGATTTATCATTGATGCCTTCAGTTGCTGATAGAGAACTGTCGTGATCATATGTTTATTATTTGATATTATCTGTTGCTCATGAAGAATTGATGTAATTTTGTGGCTTATCTTTTTATGATATTTTTCAGTTGCTTGTATAGGACTGAGGTGATTTTATTATGATTCTTTGATTCGTGATTTCATGAACCTAGGGTAGGTTATCTATGTGTAGAGTCGGGAAGTGGCTTGCAATGGTGATCGGGGCCCTAAGAGGCTGCCTGGAGTAACCCATTGTAAGTTGTTTTAATAAGTGAAAACATTTACACTAAATAAGGGAAAATGAACCTAATAAGATAATTGTATGTTCTCTCCCATGCCTTGAGTGTTAGTACAGACTAGGATGGGGTAGAGAGAACGCTTGGTTACGACCTTGCATTCCATAGTATGCCTCGTCAGTACGAGAGGATACTAATGGCCGCAGGGATCAGTAGGGACCCGGGATTCCTAAGGGATTTCTCGGGTAACTTCTACGTGACTTTTTCGATGACACTTTCCCGCTTGCATATTAGGTTTCCTACGTGTCTTGTGGTACCTCTGGGATTTAGATGTCGATCTTTTTAAGAACCCTTGAGTTAGCATACTTATAGGATTTCCTGGACTTAGAGAGTATTTATGATTATAGGTTTTGTTATCCTATTTGGGACTTGAGACTATCTCCTCAGCGCGGTGGGAGTGGACCATTTAGGTTCCACGCGGTCGGGTGGTAGTGCTTTTACTCTTACCATTGAGATCCGTTCCGTGGTCACCGTGGCTGGAGTTTTTGTGATTGGCATTTACCTTCACTATGTTCTTGGATTATTATGATGGATGGTTAGATTTTATGATAGATGTTTTATCATTATGGATGTATGGATGTATCATGTATGGTGAATAGTTTTGTATATATCTTTACTGTACTTTGTATCATGGATTTATGGAGGTTGATGTATTTCTATTATTACATATGTATATTCTTTTAAGCCTTTCATACCCTGTGACTTGTACAGTGGATGATTGAGCATTCCGAATTAGTTTGCCGAGAGGCATTCGGATCAAATGTATATTATGGACATGGGACTTTCTGATTATTCTTTCATATGTATGTGATAGTTGTTAGACTTAGATTTAATTAAATTTAAACGTGACTCAACATCTTGGGATCTTTAAGAAATGTAACTTACAATGTATGTTGTCAATGATTACATGTTATTGCTTCCGCTACTATGTGTTTGATGTGTATGTTATACTTCTTGTAAAAAAAAAAAATGTTTAGCAAACTTAGTAAAACTTTAGGTTAATTCTTTTGGATCCCTTGGTGGGGCGTTACACTCAACAAAATCTCTCTTCAGTTCAAAAATGTGTTAAATCACTTAACTCCTTTTTCTACTCAAATTGAATCAGTTAACTCCTTATTTTACTCAAATTAAATATGTTAACTCCCTTTAATTTGGAAATCTCCCTTTATGACTAAACTTCAACTTTAATTCTAGCCGTTGATTGAAATCGATCTCAACCGTTGATGAATTCCATAAAAGTCTATTTAAGAGACCCTCAGCTCTTCATTTTGAAAGGTTGAATGAGAATTTGCATCGAATTGTTGTTGGAATTCATACTCACATTTGCTCATATTCACATACGAAAAGATCAAGTTTGACCAAAAGTTGACAAGATTTAACCACAGTTGACTTGAGTTGACTAGTTTCGAAAAGAATTTTGAAATAATTAAACGAAATTATTTAATTAAATGGAGTACTTACTTTTAATTAATTAAACAAAGTTATTTAATTATATGAGAAGCCATTCCTAATTAATTAAATGAAGTTATTTAATTAAACAAGAAAAGTGTATCTGATTTATTAAAGATTATTTAATTAAATAGAAAAAGTAATTATGAAAGCATATCTCATTTTATTAAATTAAATATCTCAGCAAAATCTCTCTTCAGTTCAAAAAAGAAAATTTCCAGTTCACTATCAAATATGATGTAAATCAGTTAACTCCTTTTTCTACTCAAATTGAATCAGTTAACTCATTATTTTACTCAAATTAAATCTGTTAACTCCCTTTAATTTGGAAATCTTTCTTTATAACTGAACTTCACCTTTAATCCTGACCGTTGATTGAAATCGATCACAACCGTTGATGAATTTCAGGAAAGTCTATTTAAGAGACCCTCATCTCTTCATTTTGGAAGGTTGAATGAGAATTTGCATTGAATTGTTGCTGAAATTCATACTCACATTTGCTCATATTCATAGCAAAGATCAAGTTTGACCAAAAGTTGACCAAATTTTACCATGCTTGACTTAAGTTGACTAGTTTCAAATTTTTTTTTGAAATAATTAAACGAAATTATTTAATTAAAAGGAGTACTTACTTCTAATTAGTTAAACAAAGTTATTTAAATAAATGAGAAGCCATTCCTACTTAATTAAATGAAGTTATTTAATTAAATAAGAAAATTGTCTCTAATTAATTAAAGATTATTTAATTAAATAGAAAAAGTAATTAAGAGAGCATATATCATTTTATTAAATTCAATATCTCAACAAAATCTCTCTTCAGTTCAAAAAGGGAAATTTTTAGTTCATTATTGATAAAAAATGAGTTAAATCAGTTAACACCTTTTTTAACTCAAATTGCATCAATTAACTCCTTATTTTACTCAAATTAAATCTTTTAACTCCCTTTAATTTGAAAATCTCTCTTTTTGACTAAACTTCCCCTTTAATCCTGACCATTGATTCAAATCGATCTCAACCATTGATGAATTTCAGAAAAATCTATTTAAGAGACCCTCATCTCTTCATTTTCAAAAGTTGAACGAGAATTTGGATCGCACTGTTTTTGGAATTCATACTCACATTTGATCATATTCACATATGCAAAGATCAAATTTGACCAAAAGTTGACCAGATTTAACCACAGTTGACTTGAGTTGACTAGTTTCGAAAAGAATTTTGAAATAATTAAATGAAATTATTTATTTAAATGGAGTAGTTACTTCTAATTAATTAAGCAAAGTTATATAATTAAATGAGAAGCCATTCCTAATTAATTAAATGAAGTTATTTAATTAAATAAGAAAAGTGTATCTAATTAATTAAAGATTACTTAATTTAATATAAAAAGTAATTATGAGATCATATCTCATTTTATTAAATTAAATATCTCATCAAAATCTCTCGTCAGTTTGGAAAAAAAATTTCCAATTCACTATTGATCAAAAATGAGTTAAATCAGTAAACTCTTTTTTCTACTCAAATTGAATCAGTTAACTAGTTATTTTACTCAAATTAAATCTGTTAACTCCATTTAATTTGGAAATCTCCCTTTATGACTGAACTTCACATTTAATCCTGATCATTCATTGAAATCGATCTCAACCGTTGATGAATTCTAAGAAAGCCTATTTAAGAGACCCTGATCTCTTCATTTTAAAAGATTGAATGAGAATTTGCATCGAATTATTGCTGAAATTCATACTCACATTTGCTCACATTCACATACACAAAGATCAAGTTTGACCAAAAGTTGACCAGATTTAACCACGGTTGACTTGAGTTGACTAGTTTCAGATTTTTTTTTTAAATAATTAAATGAAATTATTTAATTAAATCGAGTACTTACTTCTAATTAATTAAACAAAGTTATTTAATTAAATGAGAAGCCATTCCTAATTAATTAAAAAAAGCTATTTAATTAAATAAGAAAAGTGTCTCTCATTAATTAAAGATTATTTAATTGAATAGAAAAAGTAATTATGAGAGTATATATCATTTTATTAAATTAAATATCTCAACAAAATCTCTCTTCAGTTCACTATTGATCAAAGATGAGTTAAATCAGTTAACTCCTTTTTCTACTCAAATTGAATCAGTTAACTCCTTATTTTACTCAAATTAAATCTGTTCACTTCATTTAATTTCTAAATCTCCCTTCAGTTCAAAAAGGGGAATTTGCAGTTCACTATTGATCAAAAACGAGTTGAATCACTTAACACCTTTTTCTACTCAAATTGAATCAGTTAACTCCTTATTTTACTCAAATTAAATCTGTTCACTTCATTTAATTTCTAAATCTCCCTTCATGTCTAAACTTCACCTGTAATCCTGACCGTTGATTGAAATCGATCTCAACTGTTGATGAATTCTAGGAAAGTCTATTTAAGAGACCCTCATCTCTTCATTTTGAAAGGTTGAATGAGAATTTGCATCGAATTGTTGATAGAATTCTTACTCACATTTGCTCATATTCACATACGCAAAGATCTAATTTGACCAAAAGTTGATCAGATTTAACCACGGTTGACTTGAGTTGACTATTTTTGAAAAAATTTCGAAATAATTAAACGAAATTATTTAATTAAATGGAGTACTTACTTCGAATTAATTAAACAAAATTATTTAATTAAATGAGAAGTCATTCCTAATTAATTAAATGAAGTTATTTCATTAAATAAGAAAAGTGTCTCTAATTAATTAAAGATTATTTAATTAAATAGAAAAAGTAATTATGAGAGCATATCTCATTTTATTAAATTAAATATCTGAACAAAATCTCTCTTCAGTTCAAAAACAGAAATTTCCAGTTCACTATTGATCAAAAATGAGTTAAATCAGTTAACTCATTTTTCTACTCAAATTGAATCAGTTAACTCCTTATTTTACTGAAATTAAATCTGTTAACTCCCTTCTATTTGGAAATCTCCCTGTATGACTAAACTTCACCTTTAATCCTGATCGTTCATTAAAATCGATCTCAACCGTTGATGAATTCCAAGAAAGCCTATTTAAGAGACCCTCATCTCCTCATTTTAAAAGGTTGAATGAGAATTTGCATCAAGTTATTACTGGAATTCATACTCATATTTGCTCATATTCACATACGCAAAGATCAAGTTTGACCAAAAGTCGACCATATTTAACCATGGTTGACTTGAGTTGACTAGTTTCAAATTTTTTTTCTAAATAATTAAACAAAATTATTTAATTAAATCCAGTACTTACTTCTAATTAATTAAACAAAGTTATTTAATTAAATGAGAAGCCATTCCTAATTAATTAAATGAAGTTATTTAATTAAATAAAAAAAGTGTCTCTAATTAATTAAAGATTATTTAATTTAATAGAAAAAGTAATTATGAGAGCATATATCATTTTATTAAATTAAATATCTCAACAAAATCTCTCTTTAGTTCAAAAAGGGAAATTTCTAATTCACTATTGATCAAAAATGAGTTAAATAAGTTGACTCCTTTTTCTACTGAAATTGAATCAGTTAACTCCTTATTTTACTCAAATTAAATCTGTTAACTCCTTTTAATTTGGAAATCTTCCTTTATAACTGAACTTCACCTTTAATCCTGGCTGTTCATTGAAATCGATCTCAACCATTGATGAATTCCAAGAAAGTCTATTTATGAGACCCTCATCTCTTCATTTTGAAAGTTTGAATGAGAATTTACATCGAATTGTTGTTGGAATTCATACTTACATTTGCTCATATTCACATACGCAAAGATCAAGTTTAACCAAATGTTGACCAAATTTAACCATAGTTGACTTGAGTTGACTAGTTTTGAAAAGTGTTTTGAAATAATTAAGCAAAATTATTTAATTAAATAGAGTACTTACTTCTAATTAATTAAACAAAGTTATTTAATTAAATGAGAAGCCACTCCTAATTAATTAAATGAAGTTATTTAATTAAATAAGAAAATTGTCTCTAATTAATTATGAGAGCATATCTCATTTTATTAAATTAAATATCTCAACAAAATCTCTCTTCAGTTCAAAAAAAGAAATTTCTAGTTCACTATTGATAAAAAATGAGTTAAATCAGTTAACTCTTTTTTCTATTCAAATTGATTCAGTCAACTCTTTATTTTACTCAAATTAAATCTGTTAACTCTGTTTAATTTGAAAATCTCCCTTTATGACTGAACTTCACCTTTAATCCTAACTGTTGGTTGAAATCGATCTCAACCGTTGATGAATTCAAAGAAAGTCTATTGAAGAGACCGTCATTCCTTCATTTTGAAAGGTTGAATGAGAATTTGCATCAAATTGTTGCTAAAATTCATACTCACATTTGCTCATATTCACATACGCAAAGATCAAGTTTGACCAAAAGTTGACTAGATTTAACCACAGTTGATTTGAGTTGACTAGTTTTAAAAAGAATTTTTAAATAATTAAATGAAATTATTTAATTAAATGGAGTACTTACTTCTAATTATTTAAACAAAGTTATTTAATTAAATGAGAAGCCATTCCTACTTAATTAAATGATTTTATTTAATTAAATAAGAAAATTGTCTCTAACTAATTAAAGATTATTTAATTAAATAGAAAAAGTATTTAAGAGAGCATATCTCATTTTATTAAATTAAATATCTCAACAAAATCTCTCTTCAGTTCAAAAAGAGAAATTTTCAGTTCACTATTGATCAAAAATGAGTTAAATCAGTTAACACCTTTTTTAACTCAAATTGCATCAGTTAACTCCTTATTTTTCTCAAATTAAATCTTTTAACTCCCTTTAATTTGAAAATCTCTCTTTATGACTAAACTTTCCCTTTAATCCTGACCATTGATTCAAATCGATCTCAACCATTGATGAATTTCAGAAAAGTCTATTTAAGAGACCCTCATCTCTTCATTTTCAAAGGTTGAACGAGAATTTGGATCGCACTGTTTTTAGAATTCATACTCACATTTGATCATATTCACATACGCAAAGATCAAATTTGACCAAAAGTTGACCAGATTTAACCACAGTTGACTTGAGTTGACTAGTTTCGAAAAGAATTTTGAAATAATTAAATGAAATTATTTATTTAAATGGAGTAGTTACTTCTAATTAACTAAGCAAAGTTATTTAATTAAATGAGAAGCCATTCCTAATTAGTTAAATGAAGTTATTTAATTAAATAAGAAAAGTGTATCTAATTAATTAAAGATTACTTAATTAAATATAAAAAGTAATTATGAGATCATATCCCATTTTATTAAATTAAATATCTCATCAAAATCTCTCGTCAGTTTGAAAAAAAAAATTCCAATTCACTATTGATCAAAAATGAGTTAAATGAGTTAACTCTTTTTTCTACTCAAATTGAATCAGTTAACTCCTTATTTTACTCAAATTAAATCTGTTAACTCCTTTTAATTTTGATATCTCTCTTTATGATTGAACTTCACCTTTAATCTTGACCATTGATTGAAATCGATCTCAACCCTTGATAAATTCTAAGAAAGTCTATTTAAGAGACCCTCATCTCTTCATTTTGAAAAGTTGAATGAGAATTTGCATTGATTTGTTGCTGGAATTCATACTCGCATTTGCTCATATGCACATACTCAAAGATGAAGTTGACTAATTTCGAAAAGAATTTTGAAATAATTAAACGAAATTGTTTAATTAAATGGAGTAATTACTTCTAATTAATTGAACAAAGTTATTTAATTAAATGAGAAGTCATTTTTAGTTAATTAAGTGAAATTATTTAATTAAATAGGAAACTTATGTCTAATTAATTAAAGATTATTTAACTAAATAAAAGAAGTAATTATGAGAGCATATCTCATTTTATTAAATTAAATATCTCAATAAAATCTTTCTTCAGTTCAAAAAGGGTAATTTGTAGTTCACTATTGATAAAAAATGAGTTAAATCAGTTAACACCTTTTTCTACTCAAATTGAATCAGTTAACTCCTTATTTTACTCAAATTAAATCTGTTAACTCCCTTTAATTTCGAAATCTCCCTTTATGACTGAACTTCACCTTTAATCCTGACCGTTGATTGAAATCGATCTCAACTATGGATGAATTTTAGAAAAGTCCATTTAAGAGACCCTAATCTCTTCATTTTGAAAGGTTGAACGCGAATTTGCATCGAAATGTTGCTAGAAATCATACTCACATTTGCTCATATTAATAAACGCAAATATCCAATTTGACCAAAAGTTGACCAGATTTAACCATAGTTGACTTGAGTTGACTAGTTTCAATTTTTTTTTAAAAATAATTAAAAGAAATTATTTAATTAAATGGAGTACTTACTTCTAATTAATTAAACAAAGTTATTTCATTAAATGAGAATCCATTCCTAATTAGTTAAATGAAGTTATTTAATTGAATTAAAAAAGTGTCTCTAATTAATTAAAGATTATTTAATTAAATAGAAAAAGTAATTATGAGAGCATATCTCATTTTATTAAATTAAATATCTCAACAAAATCTCTCTTCAGTTCAAAAAGGGGAATTTGCAGTTCACTATTGATCAAAAACGAGTTGAATCACTTAACACCTTTTTCTACTCAAATTGAATCAGTTAACTCCTTATTTTACTCAAATTAAATCTGTAACTCCATTTAATTTGAAAATCTACCTTTTTGACTGAACTTCACCTTTAATCCTGACCGTTGATTGAAATTGATCTCAACCGTTAATGAATTCCAAGAAAGTCTATTTAAGAGACCCTCATCTCTTTATTTAGAAAGGTTGAATGAGAATTTGCATCAAATTGTTGCTGAAATTCATACTCACATTTTCTCATATTCACATAGGCAAAGATCAAGTTTGACCAAAAGTTCACCAGATTTAACCACGGTTGACTTGAGTTGACTAGTTTCGGAAAGAATTGTAAAATAATTTAATTAAATGAAGTACTTACTTTTAATTAATTAAACAAAGTTATTTAATTAAATGAGAAGCCATTCCTAATTAATTAAATGAAGTTATTTAATTAAGTAAGAAAAGTGTCTCTAATTAATTAATGATTATTTAATTAAATAGAAAAAGGTATTATGAGAGCATATCTCATTTTACTAAATTAAATATCTCAACAAAATCTTTCTTCAATTCAAAAAGGGAAATTTCCAATTTACTATCGATCAAAAATGAGTTAAATCAGTTAACTCCTTTTTCTACTCAAATTGAATCAGTTAACTCCTTATTTTATTCAAATTAAATCTGTTAACTCCTTTTAATTTGAAAATCTCGCTTTATGAATGAACTTCAGCTTTAATTCTGACCGTTGATTGAAATCGATTTTGATCGTTGATGATTTCCAGGAAAGTCTATTTAAGAGACCCTCATCTCTTCATTTTGAGAGGTTGAGTGAGAATTTGCATCGAATTGTTGCTGGAATTCATACTCACATTTGCTCATATTCACATACACAAAGATCAGGTTTGACCAAAAGTTGACCAGATTTAACCATGGTTGAGTTGAGTTGACTAGTTTCGCAAACAATTTTGAAATAATTAAACTAAATTATTTAATTAAATGGAGTACTTGTAATTAATTAAACAAAGTTATTTAATTAAATGAGAAGCCATTCCTAATTAATTAAACGAAGTTATTTAGTTAAATAAGAAAAGTGTCTCGAATTAATGAAAGATTATTTAATTAAATAGAAAAAGTAATTATGAGAGCATATCTCATTTTATTAAATTAAATATCTCAACAAAATCTCTCTTCATTTCAAAAAGGAAAATTTTAAGTTTACTATTGATAAAAAAATTAGTTAAATCAGTTAACTCCTTTTTCTACTCATATTGAATCAGATAACTCCTTATTTTACTCAAATTAAGTCTGTTAACTCCTTTTAATTTTGAAATTTATCTTTATGACTGAACTTCACCTTTAATCCTGATCGTTGATTGAAATCGATCTCTACTGTTGATGAATTTCTGAAAAGTCTATTTAAGAGACCCTCATCTTTTCATTTTGAAAGGTTGATTGAGAATTTGCATCGAATTGTTGCTGTAATTCGTACTCACATTTGCTCATACTCACATACGCAAAGATCAAGTTTGCCAAAAGTAGACCAGAATTAACCACAATTGACTTCAGCTGACTAGTTTCAAAAAGAATTTTGAAATAATTAAACAAAATTGTTTAATTAAATAGAGTACTTACTTCTAATTAATTCAACAAAGTTATTTAATTAAATGAGAAGCAATTCCTAATTAATTAAATGAATTTATTTAATTAAATAAGAAAAGTGTCTCTAATTAATTAAAAATTATTTAATTAAATAGAAAAAGTAATTATGAGAGCATATCTCATTTTATTAAATTAAATATCTCAACAAAATCTCTCTTCAGTTCAAAAAGAGAAATTTTCAGTTCACTATTTATCAAAAATGAGTTAAATCAGTTAACTCCTTTTTCTACTAAAATTGAATCAGTTAACTCCTTATTTTACTCAAATTAAATCTGTTAACTCCTTTTAATTTGGAAATCTCCCTTTATGACTGAACTTCACCTTTAATCTTGACCGTTAATTGAAATCGATCTCAATCGTTGATGAATTCCAGGAAAGTCTATTTAAGAGACCCTCATCTCTTCATTTTGAAAAGTTGAATGAGAATTTGCATCGAATTGTTGCTAGAACTCATACTCACATATGCTCATATTCACATACGCAATGATCAAGTTTGACAAAAAGTTGACTAGATTTAACCACGGTTGACTTGAGCTTACTAGTTTTGAAAAGAATTTTGAAATAATTAAACAAAATTATTTAATTAAATGGAGTAGTTACTCCTAATTAATTAAACAAAGTTATTTAATTAAATGAGAAACAATTTTTAATTAATTAAATGAAGTTATTTAATTAAATAAGAAAATTGTCTCTAATTAATTAAAGATTATTTAATTAAATAGAAAAAGTATTTATGAGAGCATATTTCTTTTTATTAAATTAAATATTTCAACAAAATCTCTCTTCAGTTCAAAAAGAGAAATTTCCAGTTCACTATTGATCAAAAATGAGTTAAATTAGTTGACTCCTTTTTCTACTCAAATTGAATCAGTTAACTCCTTATTTTACTCAAATTAAATCTGTTTACTCCCTTTAATTTGAAAATCTCCCTTAATGATTGAACTTCACCTTTAATCCTGACCGTTGATTGAAAACGATCTCAACCATTGATGAATTCTAAGAAAGTCTATTTAAGAGACCCTCATCTCTTCATTTTGAAAGGTTGATAGAGAATTTGCATCAAATTGTTGCTGGAATTCATACTCACATTTGCTCATATTCACATACGCAAAGATCAAGTTTGACCAAAAGTTGATCAAATTTAACCATGATTGACTTGAGTAGACTAGTTTCGAAAAGAATTTTGAAATAATTAAATGAAATTATTTAATTAAATGGAGTACTTATTTCTAATTAATTAAGCGAAGATATTTAATTAAATGAGAAGCCATTCCTAATTAATTAAATGAAGTTATTTAATTAAACAAGAAAAGTGTCTCTGATTAATTAAAGATTATTTAATTAAATAGAAAAAGTAATTATGAGAGCATATCTGATTTTATTAAATTAAATATCTCAACAAAATCTCTCTTCAGTTCGAAAAGGGAAATTTCCAGTTCACTATTGATCAAAAATGAGTTAAATCAGTTAACTCTTTTTTCTACTCAAATTGAATCAGTTAACTCCTTATTTTACTCAAATTAAATCTGTTCACTCCATTTAATTTGAAAATCTCCCTTTATGACTGAACTTCACATTTAATCCTGATCGTTCATTGAAATCATCTCAACCATTGATGAATTCCAGGAAAGTCTATTTAAGAGACCCTCATCTCTTCATTTTGAAAGGTTGAATGAGAATTTGCATCGAATTGATGCTGGAATTCATACTCACATTTGCTCATATTCACATACGCTAAGATCAAGTTTGACCAAAAGTTGACCAGATTTAACCATGGTTGACTTGAGTTGACTAGTTTCAAATTTATTTTTGAAATAATTAAATGAAATTATTTAATTAAATTGAGTACTTACTTCTAATTAATTAAATAAAGTTATTTAATTAAATGAGAAGCCATTCCTAATTAATTAAAAGAAGTTATTTAATTAAATAAGAAAAGTGTCTCTAATTAATTAAAGATTATTTAATTGAATAGAAAAAGTAATTATAAGAGCATTTATCATTTTATTAAATTAAATATCTCAACAAAATCTCTCTTCAGTTCACTATTAATCAAAAATGAGTTAAATCAGTTAACTCCTTTTTCTACTCAAATTGAATCAGTTAACTCCTTATTTTACTCAAATTAAATCTGTTCACTTCATTTAATTTGGAAATCTCCCTTTATGACTAAACTTCACCTGTAATCCTGACTCTTGATTGAAATCGATCTCAACCGTTGATGAATTCTAGGAAAGTCTATTTAAGAGACCCTCATCTCTTCATTTTGAAAGGTTGAATGAGAATTTGCATCGAATTGTTGCTAGAATTCTTACTCACATTTGCTCATATTCACATACGCAGAGATCTAATTTGACCAAAAGTTGATTAGATTTAACCACGGTTGACTTGAGTTGACTATTTTCAAAAAAATTTCAAAATAATTAAATGAAATTATTTAATTAAATGGAGTACTTACTTCGAATTAATTAAACAAAGTTATTTAATTAAATGAGAAGCCATTCATAATTAATTAAATGAAGTTATTTAATTAAATAAGAAAAGTGTCTCTAATTAATTAAAGATTATTTAATTAAATAGAAAAAGTAATTATGAGAGCATATCTCATTTTATTAAATTAAATATCTGAACAAAATCTCTCTTCAGTTCAAAAACAGAAATTTCCAGTTCACTATTGATCAAAAATGAGTTAAATCAGTTAACTCCTTTTTCTACTCAAATTGAATCAGTTAACTCCTTATTTTACTGAAATTAAACCTGTTAACTCACTTCTATTTGGAAATCTCCTTTTATAACTAAACATCACCTTTAATCCTGATCGTTCATTAAAATCGATCTGAACCGTTGATGAATTCCAAGAAAGCCTATTTAAGAGACCCTCATCTCTTCATTTTAAAAAGTTGAATGAGAATTTGCATCGAGTTTTTGCTAAAATTCATACTCAGATTTGCTCATATTCACATACGCAAAGATCAAGTTTGACCAAAAGTCGACCATATTTAACCACGGTTGACTTGAGCTGACTAGTTTCAAATTTTTTTTCATAATAATTAAATGAAATTATTTAATTAAATCCAGTACTTACTTCTAATTAATTAAACAAAGTTATTTAATTAAATGAGAAGCCATTCCTAATTAATTAAATGAAGTTATTTAATTAAATAAGAAAAGTGTCTCTAATTAATTAAAGATTATTTAATTGAATAGAAAAAGTAATTATGAGAGCATATATCATTTTATTAAATTAAATATCTCAACAAAATCTCTCTTCAGTTCAAAAAGGAAAATTTCCAATTCACTATTGATCAAAAATGAGTTAAATCAGTTGACTCCTTTTTCTACTCAAATTGAATCAGTTAACTCCTTATTTTACTCAAATTAAATCTGTTAACTCCCTTTAATTTAGAAATCTTCCTTTATAACTGAACTTCACCTTTAATCCTGGCTGTTCATTGAAATCGATCTCAACTGTTGATGAATTCTAAGAAAGTCTATTTATGAGACCGTCATCTCTTCATTTTGAAAGTTTGAATGAGAATTTACATTGAATTGTTGCTGGAATTCATACTTACATTTGCTCATATTCACATACACAAAGATCAAGTTTGACCAAATGTTGACCAGATTTAACCATAGTTGACTTGAGTTGACTAGTTTTGAAAAGAATTTTAAAATAATTAAGCAAAATTATTTAATTAAATAGAGTACTTACTTCTAATTAATTAAACAAAGTTATTTAATTAAATGAGAAGCCACTCCTAATTAATTAAATGAAGTTATTTAATTAAATAAGAAAATTGTCTCTAATTAATTATGAGAGCATATCTCATTTTATTAAATTAAATATCTCGACAAAATCTCTCTTCAGTTCAAAAAAAGAAATTTCTAGTTCACTATTGATAAAAAATGAGTTAAATCAGTTAACTCTTTTTTCTATTCAAATTGAATCAGTCAACTCTTTATTTTACTCAAATTAAATCTGTTAACTTCGTTTAATTTGGAAATCTCCCTTTATGGATGAACTTCACCTTTAATCCTAAGCGTTGGTTGAAATCGATCTCAACCGTTGATGAATTCCAAGAAAGTCTATTGAAGAGACCATCATTTCTTCGTTTTGAAAGGTTGAATTAGAATTTGCATCAAATTGTTGCTAAAATTCATACATACATTTGCTCATATTGACATATGCAAAGATCAAGTTTGACCAAAAGTTGACCAGATTTAACCACAATTGATTTGAGTTGACTAGTTTTAAAAAGAATTTTTAAATAATTAAATGAAATTATTTAATTAAATGGAGTACTTACTTCTAATTAATTAAACAAAGTTATTTAATTAAATGAGAAGCCATTCCTAATTAATTAAATGAAGTTATTTAATTAAATAAGAAAAGTGTCTATAATTAATTAAAGATTATTTAATTAAATAGAAACATTAATTATGAGAGCATATCTCATTTTATTAAATTAAATATCTCAACAAAATCTCTCTTCAGTTCAAAAAGAGAAATTTCCAGTTCACTATTGATCAAAAATGAGTTAAATCAGTTGACTCATTTTTCTATTCAAATTGAATCAGTTAACTCCTTATTTTACTCAAATTAAATCTGTTAACTCCCTTTAATTTAGAAATCTCCCTTTATGACTGAACTTCACCTTTAATCCTGACCGTTGATTGAAATCGATCTCAACCGTTGATGAATTCTAGGAAAGTCTATTTAAGAGACCCTCATCTCTTCATTTTGAAAGGTTGAATGAGAATTTGCATTGAATTTTTGCTGAAATTCATACTCACATTTGCTCATATTCGCATACGCAAAGATTAAGTTTGACCAAAAGTTGACCAGATTTAACCACAATTGACTTGAGTTGACTAGTTTAAAATAAAAATTTGAAATAATTAAACGAAATTATTTAATTAAATGGAGTACTTACTTCTAATTAGTTAAACAAAGTTATTTAATTAAATGAGAAGTCTTTCATAATTAATTAAATGAAGTTATTTAATTAAATAATAAAAGTGTCTCTAATTAATTAAAGATTATTTAATTAAATAAAAAAAGTAATTATGAGAGCATATCTCATTTTATTAAATTAAATATCTCAACAAAATCTCTCTTTTGTTCAAAAAGGGAAATTTCCAGTTCACTATTGATAAAAAATGAGTTAAATCAGTTGACTCCTTTTTCTACTCAAATTGAATCGGTTAACTCCTTATTTTACTCAAATTAAATCTGTTAACTCCCTTTAATTTGGAAATCTCCCTTTATGACTGAACTTCACTTTTAATCTTGACCGTTGATTGAAATTGATCTCAACCATAGATGAATTCCAGGAAAGTCTATTTAAGAGACCCTCATCTCTTCATTTTGGTAGTCTAAATGAGAATTTGCATCGAATTGTTGCTGGAATTCATACTCACATTTGCTCATATTCACATACGCAAAGATCAAGTTTGACCAAAAGTTGATCAGATTTAACCATGGTTGACTTGAGTTGACTAGTTTCGAAAAGAATTTTGAAATAATTAAATGAAATTATTTAATTAAATGGAGTACTTACTTCTAATTAATTAAACAAAGTTATTTAATTAAATGAGAAGCCATTCCTAATTAATTAAATAAAGTTTTTTAATTAAATAAGAAAATTGTCTCTAATTAATTAAAGATTATTTAATTAAATAGAAAAAGTAATTATGAGAGCATATCTCATTTTATTAAATTAAATATCTCATCAAAATCTCTCTTTAGTTCAAAAACGGAAATTTCCAGTTCACTATTGATCATAAATGAGTTAAATCAGTTGACTCCTTTTTCTACTCAAATTGAATTAGTTAACTCCTTATTTTACTCAAATTAAATCTGTTAACTCCCTTTAATTTGGAAATCTCCCTTTATGACTGAACATCACCTTTAATCATGACCGTTGATTGAAATCGATCTCAACCGTTGATGAATTTCAAGAAAGTCTATTTAAGGGACCCTCATCTCTTCATTTTGAAAGGTTGAATGAGAATTTGCATCGAATTGTTGCTGGAATTCATACTCACATTTGCTCATATTCACATACACAAAGATCGAGTTTGACCAAAAGTTGGCCAGATTTAACCATGGTTGACTTGAGTTGACTAGTTTCGAAAAGAATTTTGAAATAATTAAACGAAATTATTTAATTAAATGGAGTACTTACTTCTAATTAATTAAACAGAGTTATTTAATTAAATGAGAAGCCATTCCTAATTAATTAAATGAAGTTATTTAATTAAATAAGAAAAGTGTCTCTAATTAATCAAAGATTATTTAATTAAATAAAAAAAGTAATTATGAGAGCATATCTCATTTTATTAAATTAAATATCTCAACAAAATCTCTCTTCAGTTCAAAAAGGGAAATTTCCAATTCACTATTGATAAAAAATGAGTTAAATGAGTTAACTGCTTTTTCTACTCAAATTGAATTAGTTAACTCCTTATTTTACTCAAATTAAATCTGTCAACTCCCTTTATTTCCAACTTTTTCCTTGCTGGAGAAGGATGCAAATGATCAGTAATCGAAGAAAGTATTCCGGTAGGTGTATAGGAAGGAGATTGGGATTGTGTTGCAGATGAAGGGAATGCTCCTCCACTAGCTACGAGAAAGGGATGAGGGGATCGAAAGTGCGAGCAACCGTGCAGAAGTAACCACTATTCTATTCAACTGCAGATGCCCTACAATTTTATAGGAGAAGGATGGCCCTTCCTTAAATAATGAGAAAGATAAATACTGAACATTCATTCTTAGGGTAGGGCATATTATTCGATCGCCCCTTCTCTCAATTTGCCTGGTGGTTGATCCAGCATCAATAAAGAATGGGTTAGTGCCGTTTGAAGAATTCTTTGACCCCCTACTATTCTAATGGGCAGGGTAGGGGTTCAGATTATGGGATAACGCCTTGTTCTATCAGAAATGATGAATTATCTGCCTATAAAAATAGTGGAGGGCAATTCTATGGCCCTACTATTATAAAGGGCGAAAAGAAGGATGGTCTGCCAAGCCCTACAATTCTATGGCCCTACTATTATAAAGGGTGAAAAGAAGGATGGAAAGGGAGTTGAGATGAGTGAACCGACATTCTATGGCTCCGTAGAGTAGCAAACTGACCCTATGGCCCCTACGATAATTGGCGCTTTGGGACCATCGATCAATTGAGGCTACTATTATAAAGGGCACTCGCAGACATGACTAGTGAAGTAACTTGCCAACATGAATGGCAGGAGAAGCTCTATGCCGGGTATGAGGGTCAAAGGTGCTCTGTCATGGGTGGGTATGTGTGTTGAAGCCATCCATGGAAGGGGTCAAGGTTGGAGAAGCTCTGTAATGGGTGCCCACTATTTATAAGGGTGCCATTGGTGGGGTGTGCTAAATCAACAGCTTAATGCCCTTTAGAATAGTAGGGTGAATTAATCAACGGCTACTATTCAATCTACTACTCTTGGTGCTACAGAAGCCCACACTATAGCCACCTTTGCTTCCTTATTTCCTGCTCCTGAGATATAGATATAGGGGGGCATATTGCTTTAGGTATTGTAGCCTTTGTTTATTATTGCTTCTAGAATTGGATCAGCAGTTAAGGGAAAGGGCTTCTCATTATTCTTTTACTACAATAAAGAGAGGGCTCACCTACTATTATATGCGGGCTCGTAGGCATGACTGCAAAAGTGACCCCACCCCATTCCCCTTATAGAAGATGTCTAGTTGGATCAATTTAATCACTCATATGACTGCAAAAGTGACCCCACCTTGGGGCAATCGCACCTTCATCCGGGTTGGGAACTATAATTCCCTCCCACCTGGGCGCAACTATATCCTCCCACCCACAATATCAAACCCCACCCATCCCGCTAATATTGTGGGAGGCCCCTACTATTCTATGGCAGGGCCCGAGGAGCCTTATAATAGTAGGGGCCCACCCAACCCAACTATATCTGGTTCGGGGTGGTCCGTGCAGAGGCACCTCGATAGCTATAGTTGCCTAAGGGAGGGCCCCTACTATAGTAGTTGAGGCCCTTTATATATTGGGGGCCATTGGTTGGTCATCCACGGGTTTTCTCCTTTAGTGCCAGGCCATCCACAATTCTAGATCACCCTACAATTCTAATGGGCTGGCACAACAGTGCCCTACAATTCTAATGGGCAATCATCAATATCCAGCTCATCCGCCCTAAAAAGATTATTCTAGGAAGGTGGGACCGAACCGACGGAGAGGGATGATGAACCAACAAAGGACAATGAAAGCGGTGAATAGCTAGCTTCATTTAACACCCTACTATTCTAATGGGCCTTAAGAGTGATTTCATTACAAGGCACCCCCACCCAACTTATCCAACTGAACCCAACTATCTTCACCCTTGACCTATCGATATGCCTTTTGGTATGGCAAAACCCTAGTCATATTGGAGCCCATAGAATTGTAGGGCAAGGTGAGTAACTGAACTTCACCTTTAATCCTGACCGTTGATTGAAATTGATCTCAACCGTTGATGAATTCCAGGAAAGTCTATTTAAGAGACCCTCATCTCTTCATTTTGAAAGGTTGAATGAGAATTTGCATCGAATTGTTGCTGGAATTCATACTCACATTTTCTCATATTCACATACGCAAAGATCAAGTTTGACCAAAAGTTGACTAGATTTAACCACGGTTGACTTGAGTTGACTAGTTTCGAAAAGAATTTTGAAATAATTAAACGAAATTATTTAATTAAATGGAGTACTTACTTCTAATTAATTAAACAAAGTTATTTAGTTAAATGAGAAGCCATTCCTAATTAATTAAATGAAGTTATTTAATTTGTGAGGCCTCACCCAATTCATCATAGTACCAATGAGATAATTGCATTACGGTGATTTTAATCCTATGTTTGATACACTTTTAAGACTGTAGGGTTATGTCATTTTAATATCTGCATTTTGATGATCCGCAATTACCTCTGCATATTATGACCTAATTGATGCATTTAAAGATTCTATTTCATGTTGTAAGCTATTGACATTGCTTTAATAGAAATTGAATGGTAGAAATGCTTGTAATATAAGAAGGTAATGTTGAAGTGGAAATTAGAGTTAAAAGATAAATTTTGTTATGCATTGAGACCTAACCCGCATACCTAGGGATTCAATAGTTATGGATTCAACATCTTGTCATATAATATGAAGTTATTTAGAATATTAAATTGACCATGTTATGTTGATAAGTAAAGTTTAGTTTTATAGTATTTTGAACATTTTACATGGAAATTGTTAGAAGAAGTAATGTAATTATAAGGAATGAAGTATGGAACTCAAATGTTGAATGTGATATGTAAGTTTTGATATTTTAATATTTTGAAGGTTATATTTGAAATGATTAAGAAAGGGAAAGTTAATTTGAGATGATGAAATATATGCAAGTCTAATGTTGAATGAGATAATGATTTAACTGATTCAATTTGAGTAGAAAAAAGAGTTAACTGATTTAACGCATTTTTGATCAATAGTGAACTAGAAATTTCCATTCTTGAACTGAAGAGAGATTTTGTTGAGATATTTAATTTAATAAAATGAGATATGCTCTCATAACTGCTTTTTCTACTTAATTAAATAATCTTTAATTAATTAGAGACACTTTTCTTATTTAATTAAATAACTTCATTTAGTTAATTAGGAATGACTTCTCATTTAATTAAATAAATTTGTTTAATTAATTAGAAGTAATTAATCCATTTAATTAAATAATTTTATTTAATTATTTTAAAATTCTTTTCAAAACTAGTCAACTCAAGTCAACCGTGGTTAAATATGGTAAACTTTTGGTCAAACTTGATCTTTCCATATGTGAATATGAGCAACTGTCAGTATGAATTCCAGCAACAATTCGATGTAAATTCTCATTCAACCTTTTAAAATGAAGAGATGCGAGTCTCTTAAATAGACTTTCTTGGAATTCATCAACGGTTGAGATTAATTTCAATAAACGGTCAGGATTAAAGGTGAAGTTCAGTCACAAAGGGAGATTTCCAAATTAAAGGGAGTTAACAGATTTAATTTGAGTAAAATAAGAAGTTAAATGATTCAATTTGAGTAGAAAAAGAAGTTAACTGATTTAACTCATTTTTGATCAATACTGAATTGAAAATTTTCCTTTTTGAACTGAAGAGATATTTTGTTGAGATATTTAATTTAATAAAATGAGATATGCTCTCATAACTACTTTTTCTACTTAATTAAATAATCTTTAATTAATTAGAGACACTTTTCTTATTTAATTAAATAACTTCATTTAATTAATTAGGAAGGGCTTCTCATTTAATTAAATAACTTTGTTTAATTAACTAGAAGTAAGTACTCCATTTAATTAAATAATTTCATTTAATTATTTTAAAATTCTTTTCGAAACTAGTCAACTCAAGTTAACCGTGGTTAAATCTGGTCAACTTTTGGTCAAACTTGGTCTTTACGTGTGTGAATATGAGCAAATGTGAGTATGAATTCCAACAACAATTCGATGCAAATTCTCATTCAACCTTTCAAAATGAAGAGATGAGGGTCTCTTAAATAGACTTTTTTGGAATTCATGAATGGTTGAGATCGATTTCAATCAACGGTCAGGATTAAAGGTGAAGTTCAGTCATACAGAGAAATTTCTAAATTAAAAAGAGTTAACATATTTAATTTGAGTAAAATAAAGAGTTAACTGATTCAATTTGAGTAGAAAAAGGAGTTAACTGATTTAACTAATTTTTGATCAATAGTGAACTGGAAATTTCCCTTTCTGAACTGAAGAGAGATTTTGTTGAGATATTTAATTTAATAAAATGAGATATGCTCTCATAATTACTTTTTCTATTTAATTAAATAATCTTCAATTAATTAGAGACACTTTTCTTATTTAATTAAATAACTTCATTTAATTAATTAGGAATGGCTTCTCATTTAATTAAATAACTTTGTTTAGTTAATTAGAAGTAAGTACTCCATTTAATTAAATAATTTTGTTTAATTATTTCAAAATTCTTTTTGAAACTAGTCAACTCAAGTCAACCGTGGTTAAATCTAGTCAAATTTTGGTCAAACTTGATCTTTGCATATGTGTATATGAGCAAATGTGACTATGAATTCCAGGAACCATTCGATGCAAATTCTCATTCAACCTTTCAAAATGAAGAGATGAGGGTTTCTTAAATATAATTTTCTAGAATTCATCAACGGTTGAGATCGATTTCAATCAACGATCAGGATTAAAGGTGAAGTTTAGTCATCAAGGGAAATTTTCAAATTAAAGGGGGTTGACAGATTTAATTTGAGTAAAATAAGGAGTTAACTGATTCAATTTGAGTAGAAAAAGGAGATAACTGATTTACCTCATTTTTTATCAACAGTGAACTGAAAATTTCTGTTTTTGAACTGAAGAGAGATTTTGTTGAGATATTTAATTTAATAAAATGAGATATGCTCTCATAATTGCTTTTTTTATTTAATTAAATATTCTTTAATTAATTAGAGACATTTTTTTATTTAATTAAATAACTTCATTTAATTAATTAGGAATGGCTTCTCATTCAATTAAATAACTTTGTTTAGTTAATTAGAAGTAAGTACTCTATTTAATTAAATAATTCTGTTTAATTATTTCAAAATTCTTTTCGAAATTAGTCAACTCAAGTCAACCATGGTTAAATCTGATCAACTTTTGGTCAAACTTGATCTTTCTGTATGTGAATATGAGCAAATGTGAGTATGAATTCCAGAAACAATTTGATGCAAATTCTCATTCAACTTTTCAAAATGAAGAGATGAGGGTCTCTTAAATAGACTTTCCTAGAATTCATCAATGGTTAAGATCAATTTCAATCAACGGTCAGGATTAAAGGTGAAGTTCAGTCATAAAGGGAGATTTCCAAATTAAAGGGAGTTGACAGATTTAATTTGAGTAAAATAAGGAGTTAACTGATTCAATTTGAGTAGAAAAAGGAGTTAATTGATTTAACTCATTTTTTATCAATAGTGAACTGGAAATTTCCCTTTTTGAATTGAAGGAAGATTTAGTTGAGATATTTAATTTAATAAAATGAGAAATGGTCTGATAATTACTTTTTCTATTTAATTAAATAATCTTTAATTTATTAGAGACACTTTTCTTATTTAATTAAATAACTTCATTTAATTAATTAGGAATGGCTTCTCATTTAATTAAATAACTTTTTTTAGTTAATTAGAAGTAAGTACTCCATTTAATTAAATAATTTTGTTTAATTATTTCAAAATCCTTTTTGAAACTAGTCAACTCGAGTCAACTGTAGTTAAATCTGGTCAACTTTTGGTCAAACTTGATCTTTGCGTATGTGAATATGAGCAAATGTGAGTATGAATTTCAGGAACAATTCGATGCAAATTCTCATTCAACCTTTCAAAATGAAGAGATGCGGGTCTCTTAAATAGACTTTCCTGGAATTCATCAACGGTTGAGATCGATTTCAATCAACGGTCAAGATTAAAGGTGAAGTTCAATCATAAAGGGAGATTTCCAAATTAAAGGGAGTTAATAGATTTAATTTGAGTAAAATAAGAAGTTAACTGATTCAATTTGAGTAGAAAAAGGAGTTAACTGATTTAACTCATT
Organism: Cupressus sempervirens; assembly: GCA_028749045.1. NCBI lineage: Eukaryota > Viridiplantae > Streptophyta > Pinopsida > Cupressales > Cupressaceae > Cupressus > Cupressus sempervirens. The sequence continues at coordinate 105,726,971 of CM053791.1, read as the reverse complement.
TTTGATCAATAGTGAACTAAAAATTTCCCTTTTTGAACTAAAGAGAGATTTTGTTGAGATATTTAATTTAATAAAATGAGAGATGCTCTCATAATTCCAGCAACAATTCGATGCAAATTCTCATTCAACCTTTCAAAATGAAGAGATGAGGCTCTCTTAAATAGACTTTCCTGGAATTCAGCAACAGTTGAGATCGATTTCAGTCAATGGTCAGGATTAAAGGTGAAGTTTAGTTATAAAGGGAGCTTTAAAGGGAGTTAACAGATTTAATTTGAGTAAAATAATGAGTTAACTGATTCAATTTGAGTAGAAAAAGGAGTTAACTGATTTACATCATATTTGATTAATAGTGAACTGGAGATTTTCTTTTTTGAACTGAAGAGAGATTTTGCTGAGATATTTAATTTAATAAAATGAGATATGCTTTCATAATTACTTTTTCTATTTAATTAAATAATCTTTAATAAATCAGAGACACTTTTCTTGTTTAATTAAATAACTTCATTTAATTAATTAGGAATGGCTTCTCATTTAATTAAATAACTTTGTTTAATTAATTAAAAGTAAGTACTCCATTTAATTAAATAATTTTGTTTAATTATTTCAAAATTCTTTTCGAAACTAGTCAACTCAAGTCAACTGTGGTTAAATCTGGTCAACTTTTGGTCAAACTTGGTCTTTTCGTATGTGAATATGAGCAAATGTGAGTATGAATTCCAACAACAATTCGATGCAAATTCTCATTCAACCTTTCAAAATGAAGAGATGAGGGTCTCTTAAATAGACTTTTATGGAATTCATCAATGGTTGAGATCGATTTCAATCAACGGCCAGGATTAAAGTTGAAGTTTAGTCATAAAGGGAGATTTCCAAATTAAAGGGAGTTAACATATTTAATTTGAGTAAAATAAGGAGTTAACTGATTCAATTTGAGTAGAAAAAGGAGTTAAGTGATTTAACTCATTTTTGATCAATAGTGAACTGGAAATTTTTCGTGTTTGAACTGAAGAGAGATTTTGTTGAGATATTTAATTTAATAAAATGAGATATGCTCTCATAATTACTTTTTCTATTTAATTAAATAATCTTTAATTAATCAGAGACACTTTTCTTATTTAATTAAATAACTTCATTTAATTAATTAGGAATGGCTTCTCATTTAATTAAATAACTTTTTTTAATTAATTAGAAGTAAGTAATCCATTTAATTAAATAATTTCATTTAATTATTTCAAAATTCTTTTCGAAACTAGTCAACTCAATTCAACCGTGGTTAAATCTGGTCAACTTTTGGTCAAACTTGATCTTTGCATATGTGAATATGAGCATATGTTAGTATGAATTCCAGCAACAATTCGATGCAAATTCTCATTCAACCTTTCAAAATGAAGAGATGAGAGTCTTTTAAATAGACTTTCCTAGAATTCATCAACGGTTGAGATCGATTTCAATCAATGGTCTGGATTAAAGGTGAAGTTCAGTCATAAAGGGAGATTTCCAAATTAAAGAGAGTTAGCAAATTTAATTTGAGTAAAATAATGAGTTAACTGATTCAATTTGAGTAAAAAAAAGATTTAATTGATTTAACTCATTTTTGATCAATAGTGAACTAGAAATTTCCCTTTTTGAACTGAAGAGAGATTTTGTTGAGATATTTAATTTAATAAAATGAGATATGCTCTCATAATTACTTTTCTATTTAATTAAATAATCTTTAATGAATTAGAGAAACTTTTTTTATTTAATTAAATAACTTCATTTAATTAATTAGGAATGGCTTCTGATTTAATTAAATGACTTTTTTTAGTTAATTAGATGTAAGTACTCCATTTAACTAAATAATTTCATTTAATTATTTCAAAATTCTTTAGAAAACTAGTCGACTCAAGTCAACCGTGGTTAAATTTGGTCAACTTTTGGTCAAACTTGATCTTTACGTATGTGAATATGAGCAAATGTGAGTATGAATTCCAGCAACAATTCGATGTAAATTCTCATTCAACCTTTCAAAATAAAGAGATGAGGGTCTCTTAAATAGACTTTCCTAGAATTCATCAACGGTTGAGATCGATTTACAACAATGGTTAGGATTAAAAGTGAAGTTCAGTCATAAAGGGAGATTTCCAAATTAAATGGAGTTAACAAATTTAATTTGAGTAAAATAAGGAGTTAACTGATTTAGCTCATTTTTGATCAATAGTGAACTGAAAATTTTCCTTTTTCAACTGAAGAGAGATTTTGTTGAGATATTTAATTTAATAAAATGAGATATTCTCTCATAATTACTTTTTCTATTTAATTAAATAATCTTTAATTAATTAGAGATAATAATGGGGCACTGACGCTGTAAATGACCATACTCATGACAAATCTGGCAACAGAAAGGGAGGGATTCATAATCTAACTGCCGCACCCAAGAAAAATCCCCTAGACAAATTTCCAAAGAATCTGGTAATGGGTTATTCAAATTAATTTCAACACAAATTCTAGCATAAGAAATAACCTTTTTATCGAGGGATTGATGTGCGATCACAGCCGGCTTCCCCACCAAAGCAGCAATTTGTCGAAGGATGTCTTCACGCCAAAATTCCAAGGGAAGATGAGGCAAGCGAACCCAAACTAGCATTGTTGAAGGGAGATCCTCAGCAAAATTAAAACCTGAATGTTAAGGTTTGACAAATAACCCCACATGGAAATAGAAATAAGGGCCTCCTTCAAAAACACGATCTCAATCAGACATGCAAGAGAATACAACAAGAAAATAACTATTCCCTACCAACATAATCTCCATATCACCTTCCACTTGCCAAGAGCGGCGGATCCATGCCTCAAGAGCAGATAGGGAAATCTGGATTCCAAGAAATTTGCATATCAAGGCATGCTTGGTCCAATAATCAATGCCCTCAATTATAGTCATTGGAGGAATAACTAGAATAGGGCGATCATGGCTACGCGGAAAACAACCATTAACTTATTTCAGCTTGGAGCTCTCCCCTGAATAAAATGATTTAGATCTCATTGCATGCATAGTTGGAGAAGAACCATCTATTCTCACCAATGGAGAAGAAATCCTAGGCCCTGCCATGCAAACAATAAAACCCCAATCCAAAATTGACTGCAAAAGATTTCCAAAAACACTGACGCAAATTATGTCCCAGAGATATAATATGAATAATAAATAGATAATTCAATCTTAATAACTATGTCAATGAAAGATGTAAGTTGGGATATGAAAAAAATAAAAATATACACCCATTGATTTTGGGAAAATTTTAAATACTCTAGAAAAGTGTTAATTATGTATATATTGTTATTTGAATCGATTGCCTAGAGTAGCATAGTTGGCATCAAAGTTGATGATAGTTCTAATGGATGGTTAATCGAGGGTTACATGCATTGAAGAAATGTTAACTCATATGACAAATTAGTAAAGATGACATTGAAATGTGGAGTACAGATTGAAGTAGTAGGTATGAGTATTCTCTTTCCAAACCTTGGGTCAGCAGATGTCAGAGGGATGCCCAACTCAGTGATGATATAATTGTAACACACATATGTCTTTTGGAGGTTATTTAGGCTTATGAAATTAATTAATTAAGAATAATAATAATAATAATTTAAAAATAAAAATAAAAAATTGTGCTTAATGTACATTTAGGGTAAATTTAGGGCATGACATTTTGGTATCAAAGCCTAGTTGAAGCACTGGGCATTGATGGGTCCATAAACAAATGTAAAATTTAAATGTTACCTTTAAAAGAGAAAAACTTCAATTCACTCATCTTTTAAGCTAGTATCTGCTATGAGAGAGTCAACTAAAGCATAACACCCTTATTGTTCTTGACCTGTTGATAAGATAACCTTTGACCAATTTTTTTTTATAAATGACTTTTAATCATATTAAATAGATTATTCTAAATGATACTAACCAATATAATTCTCCTAGTACTAGGTAACTTTGTTCATCATCGTAATAATAATTTCATTAATACTAAAATAAAATAATTAACCCTAATAATACATTCACCAAACCCTTCTCTCACTACTTATATATTTAGTACAAGCCATTGTCATAAAATTACTATAAATAAGGACTTACATATAGATCTAAAGAGTTATATAGATAGCATCAAGGAGCTAGCATTTTCCTTATCTCATAGGTGAACAATGATCTATCATTAGTGTCGTTCTCAACTTCAAGATAAGACATATATATAAACATTTACCTCTAACATTCCTAGATGAAAGATCTTTCTGAGGCACTACTAATATCATTATAGTGAAAATAAGAAAAGAAAGAAATCAACAATAAACAAGAATTGAATTTCAATTAAAAGATTAAATTTATGTTATAAGATTTTACTCTTTTTAAAAAAAAAAATAAATATAATCTATACAGTTTTGCTTTTAACTAACATTAGCTAAACTTGTATTTCTTTACTCATTCCATTGATAAAGGAATACTAAGTTAATATTATGTGTCAAAAATGTTCTTATATGCCTTTCACATTTGTCACTGCATGTAAGAGAGCTTAGTGACCATAGATTGAACTAGAATGAAGGAATTGTAAAGAAAATAAATGCAAGATTTATCTAAGATTTTCTATGCAAGTAAATGAATATAAACTAGATGAAATACAAATTTAATCTAAGAGTTAGTAAGAAAAAATTGAAGCTAGAACATGTAAAATGAAAGTATTGAATGAGAATGTAATAAACTGTTTTAAAAAGCACAAAAATGGAGTACTCAAACTGATAGAGTTTATTCATTCACAAATTTCATCCTCTCAAATGAGAGACATAAGTTCCCAATTTATAGAGAAATCCAAAATAAATCAATGGTGTATATCAATTAGATGAATGGTGGAGATTGAATGAATGTTCACTTTGAAATGGAAGTTTCCATTTAAGAGAGAGTTAATTGATTTGTTTCCTTGTTCTTTTTAAAATCACTCAACGTTTCCATTTTTTTGTATAAAAACAAATCAAAACAAGATTTTGGGGATTTTGTTAAAATTATGTCTCATATTTTGAATATTTAAATTCAAATAATATATATATGTAGATATTTAATTCAAATAAGTAATAAATTCATTTTGCATGTAATTTTAGAAAATATCAAAATTAATATAATCAAAGTATTAGGAAAATTTAATTTAATTAATTGATTTAGTGGGTTTAATAGCCAAGATGTCAATATTCATGAGCTTATTATTTTATTTATATTTATTTCTTTATTAATTCTTATAGCGATTTTTGTAGATTAATGATTTTCTACAATTCATATTTAAATCAAATAGAGTCAATTAGGTCTAGAAATGCCTAATAAATTAGGATTTTGTTGATCATTAGAAAGATTAGGAGTAAGTTAGTTTTTGAGACCAATTTGAGGTATTACAAATATAAAAATACAACGTATACTATCCATTATATTATGATCCAATTTAATACTATTCCTATAACTAACAACATTAACTATTTATGATTAATTGTACATCTATGACAATTATAATTGATTATCATTAATAATAGTGTTGAAGGGTCTAGGTGTCATAAAAATATAGCATATAAATTAGGGAAGTGTACATGTTGGATAAACTGGATAATTACTTATTTAGGCACATCCATTTGGACACAATTCAAATTGGGAATCTAGGTTTCAAAAAGAATTTACATATTACTTTATAGATATCATGCTTACCCTCAAGGATAGGATGTTAAATTGAATCATTGATAAAGGATATTTCTATAGTAAGGTTGCGTAAGCATATATTTCCTTCTGAGATCAACTATTAGCAGAGTTTAGTTACAACACTAGGTGCCTAACCCATTATGTTTCAACATATGCAATAAATGACAACTTGGTGTAAGATGTATTAGTACACCCAATAAAACCACGAGCTATGGATGAAGCACTTTGAGACATAGGGGGATATGAGACTTCTTACTAAGCCATTAGTTCCATAAAACAACAATGTATCCTCTTCTCCACCAAGGAACCTTGGTATGGCTATGTTATTTCTGTGAGCTTCATATTTGATGTGAATTCTTGTTGGTCATTTGTTCAAACTTTACATTTATATCATCTTTATTTCTACCAATAATTTGACACTTCACATTTCATTAGATTTCTTGAAGTTGGTCCCATTGTGCCTCAGGGACATGTCTTGTGTTATTTGAAAATTTACTAATGTGGCCACATACGTATTATTTTCTTGTAAAATATTCCTTTTATTTGTGAGTTTCTTTTGAGGCATTTTCTTGGATTGTATTGAAATGGCCATACCAAGGAGAATCCTTGACAAACCATTTAGGGAATTAATGTACCTATAAACTTTCTAGTTAACCATTGAAAAGTTGGTACACAAGATTTCTAAGACACTAACCCCTTTGTATGTCATAATTATGGAATAAGGACCAACCTCTTTTACCATTGGTATGTTATGTATATTAAACTAGTTAAGACCATAGATGCATGTTATGTTGGGGACCCTAAGCAAGGACGTAAGCAATTTAGTAGTTAGACCTTAGTAAAGAAAGGATTGGATTACTTGGCACCAACAATAGAATACTCAAGTAGGGTCAGCTCTAATAATTACAACATAGGCAATAACACAACTAGTTGATGAACTCTAGGAGGAGGTTCATGCCTGGGGGGGAGGATGTGAGACCTCACCCAATTCGTCATAGTACCAATGAGATAATTGCAGTACGGTGATTTTAATCCTATGTTTGATACACTTTTAAGACTATAGGGTTATGTCCTTTTAATATCTGCATTTTGATGATCCACAATTACCTTTGCATGACCTAATTGATGCATTTAAAGATTCTATTTCATGTTGTAAGCTATTGACATTGCTTTAATAGAAATTGAATGGTAGAAATGCTTGTAATATAAGAAGGTAATGTTGAAGTGGAAATTAGAGTTAAAAGATAAATTTTGTTATGCATTGGGACCTAACCCGCATACCTAGGGATTCAATAGTTATGGATTCAACATCTTGTCATAGAATATGAAGTTATTCAGAATATTAAATTGACCATGTTATGTTGATAAGTAAAGTTTAGTTTTATAGTATTTTGAACATTTTACATGGAAATTGTTAGAAGAAGTAATGTAATTATAAGGAATGAAGTATGGAACTCAAATATCGAATGTGATATGTAAGTTTTGATATTTTAATATTTTGAAGGTTATATTTGAAATGATTAAGAAAGGGAAAGTTAATTTGAGATGATGAAATATATGCAAGTCTAATGTTGAATGAGATAATGATTTAGTTTACATATGCTTATATGATTTTCTTGGACTACCGACGCTCGAGTTTAGTGTGTAGGAATTTGACCATGGGTTAAAGGGGAATTAAGGCTCAAACTACTACAAACATGACATAACCAAGGTTGAATCAGTGGAAAAGATTCAAACCTAATTGTAATGTGTTTTATTTCGTATATGTGAATTGTATGTGTGTGCAGTAGCCTAGTTCATATATTATTGTAAAACAAGTCATTTTTTTTAATATAATGTGATATTTTGTGTGTGTCACTTGACACTTGTGCTTGTTATGCGATATGACATGTTATTCATTAATGGATCATGTGGCCACCTTATTTTGTGATAAATGCCTCAATTGAGGAATTTAATTATTGCCTTAGTCAGTAAAAGGACAAGGTCATCACCTTGGGGAATTTGAAATTTGAATCACCTAGCTTTGGGAGGGTCATAAAGTAACTTTAAGGTATGTTGGGATTAAAATTAACCCCACCCATGTTAGTACTATAGGCTAGGGAGCTATTAATGACCTCTAGGGTGTCTAGTGGACCTAGGAGACCCCATGAAAATGACATTCTTTATGGAATCCGAAAATAAGAAGGATATATATATAGAGGTATGGCTAAATGAGAAACCACTTGGCCACTCTCTAATTTTAGAGACAGTTAAGTTTTGGAGGGAGAGGAGGGGAGCTCTACTGCAACTATCCTTACCCAAGCTTGGACCAAGGTTGGTATCTCAACCTTGCTTCCTTTCCTTTTTCTTTATTTTAGCATGGTTAAGCCAATCTACAAGTGTGGAGTTTATCAATGGAGTATGCATTGCATTGCATTGTGGAGTAGCATTCATGTGAGTGTTTGAATGGTGTTCATTCCATGTAGATTAGTGTGACACCATTGTGCATCTTGTTATATTGTGTGGAGTATTGTGAGTACGAGGTTTGGATTTCCTCTATTTCCTTGTTGCATTATGGGTGTTGATATTGTGTTGTGATAATGTGATGTGCTCTTGAAAATCTGTTGTTTTATTGCTACTTGGTTTTGTTTTCTTGTTTTTCTTGAGTGTTCTTATGGGTGTGGGACTTACACTCACCCTTGTGGGAAGGGAAGAGAAGTCCAGGGTGAACGGGCGGTAGTTAGATTGCATAGTTGAGGACCTTGGAGTATGGGCTCCATTGTATGCCATTGTCATATTCATATTTTGCCTTGGGGAAGGATAAGAAAAAAAAAAAATGATGAGGAAGGAAGTAACTGAAGTATGGGTTTGTAGGAAGCAAAAGCTGTTGGTTGTGTGTGGTGGAGGATGTTGTGTTGGTAGTGTGTGGGGTAGAAGATGTTTATGAAGCCCCAAAAGGGCATGATATTATGAAGCCCCAAAAGGGCCTTGTATTTTGTTGATTTAGCCCCGAAAGGGCATGAGTTTTATGGAAAATATGATATGAAATGGTAAACCTCCTTGTGTTTCCATGTTCACCCTATGTTCAAGGTTCCAATGGTGAGCCTTTGTGAAATATCCTTGGGATGGGATTTGTTGCAATTTTTTTATGTGGTGTATATGTTTCTTACAAGTGTGTATGTGGATTTTGTTTGAGCCTTGTTCCCCTAGCGTGGGGGTGGTCTCTTTGAGGCCTATGGTTGGGTGAAAAGCACCCATGGTCCTTGTTGTTTTGTTGTGATGCATTTGCAAGTTCTTAGAGAAAAATCTTGGAAACTTGGAGTCCTTGTTATCTTCCATGTGCATAGGAGGAGAAGACAATATTGCATTGAGATGAGATAGAGAGAAAAACTCCATTTTGTTATGTGAGCCTAAATGTATTGTAGGAGAAAGCTACTGTCTTGGTTTGATTGTCAATGGAAAGGTTGTGAGTGCTCATGTGTAGTAAAAGTATTTTCCATTGTGTATATTATGATATGTTGACTTCACCACCTTTTTGTGTATCATGAGGGTATCACTGAAGATAATTCATTGTAATAATATTGTTGTTTTATTGGATGGTAACACCAATCAGAGATCCAAATTACTTGATGCTCTTGAGTGGAATGCAAAAGAAATTTGATATCATAGAAGAGATAATATTCATAGGAAGGATTATCCTGGTGGATTGCTATTATCATTTTAGTTCTATTGTTTACCAATTGTGAATGTACATTCAAATCTAGATCTGCATAAGAAGATAATGTTGAGAAAATGGTTTCTAAATTTCATAATTCATAGATAGGGATAATCCAGATAACTTCATATAAAGTCTTGTCATGAAATGTTGAGTTATTGGATTAAGTTAATGTTTTAAATGATAAATGAATCACAATTTTAAAAGTATACTTAGTTTATAATTATCTCCTAACTATCCTTGCAATAACTTACCTTGAATATCCTAGATTATAGAAGAAGAAAATCAAGTGATGATATAAAATATACAAGACTTAAGACATAAGCTTGCTATAGGTGCACATTTTATCCTCTGGAAAATGTATGAGAAAGTAAAATAAATCTCTTCTCTTAATACAAATATTAAAATATTCAAGAGTATTCCTTAGACTCCTAGGACCCTATAACCTATAAAGCATATTTTAACATAATAAACTAACCATCATATTAATTGCATTAGAAGGGACCTCATATGAGACACATAACTTGAGTCAACACCCTATCAAATCAAAAGAATCTTTTTTTAAAAAAAATATACAATGCTCGTGTTAAAAAAACCTAAACTAGCACCAAGTAATATTTTAAACAAGACATAGCGTGACAAACAACCTACTATATTATCTACCCTAGGCTAGCATGGGTTGGTGAATGAGAAAACAATTTAATATGCTATGGAGACAAAGGTATTTAATTTCTCTAACATGACCAAGACTTATTTCATCCACCTATTCCCTAGGCACTTTGTGCTTTCAAATATTATATTGGAATACCGTGCAAGTTTATGACATAATTCTGACAAGAGGGAATGGCTTCCATTTTGTCCTTGACGCCTTGATTTTCCTTGGAAAAAGTTATGGCATTTTATATGTCTTTCTTCACCCACCTAACTAAGACTAGGATAAACTCCACGCTACCAACAATATGGGAATTTGAAATGGATATCTTCTAGCTCAAAATTAATAGGATTTGACTCATGGAAAAGGCGCCTATGCTTGTCTTAGCCAAAACTTTGGTAAGTGAGTCCACCATGGAGAGAAACCCAAGGAATTTGCTTGGTCTATGGGTAAGTGAAGAAGATTATGGGGTAGTAGCACGTGGGTAGTAGGGTGATTTGGAACTTTGCTAGAGAAAAAGTATTTCATCTTCTGAAAAGAAATGTGAGTGGGGTCAAGTTAATGGACTATGACTAATAGGGTATTTTAGATAGATGGATAGTTAATATGTTCATATGCATTCATTTTGTTACCTTAGTATTAGTAAGGATAGATTATCTTTTAAAATCATTCTTTTATGATATATGTTTATATAAATGAATTGATCATTCTTTTCACTACAATTTCAATTGTAGTAGGTATTGACCCTAATATTAAAATGCGATGTCGCTTGCATTAGAGATATAATATGAATAATAAATAGATAATTCGATCTTAATAACTATGCCAATGAAAGATGTAAGTTGGGATACGAGAAAAAAAAATATACACCCATTGATTTTGGGAACATTTTAAATACTCTAGAAAAGTGTTAATTATGTATATATTGTTATTTGAATCGATTGCCTAGAGTAGCATAGTTGGCATCAAAGTTGATGATAGTTCTAATGGATGGTTAATTGAGGGTTACATGCATTGAAGAAATGTTAACTCATATGACAAATTAGTAAAGATGACATTGAAATTTGGAGTACATATTGAAGTAGTAGGTATGAGTATTCTCTTTCCAAACCCTAGGTCAGTAGATGTGAGAGGGATGTCCAACTCAGTGATGATATAGTTGTAACACACATATGTCTTTTGGAGGTTATTTAGGCTTATGAAATTAATTAATTAAGAATAATAATAATAATTTTTTTAAAAAAAAATTTGTGCTTAATGTACATTTAGGGTAAATTTAGGGCATGACATAATTAAATAAGAAAAGTGTCTCTAATTAATTAAAGATTATTTAATTAAATAGAAAAAGTAATTGTGAGAGCATATCTCATTTTATTAAATTAAATATCTCAACAAAATCTCTCTTCAGTTCAAAAAGGGAAATTTCTAGTTCACTATTGATGAAAAATGAGTTAAATCAGTTAACTGCTTTTTCTACTCAAATTGAATCAATTAACTCCTTATTTTACTCAAATTAAATTTGTTAACTCCCTTTAATTTGGAAATCTCCCTTTATTACTAAACTTCACCTTTAATCCTGACCATTGATTGAAATCGATCTCAACCGTTGATGAATTCCAGGAAAGTCTATTTAATAGACCCTCATCTCTTCATGTAGTGCCTACCCTCATTCACATCTTTTCTGGACATTGTTGTTATTATCAGACTATGATAGACTAGTTTTATGTTGATGGATTAGTGGTATTGTTTTGACACTATTATAAATTATGTTGTGGATTCAGTGGTTATATGATGAGATCATTTAGATTTTACATTTCATGCATATATGATGATCATTATACTATTTTCAGTTATTATTGATGATTAGATGGATGGTTTATTATCTTATGTGTTTTATTATGGATACTTACCCCATACTTGCATGTGTATGGTGTGCATATTTTCTTATTGTATGGCATTTCTAATGTGGTTAAGGAATGGAGTCGTAGTCACCTGCTTAGTCGAGATCTACACGATGCACCACTTCCTGCCATTGTCTATTTAGCTTAGCATTATATATATTGTATGTACATGCATGGTTTTTCTACAGGTTGCAGGTAATGGGTATCGACTTCCCTGAATTGCCAAGATGAGCGTACCCTATTATACTATGTCAATGATAAGAGAAGGGAGATAAATTCTCAAGTCCAAATCCCAAACCTTTAAACCAATTGTCCTAGTGAGGTAGGACAAGTATCTTGATATTTTACCCACCGAATGTGTCGGATGACATGATTCATGATTTTTAACCCTTTAGACTGATTTTGAGTGATTTGCTCTATGATGGGTTTTCATATTTTATCTTGGAGGTCTATGGTGAATTTTTTATTAATTAAGTCTTAATAAATAGATTTAATTGATAAATTAGTTATTTGAGAAAATTAATATAAAATATCATGTTATTTGATATTTTTTATTGTAATTAATGAAATGTGAATTATTGAGAAAAATGAATTAAATAAAAGAAAATTAGAAATTAAAATTAATAATAATAATAAAATAATAATAAAGTAATAAATAAATAATAATAATAAAAGTTATAAAAGTTAAAATGAAAGTTAGAAATATTTAAATAAAAATTATATAAAAAGTGAATTGGAGTTATAAGCTTGCATGGGAATTAACGCACTTCTCTATTTCTCAAGTGTCAACAATACGGGGGTTAGTGCATCAATTAAGCACATGGTGTCTACAACCTTAAGGCTCATCTTGAAGGTTGGAAAAGACACATGCTTAGTTGGTGACACCTTCCAGCTATTTCTAGAAGCATTATAGATGTTTCTTGAAAGCTCTTTATATTCAGGCATTCATAGAAGCTTAGAGATAACATTTGGAGTGCAATTGGAGCACTGGAGGACTCGAGAATTCTGAAGAAAAGAGGAGCTTGCTCTGCAGATTTTCTAAGGAAGAGCGATTTAGCATCAGAATCCGGGTAGATTCTTGTGATTTTACTTATGCTATTTTCGCATCACGCATTTCCTGTCTTCTTCGTGTCTTCCATATGTCGTCTGAGAAGTTTCATATTTATATGCATTCTATAACGCAAATTACTTACCCCATACTTGCATGTGTATGGTGTGTGTGTTTTCTTATTGTATGGCATTTCTGATGTGGTTTAGGAAGGGAGTTGTAGTCACCTGCTTAGTCGGCATCTACACGATGCACCACTTCCTACCATTGTCTGTTTAGCTTAGCATTATATATATTGTATGTACATGCATAGTGTTTCTACAGGTTGCAGGTACTGGGTATCAACTTTCTTGAATTGCCAGGATGAGCATACCCTACTATACTATCTCAATGATAAGAGAAGGGAGATAAATTCCCAAGTCCAAATCCCAAACCTTTAAACCAATTGTCCTAGTGAGGTAGGACAAGTATCTAGATATTTTACCCATCGAATGTGTCAGATGACATGATTCATGATTTTTGACCCTTTAGACTGATTTTGAGTGATTTACTCTATGATGGATTTTCATATTTTATCTTGGAGGTCTATAGTGAATTTTCTATTAATTAAGTCTTAATAAATGGATTTAATTGATAAATTAATTATTTGAGAAAATTAATATAAAATATCATGTTATTTGATATTTTTGATTGTAATTAATTAAATGTGAATTATTGAGGAAAATGAATTAAATAAAAGAAAATTAGAAATTAAAATTAATAATAATGATAAAATAATAATAAAGTAATAAATAAATAATAATAATAAAAGTTATAAAAGTTAAAATGAAACTTAGAAATATTTAAATAAAAATTATATAAAAAGTGAATTGGAGTTATAAGCTTGCATGGGAATTAACGCACTTCTCTATTTCTCAAGTGTCAACAACATGGGGTTTAGTGCATCAATTAAGCACATGGTGTCTACAACCCTAAGGCTCATCTTGAAGGTTGGAAAAGACCCATGCTTAGTTGGTTACACCTTCCAGCTATTTCTAGAAGCATTCTAGATGTTTCCTGAAAGCTCTTTATATTCAGGCATTCATAGAAGCTTAGAGATAGCATTTGGAGTGCAATTGGAGCATTGGAGGACTCGAGAATTCTTAAGAAGGGAGGAGCTTGCTCTGCGGATTTTTTGAGGAAGAGCGATTTAGCATCAGAATTTGGGTAGATTCTTGTGATTTTACTTCTGCTATTTTTGCATCACACATTCCCTGTCTTCTTCGTGTCTTCCATATGTCTTCTGAGAAGTTTCATATTTATATGCATTCTCAATGTGGGTAGATTAATTTAATTGGAGAATTTTATATGAATTCTATAATGCAAATATCTTATTCTTAATTGTAGATATAATCTTTGTCGGAAAAAAAAAACATACATGGTTATGTATTCAGATCTGCATACATATACATATATATAAATATATATTTATATATATGCATATGTATACATTTATTATGGATCTATTATAAAATTTGAATATATATATATACACATACATATATATATACTGATATATATATATATATATGTGTGTGTGTGTGTGTGTGTGTGTGTGTATTTATATATAATGCACCGAATTGAGCGATTAATAAAATCGCAGTGGAAAATTTATTAATTTGTATCACGATTCATATTGCATGAAACAAAATTTTATACATTATATGCTGTGGGCACAATTCGTACTCCGCGCTGGCGGAAGGCAGAGACCTACCGTCGCAGGTCTACGGCGACAGGGGTACTACGTACCCGCTGTCGGTGCAGTGCCTGCGATCGCAAGTACTGCATACCGCAGCAAGAGTTGGGGGGGGTTTAATTGATGTTAACGATATGAAAAAAAAATAATAATAACATTTATGTTAAAACGTTTATATACAATTCGATTCTCATATGGTGTCAATCAAAATTGTTAATTCGATTTTATGAAAATGTAATACATATGTATATATATATATATATATATATATATATATATATATATATATATATATATATATATATATATATATATATATATATATATATATATATATATATATATATATATATATATATATATATATATATATATATATATATATATATATATATATATATATATATATATATATATATATATAATATGTAAATATGTTATTTAAGTTATTATTTGATCAATGATTTATATTGAAGGTTTATTTTCATAAGGTGACTTTTTAATAATTTTCAACTATTTAATAATTTAAATATTTTAAATTATTAAATAAGGAATTGATAGTTGGGTGGGGGATGTATCAAACAAATGTTATTAATTGGAAAATGGATTTTTAGTTCTAATAAGGTGAACTTTTATTTATCCAAAAACAATATATGTGTTCCTCCATTCATTCTTCAGACTTGGAAACTTACACTGAGATCTCTACATTTAAATTCAAGTTGTAAAACCAAAACATGTGTCTACATTGTGTATTCTTTAAGCTATTGTTTTGGGTTTTGGGTTGACTAGTGTTGACCAGTATAGGACATCTACCAGAGGCTTGGGGGTTATGTGATTGTGGTGACATTATGATGTTTTAATATCGATCTTTATAAACCCAACCATGGTTATGTGATAGAATGCTCTATGTATTGGTTGTAATTACTGATTGTTATAGTTGAGATTCTTATAAATGAGACACTTGACTTAACCATTATTTTGGTCATCGATCAGTTATCCTTGGTTATTTTTCTAGTCGCCATGATGGGACTGTTATGTGAATTTATTTTGATGATGTCATGATGTGACATGTTTGACTCAACCATTTTTGGAGTCTTCGATCAGTATGATTGAGATATATATATGTTGGTTATTGAGAACCATTGGATATTTGATTATCAGTGATACTTTAGTTGCCAATAGAGAGCTGTTGTGTTCATGATTTTCTATGGATGTTTGCTCATGGAGATTTGATGCTTTTATGCATATTTGATGATTTTATGAATTATCTTTTGTAATTTTGAGATTTATGAGTCCATGAGCATTAGCGTAGGATATCTGCATGTAACGACAAGAAGTGGCTTGCAATGAGGGCCAGGGCCCTAAGAGGCTACTAGGGTAACTCATTGTAAGTTGGATTAATAAGTGATAACATTCACGCCTAATACTAACTGAATGAACTTAAAAAGATAAGTGTTTTATTCTCGCCCATGCCTTGAGTGCTTGTATAGGCTAGGATGGGAGTAGTGAGACGCATGGTTGCAACCTTGCATTTTTTAGTATGCCTCATCATTATGAGAGGATACTAGTGGCCGCATGAAATTAGTATGGACCTGTGGAGTTTAGCTAACTGCCAGGGTAACTTGTACGTGATAATTGCGATGACACTTTCCCGCTTGCATGGTAGGTTCCTACATGTCATTGTGTGCCTCTGGGACTAGATGTTAGATTTTTTGTTTGGAACCTTTGAGTTAGTATAATTTTAGGATTCTTGGACTTATAGAAATATGTGCTATGTGATTTTGATAGCCTGTTTGGGACTTGAGATTATCTCCTTAGCACGGTGGGAGTGGACCACTTAGGTACCAAGCGGTCAGGTGGTAGTGTATTTTTCCACTCTTATCATTTTGAGATTTATTGAGATGTCGTGGCTGATGGGTCCTTCATGGTGGTGGATATGTATCCTTTTTCATTGATTATTATCATATGTTAGATGATGTTATCTTATGCTTTTATTTGCATGTTAGATTACTTCTACATATGATGTTGTATTTATTAGGAGTGACATTCCTACTATGTATACCGATGATCTCTTCGGTGATTGGAATGTTACGCACGGAGGGATGGCTAGGATCCACGATGGTCTAATGATGTTATTGATGGTTGGGAGGAACCGTGCGCTTAGTTTATTATGTTTGATCTTTATGATGGATTTATATGTTCTCTATGATGTTGTATCATGTGATTATCTCTACTCTGATGTATCATGGATTAGAATAGGATGATGTACCTTATCATATGTATGTATATTTTTGAGTTTGTCACACCCTGTGACATGTACAGTGGATGAATGAGCATTTGAAATGTAATGTATAAACATTGGACTTATCATTATTATTTCATGTGGATGTTGTGCTAGATGGATTCATGTATGTAATTCAACATTAAGGGATCTTAAAGAATGTGATCTGTTATTTATGTTATGTTTATTTTCAGATGGACATTGCTATTGCTTCTGTTATTGTGCATAAGTTATATGTGATGTTTACTTTCATGAAAGAAAAAAAAAATGCTACTAAACTTAGTGAAATTCTAGGTTAATTCTTTGGATCCCTTGGCAGGGCATTACATTTGGTATCAGAGCCTGAGTTTCTACATTGGGAGCTCTAGGTATTTTGGAACAACTAGAACTTTGAACTATTAAGTGTAACTTTCCAAACTTGATCTAGGTGAATTGAAACAGGACTTGAACTATTACTTGAATATTTTTCATACTTCAACACTTAGTTTCAAAACTGGAAATTTTACTTAAACCTAGACATAGAACTGAACTTAGTACCTTGTACTATTGTAGGATGGTATCTAGGACTAGGTCTTCTATTAGAGGTCATGGTAGAGGCCATGGTAGAGGTTGTGGACGTGGCAGAACTATCAGTGTCCATGAGTCTGCCCATGAGGGATCGGCTCATGTAGAGAGCAGGGAAGAGCACTCTAGTAGGCAGTAGGAAGACAGCCGTAGAGAGGACCAAGCTGAGTCTAAAGAGGTCGGTTTGAGACAAATGATGAAGACTATTCTAGAATGTCTACCTCCTATTCAAGAATAGCCTAAAGTCATCAGACAGAACAAGAGCATAGGCCTAGATCTAGAAGTCCTCAAAAGGAACGTCAGAGGTCCATTGTGTCCACTCAGATGAAGGATCTTTCAAGATCCAAGGCTGAGCAGTGGCTTATTTCTCTCGACAGGATTTTTGCCATGCAGGAGTTTGACAACAATGTTAAGGCAAGGTTTGCGATCACTAATCTACAGAATTTTGGGGCCACTTGGTGGACGATAGAGGAGAAGAAGTTGGGAATTGATATGAGCAGTGTTACATGGGAGTTATTCCGAGAAATTTTTCATGAATGATTCCTACCAGAGGAATGGAAACAACAAAGGGCTGATGAATTTCATAATCTCAGACAGTACACTTTGTCAGTGATCGAGTATGAGCATAAATTTTATGAGCTTATGCCTTTTTTAGGGTTCAGTGAAAATTCAGCTCAGTTGACACAACATTTTATTAGGGGTTTGAATAACCGTATTATTGGGGGAGTTAAGGTATTTGAACCAAAAACTCTCAAGGATGCGGTGCATTGAGCTATCCTTGTTGAGAAAAGTGTCAACCTTGGTCAAGGTGGTTTTGTAGGAGTGCCAGCAGCATCAGGATCTAAAAGCATCTACAATTCATGTGGTAACAAGAAGTTTTCTTTCTCTAAGGGGAAACATATCAGCAGCAGTCTCAACAGACACAGCAATAGAAGGGCTGAAATTCTCAAGCTCAAGGTGGTGGAAAAGGTTCTAACACCAAGAATAACTGCAATGCTCAACACAATAAACAGAATCAGACCAATCAGCTAGCTCAGAGTAGGCAGTCTATTATGAGCAAGAACAGTCGCCAGCAATCTAATGTACCACCTATGGGAAGAGGTTCTGGCAAAAATACAAAATTCTTTTCATGTGGCTAGATTGGACATTATGCAGCTGAGTGTCCTCAGCGAGCACCTCAGTTTTTAGGACATAGACCTACAGTTTTAGAGCCTATAGTGGGTGATGCAAGTAGAGCTCATAGAGTTTTTGCAGCAGTTGATCAGTGTTAGGCAGATCATCAAGGAACGGTGGTTGAGACCATAGGTGCTATTAGAGGTATATCTCTTTCAGTATTGCTTGATTCAGGAGCTATAGATTCGTTTATTTCACCATCTATAGTTTCTAAGTGTAAGCTGGATGCGGTGAAGCAAGATCGTGGTTGGAAAGTGGAACTAGCCTCAGGCATTAAGGTCTCCATAGATTTTGTAGTTCATAAGTGTGGGCTTAGTTTACAAAGCTTCGATACGGCAGTGGATCTTTGAGTCATACCCCTTGGTTCCTATGATGTGGTTTTAGGCATGGACTGGCTTGAATTTCATAGAGCCAGTATAGATTGCAGGAAGAAGATTATTAGGTGCCAAGATGACCAAGGGAATGATGTGCAGATAGTTGGGATACCGAGGCCTATATCTCAGCAGATGATTTCTACTATGCAATTGAAGTGAAGTTTTCATAAGGGATGCTAGATATTCGCTATTATCGTAAATGATCTTGATGAGGAAGATTCCATGAGGGAGACTTTAGCTCACCCGATTTTGCAGGAGTATGCAGATGTTTTTCCAAGTGAGATTCTAGGCATGCCTCCAAAAAGGGACATTGATTTTAGTATTGATCTGATTCCTGGAGCAGAGCCTATTTCTAAAGCTCCTTATAACATGACTACTCAGGAATTGGGTGAGCTACGTCTTCAGCTAGAGGAACTTCTGGCCAAATGGAGCATTCGACCTAGTGTATCACCATGGGGAGCTCCAATGCTCTTTGTGAAGAAGAAAGACGGTTCTTTGCACCTTTGTATTGACTATAGACAGTTGAATAAGGTGACTATTAAGAACAGGTATCCTTTACCTAGGATTGATGACTTATTTGATCAGATCAAGGGAGCTACAGTATTCTCCAAGATTGACCTTAAGTCAGGATACCACTAGCTTTGTATTAAGGAAGCAAATATTCACAAGACTGCTTTTCGAACTCGTTATGGGCATTATGAGTTCATAGTGGTACCTTTTGGATTGACTAATGCTCCATCGATTTTCATGAGTTTGATGAATGGTGTGTTCCAATCTTATCTAGACAGGTTTGTACTCGTGTTTCTTGATGACATATTGATATATTCTAAGACTCAGAAGGAGCATGAGGAACACCTATGATTGGTTTTGCAGTGTTTAAGGGAAAATCAACTTTATGCTAATACAACTAAGTGTGAATTCTTCAAATCAAAGATTCAGTATTTAGGGCATGTTATTTCAGGTGATGGTATTTCAGTGGATCCTGCAAAGATTCAGGCGATAATAGATTGGCCAACACTGACTAATGTGTCAAAGATTCATAGTTTCATGGGTTTAGCTGGTTATTATCGCAGATATGTCCAGAACTTCTCTAAGATAGCACATCCTATCACTTCTCTTCAAAGGAAAGGAAAGAAGTTCGTATGGACAGAGAAATGTGAGGAAGCTTTTCAGAAGCTCAAGGAGCTTTTGACCAGTGCACCGATACTAGCTGTACCAGATCCAAAAGGTGATTTCATGGTATGTACAGATGCTTCTCTTGAAGGGATTGGGGCAGTGTTAATGCAGAATGGACGGGTGATTGCATATGAATCATGCAAACTCAAGGATCATGAGTTAAATTATCCTACGCATGACCTTGAGTTAGCAGTAGTAGTTCATGCTTTGACAAGGTGGAGACATTTCTTGTTGGGGCACAGATTTGAGCTACATAGCGATCATCATAGTCTTCAGTACATTTTTACTCAGCCTAATGTGAATGCTCGCCAGAGGCGATGGATGGAGTTTCTATGCGAGTATGATTTTGAGGTTTAGTACATTCAAGGTAAGGAGAATGTGGTGGCGGATGCTTTGAGTCGCAGGAGACATGTGTTATCATCGATGACTCTTAGTGTGGATTTGAGGAGTCAGATTCTTCAGGCACTTACTACAGATTCTTGGTATTAGGAAGTGTGCGGAGAGATTGATTCAAGAAGATCTTTGGAAGGTAAGTTTGTAGGTTACGTTCGAGAGTCAGATGGTCTTTTGAGACATTTGGGGAGGATTTATGTGCCATTTTCGGATGAGCTTCGCACCTTGATACTGGTAGAAGCCCATCGTACACCTTACTCAGCACATTCAGGTGTCAAGAAGATGCATGCTGATTTGAGACATTTGTTCTTTTGGTCTGGGATGAAGCAAGATATTGCTGATTTTGTGGCTAGGTGCCTTGAGTGTCAGAGAGATAAGGCAGAACATCAGCACCCGTCTAGACTTTTGCAGCCTAATCTCATTCCTTCTTGGAAGTGGGATATCATCTCCATGGATTTTATTGTGGGATTACCTATGACAATTCGACGTCATGATGCTATCATGGTCACCATTGATTGATTGACTAAGGTAGCACATTTTTCACCGATTAGGTCCTCCTACATGGAAGCTTCTATAGCTAATGTCTTTATGCATGATATTGTGAGGTTACATGGTATTCCTAGAAAGATCATTTCTGATAGGGATCCTGTATTCACATCTACATTCTGGACATCGCTGCAGCATGAGCTTAGAGCGCAGTTAAACTTCAGCTTGGCATATCATCCAGAGACTGATGGTCAGATAGAGAGGGTGAATTAGGTTCTGGAGGATATGTTACAGATGCATGTGATGGATAGGCAGACACATTGGGAGGATTATCTCTACTTAGTGGAGTTTGCTTACAACAACGGGTATCATAGTTCTACTGCTATGGCACCATTTCAGGCATTATATGGACATCCTTGTCGTACACCATTGAGTTGGGACAGTCTTGAGGATCTCATCTTGTTGGGTCCTGAGATGCCTCGTGATATGGAGCAATAGGTAGCGCGTATCCGTGAGCACTTGACTACAGCACAGGATAGGTAGAAGAAGTACACTGATGCTCATAGGACTGATAAGCAGTTTGCTGTGGGTGATAAGGTTTTCTTGAGAGTGCGACTGCGAAAGAGTCCAATCTGATATGGAAAGGGTTCTAAGCTAACACCTCGCTATGTGGGACCATTCGAGATTCTAGAGAGGATTGGCCTGGTTGCTTACCGTCTTGCTCTACTGCCCAGCCTAGCTCGCATTCATGATGTTTTTCATGTTTCAGTGCTTTGACAGTATATGCCAGATATTGTACATGTTCTTGATTGGAATGCGTTGCAGGTAGAGGACGGGCAGCTGGCTTTGGAGCTAGTTCGTATTCTGGAGTAGTGGGAGTTGACCCTCAGGGGTCAACCATTGAGTAGGTAAGGGTCCAATGGACCCTACTAATGATTCTTCAGCTACTTGGGAGGATGCAGCTAGATTGAGGGAGTTATATCCCTACTTGTTTGTAGGCTTCCAGGAGTAAGCCTAACCTAAGGGGGGTGGATGTAGTGCCTACCCTTGTTCACATCTTTTATGGACATTATTGTTATTATCAGACTATGATAGACTAGTTTTATGTTGATGGATTAGTGGTATTGTTTTGACACTATCAGACATTATGTTATGGATTCAATGGTTATATGATGAGATCATTTAGATTTTACATTTCATGCATACATGATGATCATTATACTATTTTTAGTTATTATTGATGATTAGATGGATGATTTATTATCTTATGTGTTTTATTATGGATACTTACCCCATACTTGCATGTGTATGGTGTGCGTGTTTTCTTATTGTATGGCATTTCTAATGTGGTTAAGGAAGGGAGTCGTAGTCACCTGCTTAGTCAGGATCTACACGATGCACCACTTCCTACCATTGTCTGTTTAGCTTAGCATTATATATATTGTATGTATATGCATGGTTTTTTTGTAGGTTGCAAGTACTGGGTATCAACTTCCCTGAATTGCCAGGATGATCGTACCCTATTATACTATCTCAATGATAAGAGAAGGGAGATAAATTCTCAAGTCCAAATCCCAAACCTTTAAACCAATTGCCCTAGTGAGGTAGGAAAAGTATCTGGATATTTTACCCATCGAATGTGTTGGATGACATGATTTGTGATTTTTAACCATTTAGACTAATTTTCAGTGATTTTCTCTATGATGGGTTTTCATATTTTATCTTGGAGGTCTATGGTGAATTTTCTATTAATTAAGTCTTAATAAATAGATTTAATTGATAAATTAATTATTTGAGAAAATTAATATAAAATATCATGTTATTTGATATTTTTGATTGTAAAAATATGTTTTTATGAAAGTGAAAATAATTTTATTGAAGAATAACTCTGCTTGGTAAAATGCCGAAAGCGAACACTTCACTCAGTTATCCAGGCCCAAATCGAGGGCAAAGGAACAAACAGAGACTCTCTAGAAATGCATACGCCATCAAAATAGCGAGACATGGAAGCTCTCTAGCGAACCAAAGCAAATTTCTTAACCTAAAATATGGTAAAATGGATGTAAGATTCGATGTTCCTATGGCCAACAGATTCGAGGCTCTAGATAAATCAGTAATCGAGGCCACCCGCTTCTGTCCAAAAGAAGGGTCTCAAAGACTTACAATCAATGTGGAAGCTTCCTCTGATATCAAAAACCTATCTGGAACATGCCCTCAGTTGCCTATATTCACGGTAGAACATCTCGATAACCAGATTCGGGTTTTTAACATGACTAAATATGTATTTCCAAATTCTTTCAAATCTTTGTCCCCTTCAGGAAGCGTTTCAATTCCCTCTAATCTTCCAGATGTTAAATCTGATTTAAAACCAGTCTCCTCTCCAATCTATATACCCACTCATAAACGGCTTAGCAACCCATCCCCTTCTCCTAACCCTAATTGTTCTCTTGGATCACTGCAACCAAACCCCCTTGACAAACCAGTTCACATCACCATTGATGATGTTGAAGATTCTTGGTTCGACTGTCTGAAGAGAGGGATCTTTGCAATTTGGACTGGCCCTTCAAAAGACATCCATCTCTTAATGGAATGGCTATCGGAAAATTGCCAGGAACAGGTAAGTATCTTTCACCATCATGAAAATGTTTTATTTTTAAAATGTGAAGAAGAGTCGATTAAAAATGAGTTTATTGCTGTCTCGGAATGTTTCCTTAAAGGTTTCTGTGTCAAATTTGTTGAATGGGTTCCTAATTTTCATATTGATAAGGTGGATTGTATGATCCCATTATGGTATTCCATGTCTCTTCCTTCGGAGCTATGTGATGTTGATATTATCTATGAAATAGGCTCTACAATAGGAGTAGTTATTGCTATTGATGCTTCCTGTTTTAGCTGTAACAGTATTAAAATTCTCATCAAACTTAATATTAATCACCCTTCAAAGTTCCAAAAGAAAATTATTACCAAGAAAGCCTCATATGATATAACCTTTCAAGAGTATAAAGGGAAGATCATTGATATACTGAAATCTGAAATAAAAAATAATCATAGACCTATGGTCCTTCCCCTCACATCGCACTTCAGGGACAAATTCCCAGGACTAAGTTCTAAATTAGTCAGAAGGAATAAAAATTCAGGAAACTACCGGTGAGATATTCAGTTTGGACAAAATTCTCAGGCAGAACAGAGGGCTTCATTGATAAAAATGATGCCAGATGAGACAGAAGGTACCCTGTTAATCTCAAAAGTAGATTTAATAAAGGATACAAGAGTATTGAAGAATAGTGTTTGTAGCAAAAATGACAAGGAACTCAAGGGAATAGAAAAATGTGACAACAAAAATAAGACCAACAAAAGGGGATCTAATGGAATTAAGATTCAGCTTCCAAATGACAGAAGAGAGCACCCCAGAAAAATGAAAGAGCCAATTGTTAGACAGTACAAGGAAAAAAGCAAGGCTTTAGAGTGAAATGAATTATTAGACAGAGCAGATAGTAGGGATCATAGGACAAACAAGGAGAATTTGGGAGATCAAGTTTTTCCTCCCTCAGAATTGGATTCTATGAATCATATAGAGAAGGAAGCCCAGGATGATAGAAAATGGAAGGAGAAGGAAGAATCAACAAAAATCAGAATTGAGGCAGGCAATAGAGAAAAATTTGGTCAAAATCATGAAACAACATGCAAATTAGATGGGATTTGGAACAGAGACCAAAATATTGAACAAGGCACAGTAAGGCATGAGGCTCCTGCAAAGTATAAAGAAAGATGTAATAAGGAGGATGGAAATGAAGAAAGCAGTCGAAAATCAGAAAAAATGAAGGGGCCTAACATATACATATATAAGGAGGAGATTGATGGTAACAAGGATACTGCAGGACAAGGAGAGATACAAAACAGCATTACAGAATCAACAGATAATCAAGATATAGGTGAAGCAAAAAATGTCATGCTTTTCTCTTCTTCCAAGGTGTGGATGGAAAAAGCAGCTTCTAGAGCAAAAAAATAGGATTCTTAGCATTTGAACATTGATTTTATCCTTGAATTAGAGTTAACCACCCCGCAAATTGAAGGTGCTAGAAGAACTTCAAAATTTTGGCAGACACCAGATGGATATCCTTCCTTGCCGTTCACCCTAGAGGAGATTCAGTCGTAGATTCAGAATGATGGCAAAAGACTAGAAGTCTCTATCATTAAAGACTTTTAGCAATTTTTAAATGAGGACCTAGAATTTACACCAAAGGTTGGATTATCATAGGTTGAGGCTAACAGTCTTGAGCAGCTATCAGAGGAACTTATTAAGGTGTTTGACTTTGATAATTTGGATAAGAGTACTACCTCTCAGAAAGAGAGGTTGATCCAAAAAATTATCAAACTAGGAGGAGATGATTATATTGCTGAAGATCTCCAAAGGGATATGATAAAGATCCAGATGGAGGATAGTGCAAGGAAGCAGGACAAACAGAGTGAGAAGAAGTCAAAAGACAATCAGGTAGGTGAACGGACAAACATGGGAGAAAGAGAGAATAAAGAACTGGAGGAGGACAGTCTCGGGAGTAAAATCTGCAAAGAATTGGAAATGGAAGAATTTGAAAGAACAGAGGAATGCATTTGTCCAACAACACAAGAACTGGGTATATTTCAGCAAGAGCTTGGTATAGAAATGAATCAGGAAGTTATAACCTCTCCAAAATATGGTAAGCCGAAAGGAAAAAGGGGGAGGAGATCACCGAAGGATTTACGTGAGGCTGAAGGCCTAGCTAGAGAATAGAGGAAAATTGATGAACTCCTAAACATGGGGAAGGGGAAGTGCCTTCCTAAGAGTACATGAGGATAACTTCATGGAATGCTAGGGGTGTAAATGCCCCCAGCAAGAAAAGGTTATTAAAACAACATTTAAAAAGTTTTAATTCAGAAATAATATTAATTCAGGAAACAAAATTAAATAAAGTAGAAGGAGACAAATTTAACAAAATGTTAGGAATGTGGGGTTCAATCTTCACAGAGGCAATAGGTGCCTCTGGGGTTTTAGGAATTGTTTGGAACCCTAAGAAAGTTAGTCTAACTTATTTAGTTAATAACAATAATTGGATGTGTGCTAGTATACAGAGCCTAAAATTAGATACAAAATTCATCCTAATCAATGTGTATGGTACTAATAATACAATAGGAAAATAAACTGTTTGGGCTGAATTAAGTATGGTTATTTCAGAACACAAAGATTGTCCGATTATATTAGGAGGTGATTTTAATACGATTTTAAGTTTAAATGAGAAAATAGGGGGTACTCAACATCTCTCGCTATCATCAATAGAATTCAAAGTATGGATTGACAAATATAGTTTATTAGAAATTCCTCCAAGCAATCGTATATTCACGTGGAATAATAGAAGAAAGGATAACGATTATATTGTAGAAAAGTTAGATAGATTCTTTAGTGTAGGAAATATCTCTTCTTACAATAAGAACTTCCAATCCTCCATTCTTCCCTTCGCAGGATCAGATCATTTCCCGGTATGTTTGGAGATTTCAAAACCTTCTAAACCATAGAGAAATCCTTTTAAGTGTGAAAAGATGTGGTTTCAGGATTCAAAATTTTTAGAACTGATTAAGACATGGTGGAATCAAGCGGACTTCGCTGGGTCCAAAATGTTCGTTTTCATTTCGAAACTCAAATTGTTGAAAGAAAACATTTTGAGGTGGAATAAAGAACACTTCAACAACATTTTTAAAGAAAAGTTGGAAGTTGAAGATAAACTGAAAAACTTGAACCAGGAAATTATAAAATATGGCATGAATTATGAGAAATATACTTTAGAAAAAGAGCTCCTCATGAAACAAGAAGATATTTTATCCAAAGAGGAAACCTTCTGGAGACAAAAGTCCAGAGAGAAATGGTTGGAAGAGGGAGATTGAGACACAAATTTTTTCACAATTCTACTATTCAGAACCGATCTCTACAGAAGATATCTAGTATCTTGACTCCGCAGGGTTTGCGTACAGAAAACCCTACAGAAATTGCAAACACGGTAGTCTCTCACTTAAAAAATTTAGTAAATAATTATGAAGGGTCTAATAGCGAAGCACAGGCCCGAATGCCCAAATTTATTCCAAAATTGGTCACGGTAGAAGAAAATAAAAATCTAAATAGACCAATAACATTGGAAGAGGTAAGGACTGTGGTCTTTAATATGAGTCCAGAAAAATCTCCAGGCCCAGATGGGTTTCAAGCTTTCTTTTTTCAAAAATGTTGGGATATATTTGGAGAAGACCTATGGAGAGCAATTGAAGCGTAAAGAAATGGTGGATCCTTGCTGGTTGAAATCAATTATTCATTCTTTACACTTATCCCTAAGAAGGAATGTCCAAAAAATCCTAGAGACTTCCGCCCTATAGCTCTGTGCAACACTATTTACAAAATTTTATCAAAAGTTATAGCCCATAGACTCAAGGAAATTATGCCAAAATTGATTTATGAGGAACAAACAGGTTTTGTTCCAGGTAGATCCATTTTGGATGGCATACTCATTATTCAAGAAGCTATTCACTCGGCTGCCATAGATAAAGAACCATGTATGTTTATAAAATTAGATATACAAAAAGCTTACGATATGGTTGATTGGTGTTTCCTATGCAAAGTTCTAGAAGCATTTGGCTTTTCACGTCAATGGGTAAATCTAATATTTCAGTTTATCTCAACTCTGAAGATTTCTATTCTCATAAATGGGACTCCTAAAGGTTTCTTTGAAATCTCCAGGGGTATTAGGAAAGGAGACCCTCTATCTCCCTTTCTCTTCATTCTAATGGCTGAAGCCTTTGGTAGAGCAGTCTCCTATGCTTATCAGGTTCAGAAGATTTCAGGGATTTCTGTTACCAGAAACCTCCCTAACATTACCCATCAACAGTATGCAAATGACACTATTTTACCTGGCAAGAGTTTGATCCAAGAAGCTATGGGTTTTAAAAATATACATCAAAATTATATGGATGCTTCAGGGCAGAAGGTTAATAAAGATAAATCCAAAATATTCTTTATGAACACCTCTCCGACAATGGAAAACAAGATATGTGGAATTATGGGATATAGAAAGGGTATGTTCCCTTGTAAGTATTTGGGTATCTCCCTGGAAAAGAACTCGAGATACATCAAAGTTTGGCAGGATACAATTGAAAAGGTGGATAAGCGGATTGGAAGTTGGAAGAATAGATGGCTCTCTAAGGCTGGTAAGATTACTAAGATACGATCTATCCTCTCAGCCATCCTAATTTTCCCTTTGGCATGTCTTCCTCTCACAAATTGGATGTCCAAGCTATTCGAATCTAAACTTAGGAATTTCCTTTGGAAGGATAAGGAAAATGATAAGAAACTCACTCTCATTAAATGGGAAAATTTATGCAAACCTAAAGAATGTGGAGGTTTAGGATTGAGGAAACCACAATGGCAAAATGAGGCTCTGGGAGCCAAACTTGTATGGAGATTATACCAAGAACATGAGCACAAATGGGCTAAAATTTTATATCATAAATATCTAGATCCGACGAAGCTGAAATCGCTATTCAGAATGGAAAATTTGCCGAAAGGGTTGGAATGTTGGAATTTCATGGTAAAATGCAGGGGTATTATCAGCAAATACCTAACATGGGACGTGGCTGCAGGAGATAAAGCCTTGTTCTGGGAAGACTCCTGGGATGGGCTCCCCCCTTTAAACACACCTCCCAATTTAGAAAACCTAAAAATAAGGCTAAAATCATTGTGGGGTAGTAAGGTCAAATATTACAAAATTAAAGAGTTGATTGATGGGGAACTTCGATGGAGATGGCGGTCAATAGATGATTTAGATCTTGATCTGGAATCAGTTGTAGCCTTCAAAAAGATCATCTCGAATAGGAAAATAAAACAATCCGAAAGGCCAGATAGTCTTATTTGGGCTAGTTCAAAGGATGGATTATACAGTGTGAAACAAGGTTATCAAGCTATTATTCATTCATAGCAATGGAACTCGGTGGAGATCCCATTAAAATTGTGTTGGGATACAGCTTGTCTTCCTAAGGTGGGTTTCTTTCTATGGCTTGCCCTTTAGAACAGAGCTTTAACAGCAGACAGACTCGCTAAATTTGGTATAAATGGTCCTAATTGGTGTGTCATGTGTAAACAGAACAATGAAGATGCTGATCATCTCTTTCTCAACTGTCCTTTTGCACAAAATTGCTGGGAATGGATCAAGTCCTAACTAAACTGGGCTACCCCTCTACAGAATTCTCTTAAAGGGCTCCTATGTTCATGGCCCACAAATATGGGACATGGGGTCTATAGCAAATTCTGGAATATTTTCCCATCCATAGTTGTATGGGAAATATGGAAAGAAAGAAACTGTCATATTTTTAAAGATCAAGAGTGGAATCTAGGTAGATTTATACTAAATCTAGAAGCTTCAATAGTAGAAGTAATGAATGCTAATCTGAGGAAGACAGCGCATGTGGAAGGATCTTTCTCATATTGGGATGGAATTATGAAGAAATTATGCTCCAACCTTATCAATCCACCACTGGTGTATGCGGCAAGCAATAAAGAGGCAAGGGGAAAATGTAAATGGGTCCCTCCTCCCCCAGGTTGGCACAAATTGAACTTTGATGGGGCAGCGAGAGGGAACCCGGGTATAGCCAGGGCAGGATGTATTTTAAATGATGAGAATGGCAGATGGGTAGCAAAGCTAGCTGCCCCCCTTCCTCCTATTTCCAATAATGTGGCAGAACTTGAAGTCTTGGAGAAGGGTCTTCAACTCTGTCTTAAATTAAGCCTCCCCAAAATCCACGTTGAAGGCGATTCTCAAGTCATTCTTAACGCTATCAGACAAAAAAAGACCCCAAATTGGGTCTTGAATTTGAAACTCCAAGAAGTGTTAATTTTAATAGAGCATTTTGAGGAGATCAATATCAGTCATATTTATCGAGAAGGTAACTCATTGGCAGATGAACTTGCCAATAAGGGTGCGGATGGAGAATCAATTTTATTGTTCAAGTTAGATATCTCCCCTCCTTTATAATAAAAAGATAGTTACTTATCAATATAATCAACTGCAGATTGATACAAAAGTTACCTTTTTGGGCAAATCCCAAGCCCAAATATAGTTCCTATTCAAAAGAATTGCATTTATATTCAACCAATTCACAAGCATTAATATTCAGCGAAATATTATCACATCAACTCAAGATATAATTTAAGCAATGTATCATATTGTCAAATATTTATATTCTTTAAAATAATGCTAAATCCTATATCCTTCTGATTTATAATACTTCATAATAAATCACCTATCTTATAGTATTTAAAAATTATTTTGAAGGTCCGAATTATTAATAATTACTTAATACTAGTTTTTATATATTTATAGTCATATATATATATATATACATAATAATATAATTTATATTATTTTAAACTACAGGTATATAGATATAATAATATTTTCTTATATATATAACTAGAGATCAAATATGTTAATCTATTCAGAGATATTAACATACCTGTGTTAGATAGTAACATTAACAAGTATTATAAGTATATAATTAGAATTTAATTATTGAGTACTTTTGGATTAGGATTAAGTCTATTATCTTAACCATTAATAAATTACGCCTTATTTATCATATGTAATTAGCATTCGTAATCTAATTATTAGATAAAACTATCCAAAACCTCCTTCTTCTAGCAATATGAATGATTATTCAGTACTGATATTAATTTTCATTATTCTTTCATTTTAGAAAGAGTATGTGTTGTTCCTTTCTCCCTGTATGTCTCTCCAAAATCGTTCCCAGTGGAATATTTAATTATAGTTAGTTAATACCCATCTGATTCGAGCATGCCAAAGCTAAGCATGATCTCACTCCCATCATCACAAGATATGGAAGGATCTCCCAAGCTTGTATGAATGACCTAAATTATCATGACAGGGTATGAAGTTAGGTTCCAACATCTGTGTGAGGTATATGTTAGAGTTCAAGCTAGTTCGTGATTATTCATAACCGCTGGTTCATTTAAAACTTTAAGGCTTTCTCAGAATCGTAGCAGAAGGAAAGGTTTAGAGTGAAGATCTCTAGTCATAGTTTCCTCCCCTCTTAGTCTCTGCTTAGGACCTTTGGTATTGTAGTCCTTTGATCGAAGATGGAATCCAACATTCACGTCTTTCACTCTACCGAATCCAAAACTATGACATTCTTAGGCAAAATCAAGCCTAAAAGATGGAGCCAGCTGTTGAGAATCACTAATGACATGATTAGATTTGCTGTTAACAAAGCACTGGGTGAAGAAATTTTTGATTATTCTGCAACTTAGAGGACAAACAGCTCCATCATCAACTCTTTTATTGGGATAATGGTTAGGGCTAAGATCCCTAAGGAGGACATCATACGGCATTTTTTTGACATTCTATGCCCGACATGGAGGAAGGGGCTGAGAAAGGCCATATACAACATAGATGATAATGGCAGAATTCCATACCCTGAAAAATACATGGGTCTCCCAGAGGGTGATGAAGAATTGAAGATGGCCCCTCGTCGACAAGCCCTAATCATGAGGGAAGGCCTAGCCTTCTATAAGGAATGGCCTCGTATGGAAGCCAGCATTAATTTTCTTTTATGCTGGAGAGGGATCATTGAAGAAGACAACAACGAATGGGTATACAACTACCTCAAACTGTTTAATACATACATTGAGCTGGGAGTCTCCTTCAAGGATCTAAATGCTATCAATTTCGACATCCTCAAGTTTGAAAAAACAAGCAGGGTCTCACTACGAATTGATATGCCCATGAATATGGCCATGGATGATATTGAAGATGAACTTGAAGTGCTTATGGTCACACGAAAAGAATAAGGATGGGGTAGGTCTCTCAGTAGTAAGGACTTTTATATGTAATGTGTTAATATAGCTTGAAGAATCCAATCTTAGGTTTGGTTTAAGTAGTTGGAGTAGCTCAGTAGTAATATAAACTTTATGTTATACTCTGTATCAGACAGATTGATACCTCCAAATTTTGCACTCTGTTTTGGGAATACTAAGGGTCTAGGATCTAATCTCCTCCCATATAAAATCTTTTCTATGGTATATATATGAACACGATAGAATTCCAAAAGTTTAAAACGCCCCTGTAACTTGGGTTTGGATGGAAAACGTGTATATATTACTCTGTCTTTTAAACAATAGTATTTAGTTTAAAAGTATGAATGTTGTAGATGCTCTGGTTGGCTGTGAGAAATTGATCACTTGATTAAATTTAGGACTTCATGTAGTAATCCTCTGATGTATGAACATTATAGAACTAATTTGTCTCTGTGTTAAATTTCTTCTGGGTTTCTTCCGCTTCCTTTTAGAATAGTATGTGTTTGTTTCTTATGGTTCCCCTGTAAGTTTATTCTAGAAGAAGTGCTTAATCAAAATCTTCATCTTATTGATGCTTCCTATTATTATTTTTTTCCGATTTTGTTTCTTATTATGTTGATGGGATTATCATAGATTAATAACAGTGCTCTAATCTAAAATTAGAGGATATGCTCTTTAAAATTCCGTTGTATGATTGAGGCTACTATTGGGATATCTAGATAATCTTTCTTGAGCAAGATTAACTAGGCCTATTTTGGTTGTAGAAGCACTTGATTAAACTACTGGAGTATTTATTCCCAAACCCTCAGACCAAACAGGGTATCCTCTTGGTATGCTTTCT
Organism: Cupressus sempervirens; assembly: GCA_028749045.1. NCBI lineage: Eukaryota > Viridiplantae > Streptophyta > Pinopsida > Cupressales > Cupressaceae > Cupressus > Cupressus sempervirens. Next base: position 105,694,079 of record CM053791.1, on the reverse strand, counting down.
TGAAAGAGTGGATTAATGGATAATTCTTAGGAATTATCTGGATAGAGATTTAGTCTACTAGATTGGTCTTTTAAAGTATATGATATGAGTAGTCATCTGTGATTAATCCTATGACTTAAGGTTTTCACAATATCTGTGTCTTGGAAAAATACTTTATTACTACTTTCCCAGCTATTGGTGTTTCACAGGTATTGATCAGCTGATATCTCATTTTGGTAATTAATTTTCTCTCCCTCTCTTGTATTTCGAATTTAAATTAGGAAAGATGAGGTATTTTTTTGGATAGATTTCCAAAATAAGTTGTAGTAAAGATGCTGATAGATCTTCATTATCAGACATAATAGTTTATGATTAACCAATCCTTTGAAAAGGTTTTTAGAAAGATAGGTATATTTGGCACAGGTTGGCAAGGAATGTACTCCTATAAACAAAGTTGCAGTTTAATAGGAAAGATTTAGACAGCCAAAAGATGGATATGAGCAGATTCTTTTTCTTTAGATCTTTCTTTTAGGTTGGAGATAAGAGGATATTTGTATTTTACTCACCTCGAAAGAAAATGTAAATAATAGGGGTATGCCCCGAAACTATATGTATTGAAAATTTGAAATTGTGATATTATCTACTGGGGTATGCCCCTTTTATCATTGTAAAAATTGGGGTATGCCCCTTTTATCAATGTATAATATAGGACTACGGTTCCGGGCAAGACTAGAGGGTTTCTTTCCCCGTTCTTCCCTACCAGTGCCTGTCAAAATGGGGGACTTTTTGTAACACTTTGATTTGATTATAAATTAATCAAGGCTTCGGCCGATTATTGATAAAAAAAAAAAAAAAATGATTATAATTAATTAAATGTGAATTATTGAGGAAAATGAATTAAATAAAAGAAAATTAGAAATTAAAATTATTAATAATGATAAAATAATAATAAAGTAATAAATAAATAATAATAATAAAAGTTATAAAAGTTAAATGAAAGTTAGAAATATTTAAATAAAAATTATATAAAAAGTGAATTGGAGTTATAAGCTTGCATGGGAATTAACGCACTTCTCTATTTCTCAAGTGTCAACAACATGGGGGTTAGTGCATCAATTAAGTACATGGTGTCTAAAACCCTAAGGCTCATCTTGAAGGTTGGAAAAGACCCATGCTTAGTTGGTGACACCTTCCAGCTGTTTCTAGAAGCATTCTAGATGTTTCCTAAAAGTTCTTTATATTTAGGCATTCATAGAACCTTAGAGATAGCGTTTGGAGTGAAATTGGAGCATTGGAGGACTCAAAAATTCTGAAGAAGGGAGGAGCTTGCTCTGCGGATTTTCTGAGGAAGAGCGATTTAGCATCAGAATTCGGGTAGATTCTTTTGATTTTACTTATGCTATTTTCTCATCACGCATCCCCTGTCTTCTGAGAAGTTTCATATTTATATGCATTCTCAATGTGGGTAGATTAATTTAATTAGAAAATTTTATATGCATTCTATAATGGAAATATCTTATTCTTAATTGTAGATATAATCTTTGTGGGAAAAAAAACATACATGGTTATGTATTTAGATCTGCATACATATACATATATATAAATATATATTTATATATATGTGTATATGTATACATTTATTATGGATCTATTATAAAATTTGAATATATATATATACATACATACATACATACATACATACATATATATATATATTGATATATATATATATATATATATATATATATATATATATAATGCACCGAATTGAGCAATTAATAAAATCGCAGTGGACAATTTATTAATTTGTATTGCGATTCATATAGCATGAAACAAAAGTTTATACATTATATGCTGTGGGCACGATTCGTACCCCGCGCCGGCGGAAGGCAGAGACCTGTCGTCGCAGGTCTGCGACGACAGGAGTACTACGTATGTTCTCATAATTACTTTTTCTATTTAATTAAATAATCTTTAATTGATTAGAGGCACTTTTCTTATTTAATTAAATAAGTTCATTTAATTAATTAGGAAAGGCTTCTCATTTAATTAAATAAATTTGTTTAATTAATTAGAAGTAAGTACTCCATTTAATTAAATAATTTCGTTTAATTATTTCAACATTTTTTTCGAAACTAGTCAACTCAAGTCAACCGTGGTTAAATCTGGTCAACTTTAGGCCAAACTTGATCTTTGCGTATGTGAATATGAGCAAATGTGAGTATGAATTCTAGCAACAATTCGATGCAAATTCTCATTCAATCTTTCAAAATGAAGAGATGAGGGTCTCTTAAATAGACTTTCTTGGAATTCATCAATGGTTGAGATCGATTTCAATTAATTGTCAGGATTAAAAGTGAAGTTCAATCATAAAAGGAGATTTTCAAATTAAAGGGAGTTAACAGATTTAATTTGAGTAAAATAAGGAGTTAACTGATTCAATTTGAGTAGAAAAATTAGTTAACTGATTTAACTCATTTTTAATCAATACTGAACTGGAAATTTCCCTTTTTGAACTAAAGAGAGATTTTGTTGAGATATTTAATTTAATAAAATGAGATATGCTCTCATAATTACTTTTTCTAGTTAATTAAATAATTTTTAATTAATTAGAGGCACTTTTCTTATTTAATTAAATAACTTCATTTAATTAATTAGGAATGGCTTCTCATTTAATTAAATAACTTTGTTTAATTAATTAGAAGTAAGTAGTCCATTTAATTAAATAATTTTATTTAATTATTTTAAAATTCTTTTCGAAACTAGTCAACTCAAGTCAACTGTGGTTAAATCTGGTCAACTTTTGGTCAAACTTGATCTTTGCATATGTGAGTATGAGCAAATGTGAGTATAAATTCCAACAACAATTCAATGCAAATTCTCATTCAACCTTTCAAAATGAAGAGATGAGGGTCTCTTAAATAGATTTTCCTAGAATTCATCAACGGTTGAGATCGATTTCAATCAATGATCAGGATTAAATGTAGTGCCTGCCCCTGCTTCGCATTTTGTTATCGTTGCTGAACTCTTTTAAAGCTAGTTTTATATTGTTGATTAGCAACATTCTTTTGAGATTATCAGATATTGGGCTATGGATTTAGTTTATTATGTTATGAGATTACTTAGACTCTACATTTCATGTATGTATGATAATTATTTTTAGTGTTCGCAATTATTGATGATGATTATTACATTACTTTCAGTTATTAATGATGATTAGTAAGATGGTTTATTATCATGTGTTTTCTTATGGATACTTACCCCATACTTGCATGTGTATGGTGTGTGTGTTTGCTTTGCGTATTTTCTTTTGTATAGCATGTCTGATGTGGTTAAGGAAGGGAGTCGTAGTCACCTGCTAGTCAGGATCTACACGATGCACCACTTCCTATCATTGCTTGTTTAGTTTAGTATATATTGTGTTTGTACATGCATGGTTTTTATGCAAGTTGCAGGTACCGAGTATCGACTTCTCTGAATTTTCCAGGATGAGCGTATCCTATCACATTATCTCAATAATAAGAGAGGGGAGATAAATTTTCAAGTTCAAATCTCAACCCTTTAAGCCATTTGTTCTAATTGGAAATTAGGACAAGTATCTGATTTGGGTACCCTCCGAATGCATCAGATGATGTAATTCATAATTTAAACCCTTGATTTGATTTTGTATGTATTTGGCTATAATGGTTTTCATATTTTAACTTATGAGTCTTTGATGTATTTTCTATTCATTAAGCCTACGTAAAAAGATTTAATTAATGGTTTAATTTAATGAAAAATTAATATGATATTTTAATATTTATTTTATTTAATTAATTGAGAAATTAATTAAATAAAATAATTAAATTTGAAGATAAAAGTTATAATTTTAAATTTGGAATGTCAAAATATTAATTTTAATAATAATATATTTGGAGTTCATTTTTAAATAAATGACTAAATAATATTATTATTAAAGCTAATAAATATTTTAGCAATAAATTTTTGAAAAATGAAATTTAAAAGTAAAAAATATATTTAAAATTATTAAAAGATTCTATATTTCATGTGATTAAAATATAAATATATTAAGATTGAAAAATTGAATTATTAAAGTAAGTGCATGAGATTTAATAAATTAATTAATTAAATTAGAAAGAGTAAAGTAAATATTAAATTAATTAATGTGCATTATTTTAATATTTGCTCACATAGAAGTTGGCAAATTCTCGAGACTTGTCATGTAGACAACACTAGAGTTTGCACTCTAAGAATGCACTAATTGTCTACACTTAAGAGTTAGCATTTTATTTGAGCACATGGTGTCTACAACCTTATGACTTATCTAGAAAGTTGGAGAAGACTTATACTTGGTTGTCATACTTATCTTCTAATTGTTTCTATAGACACTCTAGATGCATCTTAGAGACTTTTAAATAGAGGCTCTCCTAGTGTGTTTTGGACAAGCTTAAATGGAAACTTCAACGCTTACATACATTGGAGAAGCTCATATGCTCATATGTTCCTACATGCTTCTATATTTCTATAAGCACCTCTAGTCACTTGGAGAATTTGATTGGCTTGGATCTTGGAGGAATTGCAAATGATGGAGAAGGAAGGAATTTTCTATGGACTTCTGAGGCATGGCGGATTAGCATCAGTGTCCAGGTGCACTCGTGATATTCGCATATTCTCTTTACACTATCTCTCTTCCTATCTTCATCATGTCTGTTATATGTGTCTGAATACTCTTGTGAATGATTCTACAATTAAATTGGAATCTAGATATATAGGGTTGCCAAGAAAACAATAAAAAACCCTAGTTCCAAATGAGAAAGAATTAGATCTATCAGGTTTGGGTTCGAATTAGAATCAAATTGATAAATAGATTTGAAGAGGGTTTCTAAATCTATAGTCAAACCTATTTAGAAATTAATGGTTAAATTTAGAAAACAATTATTTTAAGAGAAAATTCTTAATTCATCACAAATTGTCCTGTCGCTGCCCCTTGGATAGACCTGAACTCAGTCATTCATAATTTTTTATTGTAATCGAATTTATTCGATCGCTCCAATCAGAATTGGTGCAACTTAGCCCTCTCCAACATATTTCAATTTCAGCCCGATCCAACGGTTCATTAGGGAGATATGGTCATCGTACTGAGACTGTTTTATTCAAGGACATATATTTCTCCATTTCTCATAACCAAGAGTTCTTTATGCTTAAACTTCACAAAAATAATATATCAAAGCATGGAATGAATTAAAGATATTACTGCAATCTTCCCTTAGTAAAATCTTATTAATATGCATTAGTTTTATATGGTTTATTATCTAATCTAATTAAATCAAATTTAATTAAGATTAGTTAATAGTAGAAGAAGTGTAATTAATTATTAGTCAATCTAAGTAAATGAATTTTTAAATGAGAGAAAATTAAAAGAAAAGATATTGATATAGTTTATTTAGTGAACTTTTATTATTAATTATTTAATGTATATTTAATACTATTTAATATATATTAAATAGTTAAGAGGTGGTAATTATAAAGATGTTTAATGATGATTATTAAGCGACACAAATTTTAATGATATTGGACAATGGGTCATTGTTACATTTTGACCTTGTTATAACATAGCTACGATTTGAATTATTGTTATGATTAATACATTATGTCTTATTGATATACCTTAATGGTATTAAGAGTTAGCTAATGAAGTTTATGTAAAGGTTCTCTAGATCGATTATTTATAGTTTTGATGAGTTTATTATTTATTAATGTTTGTTGGGTCTAACAAATTATTAATAAATAATAATATAAATGGTTTAAATAGCTATCAATTAATTCGATTAGAGTAATCTAGTGGAGATTATTTATTAATTGAAGTTTGTAAAAGATAATAATTTTTGGATTTGGATTATAATTGATTTTAATCAATTAATGTTCATTGAGTTGACAATAAGATTATATGTGATAGAGTTTTAACTTGACACGATTATCATGATGAATGTGATCTATTAATAAGATTCCCAATATAGCTTATTATTAAATATTAACTAGTTATTATTATTGAACTATTAAAATGATTATTTGTGTATTGGATTGTAGTTGACTTTTAACGTACAAATTATAGTTAGTTATTAGTCAACTAATATTCATTGGGTTGATGATTTGGTTGTGAAGTTATTAATTAAATCAATTAACTAGAGTTAATTGAATTTAATTAATAATTAAATTATGTAATAAAGATTTAATTGATATAATTCTTTTAATGAAATTATAGAAATAATAATATCAAAGTTGTTAGGTCTTATCCTAATAACTTGAATAAAGACTTTAGTTATTTGTATGGTTATTAGTGATGACTTTATGAAGAGGCTTAAATTTTAGTAATATTTAATTAAGCTTTAATTAAGAATTATTAGAATGATAATAGGTCATGGATGGTGTACCTATTTTAATTGATGGATTTAATTGATCATTTTAATAAAGTTATAATCTCTTATTTGAAGATTGATAATTGTTTCTTTTATGAATAAATAATGATCCTTTGATTATGTTGAAATGTAGAAGTAACATTAAGGAAGAGTTATCCAATTAGTACTATGGATCTTAGCAAACAAAGCAAATGATTTAATGAGTAAATATTTATCCTTAAGTTATTCTTAGAATGTAATTCTTAATAATGAAAAGATAATGCTATCGGCGAATAATTGGGTTGACTTGTAGGTCAAATGATGAAACTTAAGACATTTAAAAGTATACTTGCAAACAAAAAAATGGAAACACCTACACATTATTCAAATATGTGAATTTAGTAAATCAAAACATGTGTTTGCATCGTGTATTCTATATGCTTTTTGTTTTGGGTTTTGGGTTAACTAGTGTTGATCAGTCCTAGGTTGTTACCAGAGGCTTGGGGGTTATGAGATGTGATGGCATGTTGATTTTATTTGGTCTCGATCTTTATAAGCCAAACCATGGTTATGTGATCATATGCTCTATGTAATGTTTGTATTTACTGATTGTTATTGTTCATCAGTCTTCATGTGTGAAGCTGAGATGTATGCGTATGAGACATTTGAGCTAATCATTTTTGAGTCATCGATCAGTTATCCTTGGATTACTTTCTAGTCACCATAATGAGACTGAAATGTGGATTTATTTATTAATGATGTCACGTTATGACATGTTTGACTCAACCATTTTGGAGTCTTCGATCAGTATGATTTTGAGATATTCTTGGTTGCTTGTTGAAGAACCAATGGCTATAGTGATTTATTTTGAGATATATTTTGGTTGTTGAGAACCAATGGATATTTATGATTATCAGTGATGCCTTCATTTGCCAATAGAGAACTGTTGTGGTAATGATTTTCTATGGATACTTTTTCAGATGCTCATGGAGATTTGATGATTCTTTTCTTAGAGATTTGATGATTCTTATTATGGATATTTGATTTTTTTATGCATATTTGATGATTTTATTATGGATTATCTTTTGTAATTTTGAGATTTATGATTCCATAATCTTAGGGTAGGTAATCTACTTGTAGTGTCGGAAAGTGGCTTGCAATGGGGGTCGGGGCCTTAAGTGGCTGCCAGGGTAACTCATTGTAAGTTTGGTTAATAAGTAATAATATTTACACACTAAATGGAGATTGAATGAACTTAAAAAGATAATTATTTTAGTGCTCGCCCATGCCTTGAGCGCTTGTAAAGGCTAGGATGGGAGTAGTGATAATGCATAGTTGCGACCTTGCATTCCATAGTATGCCTCGTCAGTATGAGAGGATACTAGTGGCCACATGAGATCAATATGGACCCATGGAGTTTAGCTAACTACCAGGGTAACTTGTACGTGATAAATGCGATAACACTTTTCCGTTTGCATAGTAGGTTTCCTACATGTCATTGTGTGCCTCTGGGAATTAGATGTCGGTTTTGTGTGATGGAACCTTTGAGTTAGTATACTTTTAGGATTCCTGAACTTATAGAGGTTTGTGCTTTGTGAATTGATATCCTATTTGGGACATGAGATTATCTCCTCAGCACGGTGGGAGTGGACCACTTAGGTTCCACGCGGTCGGGTGGTAGTGTATTTTCCACTCTTATCATTTGAGATCCGTCCATAGACATTGTGGCTAAAGTATTCTTGGTTGATATTTATCTTCATTTTGTTCTTGGATCATTATGATAGATGATATAACTTATGATAGATTTATTTACTGGTATGTTTCTTATATCGATGATTTGCATATGTTAGATGATGTTACTTTATGCTTTACTTTGTATGTAAGTAGGATGTTTTAGGAATGACATTCCTACTATGATAATATCGATGATCTCTTCGGTGCTTTGAAATTTTACGCACAGAGGGATGGCTAGGATCCACGATGGTCTAATGATGTTATTTACAGTTGGGAAGAACCGTGCACTTAGTTATTTATGTTTGTGATATATGGTTATATTTTATGATGGATGTTTATTATTTAAATCTTTTCATACCTTGTAACATGTACAGTGGATGATTGAGAAATCTAAAATGTAATTAAAAAAATGATGCTTGCATATTGTTTAATAACATTGGATGTATCATTGTTATTTCATAAGGATGTGATGTTGGATGATTAGTTATGTTAAATGTAATTCAACATTAAGGGATCTTTAAGGAATGTAACCTGTTATGTTATGTTTACTTTCAGTTGAATGTTACTATTGCTTCCGCAAATGTTATGAATAGTTTATCTTTCATGTTTAAAATAAAATGTTTGGTAAACTTAGTGAAATTCTATGGATCCCTTGGCGGGGTATTACATTAAAGGTGAAGTTCAGTCATAAAGGGAGATTTACAAATTAAAGGGAGTTAATAGATTTAATTTGAGTAACATAAAGAGTTAACTGATAAAATTTGAGTAGAAAAAAGAGTTAACTCATTTAACTCATTTTTTATCAATAGTGAACTGAAAATTTCCCTTTTTGAACTGAAGAGAGATTTTGTTAAGATATTTAATTTAATAAAATGAGATATCCTCTCATAATTGCTTTTTCTATTTATTAAATAATCTTTAATTAATTAGAGGAACTTTTCCTATTTAATTAAATAACTTCATTTAATTAATTAGGAATGGCTTCTCATTTAATTAAATAACTTTGTTTAATTAATTAGAAGTACTCCATTTAATTAAATAATTTCGTTTAATTATCTCAAAATTCTTTTCAAACCTAGTCAACTATGGTTAAATCTGGTCAACTTTTGGTCAAATTTGATCTTTGCGTATGTGAATATGAGCAAATGTGAGTATGAATTCTAGCAACAATTCGATGCAAATTCTCATTCAACCTTTCAAAATGAAGAGATGAGGGTCTCTTACATAGACTTTCTTGGAATTCGTCAACGGTTGAGATCGATTTCAATCAATAGTCAGGATTAAAGGTGAAGTTCAGTCATAAAGGGAGATTTCCAAATTAAAGGGAGTTAACAGATTTAATTTGAGTAAAATAAGGAGTTAACTGATTCAATTTGAGTAGAAAAAAGAGTTAACTGATTTAACTTATTTTTTATCAATAGTGAACTGGAAATTTCCCTTTTTGAACTGAAGAGAGATTTTGTTGAGATATTTAATTTAATAAAATGAGATATGCTCTCATAATTACGTTTTCTATTTAATTAAATAATCTTTAATTAATTAGAAGCACTTTTCTTATTTAATTAAATAACTTCATTTAATTAATTAGGAATGACTTCTCATTTAATTAAATAACTTTGTTTAATTAATTAGAAGTAAGTACTCCATTTAATTAAATAATTTTGTTTAATTATTTCAAAATTCTTTTCGAAACTAGTCAACTCAAGTCAACTGTGGTTAAATCTGGTCAACTTTTGGTCAAACTTGATCTTTGCGTATGTGAATATGAGCAAATGTGAGTATGAATTTTAGGAACAATTCGATGCAAATTCTCATTCAACCTTTCAAAATGAAAAGATGAGGGTCTCTTAAATAGACTTTCTTGGAATTCATCAACGGTTGAGATCGATTTCAATCAATAGTCAAGATTAAAGGTGAAGTTCAGTCACAAAGAGAGATTTTCAAATTAAAGACAGTTAATAGATTTAACTCATTTTTGATCAATAGTGAACAAGAAATTTCTTTTTTTGAATTGAAGAGATATTTTGTTGAGATATTTAATTTAATAAAATGAGATATGCTCTCATAATTACTTTTTCTATTTAATTAAATAATCTTTAATTAATTAGAGGCACTTTTCTTATTTAATTAAATAACTTCATTTAATTAATTAGGAATGGCTTCTCATTTAATTAAATAACTTTGTTTAATTAATTAAAAGTAAGTACTCCATTTAATTAAATAATTTTGTTTAATTATTTCAAAATTCTTTTTGAAACTAGTCAACAAAAGTCAACCGTGGTTAAATCTTGTCAACTTTTGGTCAAACTTGATCTTTGCGTATGTGAATATGAGCAAATCAAAGTATGAATTCCAGCAACAATTTGATGTAAATTGTCATTCAACCTTTCAAAATGAAGAGATGAGAGTCTCTGAAATAGACTTTTCTGAAATTCATCAACGGTTGAGATCGATTTCAATAATAATATCTTGATAATATTTAAATATAAGCTATATTGAGAATCTTAATAATAATTCTGTGTGACCACATTTGTCATCTCACAAAGAATACCTACATTCCCTTGACAATTCATATTATCATATTTTAAATAAAACTCTATCGCACAACTTAATTATTAATATCATTGTTATAATATCAACTCAATGAATATCAATTGATTAAAATTCAATTATACTTCAAATCCAAAAACTAATATCTTTACAAAATTTTAATTATTAAATAATCTTCACTAGATTAAATATAATCGAATTAATTGGTAACTATTTAAACCATTTATATTATTATGTATTAATAGTTTGTTAGACCCAACAAACATTAATAAATAATAAACTTATCAAAACTATTATTAATCGATCTAGAGAACTTTACATAAGCTTAATTAGCTAACTCTTGATACCATTAAGGTATATCAATAATTTAGTTAATAATATATAACGTATTAATAATACCATAGTAATTCAAATTATAACAATGTTATAACAGTGACTCCATGTCAATTAAATCTTAATCCATTATCATTAAAGTCTCCTCATTTAAAAACGTAATATAAAATTACCATCTTTAAATTATTTAATATATATTAAACAGTATTTAATATATATTATAAAAAGTTCACTACATAAACTATATTAAAATATCTTTTTTTTAATTTTCTCTCATTTAAAAATCCATTTACCTAGATTGACTAATAATTAATTACACTTCTTCTACTATTAACTAATCTTAATCAAATTTGATTTAATTAGATTAGATAATAAACCATATAAAACTAATGCATATTGATAAGATTCTAATAAAGGAAGATTACAATAATATCTTTAATTCATTCCATGCTTTGATATATTATTTTTGTGAAGTTTAAGCATAAAGAACTCTTGGTTATGGGAAATGGAGAAATATCTGTCCTTAAATAAAACAGTCTCAGTACGATGGCCATATCTCCCTAATGAACCGTTGGATCGGACTAAAATTTAAATATGTTGGAGAGGGCCAAGGTGTGCCACCTCTGACTGGAGCGATCAAATAAATTCGATCACAATAAAAAGTTATGAATGACTGAGTTCGGATCTATCCAAGGGGCAACGACAGGACAATTTGTGATGAATTAAGAATTTCCTCTTAAAATAACTATTTTCTAAATTTAACTATTAATTTTTAAATAGGTTTGACTATAGATTTAAAAACCCTCTTCAACTCTATTTATCAATTTGATTCTAATTCAAACCCAAACCCGATAGATCTAATTCTTTCTCATTTGAAACTAGGGTTTTCTATTATTTTCTTTGCAACCCTACATATCTAGATTCCAATTTAATTATAAAATCATTCACAAGAGTATTCAGACACATATAATAAACATGATGAAGACAAGAAGAAAAATAGTGCAAAAAGAATATGCGAATATCACGAGTGCACCTAGACACTGATGCTAATCCGCGATGCCTCAGAAGTCCATAGAAAATCCCTTCCTTCTCCATCATTCGCAATTCCTCCAAGATCCAAGTCAATTGAATTCTTCTAAGTGACTAGAGGTTCTTATAGAAACATAGAAGCATGTAGGAACATATGAGCATATGAGCTTCTCCAATGCATGTAAGCTTTGAAGCTTTCATTTTAGCTTGTGGCTTGTAGCTTCCATTTAAGTTTGTAGCTTGTTCAAACACACTAGGAGAGCCTCTAAGATGCATCTAGAGTGTCTCTATAAACAATTAGAAGATAAGCATGACAACCAAGCATTTCTCCAACCTTCTAGATAAGTCTTAAGGTTGTAGACACCATGTGCTCAAATAAAATGCTAACTTCTAAGTATAGACAACTTGTACATTCTTAGAGTGCAAACTCCTTTGTTGTCTACATGACAACTCTCGACAATTCACAAACTCCTATGCGAGAAAATATTAAAATAATGCACAATCATTAATATAATATTTACTTTACTCTTTCCAATTTAATTTATTTATTTATTAAGTCTTATGCACTAACTTTAATATCTCCACTTTTCAATCTTAATATATTTATATTTTAAGCACATGAAATCTAGAATCTTTTAATAATTTAAAACATATTTTTCACTTTTAAATTTTATTTTTCAAAACTTAATTGCTAAAATATTTATTAGCTTTAGTAATAATATTATTTAGTCATTTATTTAAAAATGAACTCCAAATATATTATTATTAAAATAAATAGTCATATTCCAAATTTAAATTTTTAACTTTTATTTTCAAATTTAATTATTTTATTTAATTAATTTTTCAATTAATTAAATAAAATAAATATTAAAATATCATATTAATTTTTCATTAAATTAAACCATTAATTAAATATTTTAATTAGGCTTAATTAATAGAAAATACATCAAAGACTCATAAGGTAAAAATATGAAAATCCATCATAGCCAAAATACATACAAAACCAAACCAAGGGTTAATATCACGAATTACATCATCTGATGCATTCGGAGGGTACTCAACTCAGATACTTGTCCTAATTTTCTAATTATAACAAATGGCTTAAAGGGTTGGGATTTGGACTTGAGAATTTATCTCTCCTCTCTTATCATTGAGATAATGTAATAGGGTACGCTCATCCTGGCAATTTAAAAAAGTCGATACTCGGTACCTGCAACCTGCATAAAAATCATGCATGTACAAACACAATATATACTAAACTAAACAGGCAATGGCAGGAAGTGGTGCATCGTGTAGATCCCGACTAGCAAGTGACTACGACTCCCTTAACCACATCAGACACGTCATACAAAAGCAAACATGCAAAGCAAACACGCACACCATACACATGCAAGTATGGGGTAAGTATCCATAAGAAAACACATATGATAATAAATCATCTTACTAATCATCATTAATAACTGCAAACACTGAAAATAATTATCATGCATACATGAAATGCAAAATCTAAGTAGTCTCATCACATAGTAAACTAAATCCATAGCACAATATCTGATAATCTCAAAACAATGCTGCTAACCATCAACATGAATCTAGCTCCAAAAGAGTTCAAAAACGATAATAAAATGCGAACCAAGGGTAGGCACTACATCCACCCCCTCTGAGATTAGGCTTACTCCTAGAAGCCTACAAGAATGAAAAACTAAGATACTCACTATGTGGGTCCCATTGAACCCTTTCCCTTTGTAGGGGAATATGATTCCACTGGAAATATTACAACACACTTAGAGCAATATGATTTTGGTTTAATGGTAAACCAAAAATCACATTGATCCAACATTCGCTCTTTTAACAACTACTAAATTAGATCCCCTAATACATTCTAAGCAAGATAATCAACTGAAGGCTTGCAAAGATAATCAAGGGAATACTACCTTAAATCATAGATAAAAGATACATGTTTTGCAACTAGAATGAGTTTCAATTTTCAGTTTTGCCATCATTTAGGTTTTTAGTAAAATTTTCAGTTAAGAAATCTAAGTGTTGAAATATGAAAAATATGCAAGTAACAATTTTAAGTTCTGTTTCAGTTCACCTAGTTTCAAGTTTTCAGTTTGAAAGAGATAAACATGATAGTTCAAAGTTTTCATTTTGTTCAACTAGTTAATAACTAGTAGCATTCCAATATACCGAGAGCTCCCCATGTTGAAACTCGGGCTCTGATATTTCTTATTTAATTAAATAATTTCATTTAATTAATTGAGAATGACTTATCATTCAATTAAATAACTTTGTTTAATTAATTAGAAGTAACTACTCCATTTAATTTAATAATTTCGTTTAATTATTTAAAAATTCTTTTTGAAACTAGTCAACTCAAGTCAACCGTGGTTAAATCTGGTCAACTTTTGTTAAAACTTGATCTTTGCGTATGTCAATATGAGCAAATGTGAGTATGAATTCCAGCAACAATTCGATGCAAATTCTCATTCAACCTTTCAAAATGAAGAGATGAGGGTTTCTTAAATAGACTTTCCTGAAATTCATCAACGCTTGAGATTGATTTCAATCAACGGTCAGAATTAAAGTTGAAGTTCAGTCATAAAGGGAGATTTCCAAATTAAAAGGAGTTAACAGATTTAATTTGAGTAAAATAAGAAGTTAACTGATTCAATTTGAGTAGAAAAATGAGTTAACTCATTTAACTCATTTTTTATCAATAGTAAACTAAAAATTTCCCTTTTTGAATTGAACAGAGATTTTGTTGAGATATTTAATTTAATAAAATGAGATATGCTCTCGTAATTACTTTTTCTATTTAATTAAATACTCTTTAATTAATTAGAGACACTTTTCTTATTTAATTAAATAACTTCATTTAATTAAATAGGAATGGTTTCTCATTTAATTAAATAACTTTGTTTAATTAATTAAAAGTAAGTACTCGATTTAATTAAATAATTTAATTTAATTATTTCAAATTTTTTTTCCAAACTAGTCAACTCAAGTCAACTATGGTTAAATCTAGTCAACTTTTGGTCAAACTTGATCTTTCCATATGTGAATATGAGAAAATGTGAGTATGAATTCCAGCAACAACTCGATGGAAATTCTCTTAAATAGACTTTCCTGGATTTCATCAACGATTGAGATCGATTTTAATCAACAGTAGGATTAAAGGTGAAGTTCAGTCATAAAGGAAGATTTCCAAATTAAAGGGAGTTAACAGATTTAATTTGAGTAAAATAAGGAGTTAACTGATTCAATTTGAGTAGAAAAATAAGTTAACTAATTTAACTCATTTTTGATCAATAGTGAACTGAAAATTTCCCTTTTTGAACTAAATAGGGATTTTGTTCAGATATTTAATTTAATAAAATGATATATGCTATCATAATTACTTTTTCTATTTAATTAAATAATCCTTAATTAATTAGAGACACTTTTCATATTTAATTAAATAACTTCATTTAATTAATTAGAAATGGCTTTTCATTTAATTAAATAACTTTGTTTAATTAATTAGAAATAGGTATTCCATTTATTTAAATAATTTCATTTAATTAATTTAAAATTCTTTTCGAAACTAGTCAACTCAAGTCAACCGTGGTTAAATCTGGTCAACTTTTGTTCAAACTTAATCTTTGCGTACGTGAATATGAGCAAATGTGAGTATTAATTTCAGTAACAATTCGATGCAAATTCTCATTCAACCTTTCAAAATGAAGAGATGAGGGTCTCTTAAATAGACTTTCCTAAAATTCATCAATGGTTGAGATTGATTTCAATCAACGGTAAGGATTAAAGGTGAAGTTCAGTCATAAAGGGAGATTTCCAAATTAAAGGGAGTTAACAGATTTAATTTCAGTAAAATAAGCAGTTAACTGATTCAATTTGAGTAGAAAAAGGAGTTAACTGATTTAATTCATTTTTTATCAATAGTGAACTGGAAATTTCCCTTTTTGAACTGAAGAGAGATTTTGTTGAGATATTTAATTTAATAAAATGAGATATGCTCTCATAATCACTTTTTCTATTTAATTAAATAATCTTTAATTAATTAGAGACAATTTTCTTATTTAATTAAATAAATTCATTTAATCAATTAGGAATGGCTTCTCATTTAATTAAACAACTTTGTTTAATAAATTAGAATTAAGTACTACATTTAATTAAATAATTTCATTTAATTATTTCAAAATTCTTTTCAAAACTAGTCAATTCAAGTCAACCATGATTAAATCTGGTCAACATTTGGTCAAATTTGGTCTTTGCGTATTTGAATATGAGAAAATGTGAGTATGAATTCCAGAAACAATTCGATGCAAATTCTCATTCAACCTTTCAAAATGAAGAGATGAGGCTCTCTTAAATAGACTTTCCTGAAATTCATCAATGGTTGAGATCAATTTCAATCAACGGTCAGGATTAAAGGTGAAGTTCAGTTATAAAGGGAGATTTCTAAATTAAAAGAAGTTAACTGATTTAATTTGAGTAAAATAAGGAGTTAACTGATTCAATTTGAGTAGAAAAAGGAGTTAACTAATTTAACTCATTTTTGATCAATAGTGAACTGGAAATTTTCCTTTTTGAACTGAAGAGAGATTTTGTTGAGATATTTAATTTAATAAAATGAAATATGCTCTCCTTTTTACTTTTTCTATTTAATTATATAATCTTTAATTAATTAGAGACATTTTTGTTATTTAATTAAATAACTTGATTTAATTAATTAGGAATGGCTTCTCATTTAATTATATAACTTTGTTTAATTAATTAGAAGTAAGTACTCCGTTTAATTAAATAATTTGGTTTAATTATTTCAAAAAAAAATTTGAAACTAATCAACTCAAGTCAATCGTGGTTAAATATGGTCAACTTTTGGTCAAACTTAATCTTTGCATATGTGAATATAAGCAAATGTGAGTATGAATTCCAGCAACAATTCGATGCAAATTCTCAATCAACCTTTCAAAATGAAGAGATGAGGGTCTCTTAAATAGACTTCCATAGAATTCATCAATTGTTGAGATCGATTTCAATCAATGGTCAGGATTAAAGGTGAAGTTCAGTCATAAAGGGAGATTTTCAAATTAAAGAGAATTAACAGATTTAATTTGAATAAAATAAGGAGTTAACCGATTCAAATTGAGTAGAAAAAGGAGTTAACTGATTTAACTCATTTTTTATCAATAGTGAGCTAGAAATTTTCTTTTTTGAACTGAAGAGAGATTTTGTTGAGATATTTAATTTAATAAAATGAGATATGCTCTCGTAATTACATTTTTTATTTAATTAAATAATGTATAATTAATCAGAGACACTTTTCTTATTTAATTAAATAACTTCATTTAATTAATTAGGAATGGCTTCTCATTTAATTAAATAACTTTGTTTAACTAATTCGAAGTAAGTACTCCATTTAATTAAATTATTTCTTTTAATTATTTCAAAATTCTTTTCGAAACTAGTCAACTCAAGTCAACCGTGGTTAAATCTGGTCAACTTTTGGTCAAACTTGATCTTTGCGTATGTGAATATGAGCAAATGTGAGTATGAATTCCAGCAACAATTTGATGCAAATTCTCATTCAACCTTTCAAAATGAAGAGATGAGGGTCTCTTAAATAGACTTTCTTAAAATTCATCAACGGTTGAGATCGATTTCAATCAACGGTCAGGATTAAAGGTGAAGTTGAGTCATAAAGGGAGATTTTCAAATTAAAAAGAGTTAACAGATTTAATTTGAGTAAAATAAGGAGTTAACTGATTCAATTTGAGTAGAAAAAAGAGTTAATTGATTTAACTCATTTTTTATCAATAGTGAACTGAAAATTTCCCTTTTTGAACTGAAGAGAGATTATGTTGAGATATTTAATTTAACAAAATGGGATATGCTCTCGTAATTACTTTTTCTATTTAATTAAATAATCTTTAATTTATTAGAGGCACTTTTCTTATTTAATAAAATAAATTCATTTAATTAATTATAAATGGCTTCTCATTTAATTAAATAACTTTGTTTAATTAATTAGAAATAAGTACTCTGTTTAATTAAATAATTTCATTTAATTATTTCAAAATTCATTTCGAAACTAGTCAACCGTGGTTAAATTTGGTCAACTTTTGGTCAATCTTTATCTTTGCGTATGTGAAAATGAGCAAATGTGAGTATGAATTCCAGGAACAATTCGATGCAAATTCAAATTCAACCTTTCAAAATGAAGAGATGAGGGTCTCTTGAATAGACATTTCTGGAATTCATCAACGGTTGAGATCAATTTCAATCAACGATCAGGATTAAAGGTGAAGTTCAGTCATAAAGAGAGATTTCCAAATTAAAGGGAATTAACAGATTTAATTTGAGTAAAATAGGGAGTTAACTATTTCAATTTGAGTAGAAAAAGGAGTTAACAGATTTAACTAATTTTTGATCAATAGTGAACTAGAAGTTTCTCTTTTTGAACTGAAGAGAGATTTTGTTGAGATATTTAATTTAATAAAATGAGATATGCTCTCGTAATTACTTTTTCTATTTAATTAAATAATCTTTAATTAATTACAGACACTTTTCTTATTTAATTAAATAACTTCATTTAATTAATTAGGAATGGCTTCTTATTTAATTAAATAAATTTGTTTAATTAATTAGAAGTAAGTACTCCATTTAATGAAATAATTTCGTGTAATTATTTCAAAATTCTATTCGAAACTAGGCAACCGTGGTTAAATCTTGTCAACTTTTGGTCAAACTTGATATTTGCGTATGTGAATATGAGCAAATGTTAGTGTGAATTCCAGCAACAATTCGATGCAAATTCTCATTCAACCTTTCAAAATAAAGAGATGACCCTCTCTTAAATAGGCTTTCCTGAAATTCATCAACGCTTGAGATCAATTTCAATCAACGGTCAAGATTAAAGGTGAAGTTCAGTCGTAAAGGGAGATTTCCAAATTAAAGAGAGTTAACAGATTTAATTTGAGTAAAATAAGGAGTCAACTGATTCAATTTGAGTAGAAAAAGTAGTTAACTGATTTAACTCATTTTTTATCAATAGTGAACTGGAAATTTTCCTTTTTGAACTAAAAAAAGATTTTGTTCAAATATTTAATTTAATAAAATGAGATATGCTCTCATAATTACATTTTCTATTTAATTATATAATCTTTAATTAATTAGAGACACTTTTCTTATTTGATTAAATAACTTCATTTTATTAATTAGGAATGGCTTCTCATTTAATTAAATAACTTTGTTTAATTAATTAGAAGTAAGTACTGCATTTAATTAAATAATTTCATTTAATTATTTCAAAATTCTTTTCGAAACTAGTCAACTCAAGTCAATCGTGGTTAAATCTGGTCAACTTTTTGTCAAACTTGATCTCTGCTTATGTGAATATGAGCAAATGTGAGTATGAATTCCAACAACAATTCGATGCGAATTCTCATTCAAACTTTCAAAATGAAGAGATGAGGGTCTCTTAAATAGACTTTCTTGGAATTCATCAACGGTTGAGATCTATTTCAGTCAACAGTTAGGATTAAAGGTGAAGTTCGGTCATCAAGAGAGATTTCCAAATTAAAGGGAGCTAACAGATTTAATTTGAGTAAAATAAGGAGTTAAATGATTCAATTTGAGTAGAAAAAGGAGTTAACTGATTTAACTCATTTTTGATCAATAGTGAACTGGAAATTTCCCTTTTTCAACTAAAGAGAGATTTTGTTCAGATATTTAATTTAATAAAATGAGATATGCTCTCATAATTACTTTTTCTATTTAATTAAATAATCTTTAATTAATTGGAGACACTTTTCTTAATTAATTAAACAACTTCAATTAATTAATTAGGAATGGCTTCCCATTTAAATAAATAAATTTGTTTAATTAATTAGAAGTAAGTACTCCATTTAATTAAATAATTTCGTTTAATTATTTTAAAATTCTTTTCGAAACTAGTCAACTCAAGTCAACCGTGGTTAAATCTAGTCAACGTTTGGTCAAACTTGATCTCTACGTATGTGAATATGAGCAAATGTGAGTATGAATTCCAGCAACAATTCTGTTGGAAATATTCAAGATATGACAAGTTACTGAGAGGGGAGGGGTGAATCAGTAACTTTTAAAATTTCAAACAATAAAACTACATACTGATATATTCACCATTCATCCAAGTAACCTACTGTAAGCATGAAACAAAATCATTTGTAACACTTGAACACACAGATTTGGTGACCTAGAAACCTTCCAAATAGAAAGTAAAACTGGGGTGGGGATGAAACCCACAAAGCTTCGTTACTGCAGTATGAAGTTGGCCGGTTAAGGCTTACAATGACCACTTCTGGTGATCTGCCCTATTAGGAGCACAAAGGATTTCTAGATCCACCTTGTTAGAGGATTTACAAACATACAATAAAGTATGCACTTTGTTAAGAGATTTACAAAAGACTGTTAAGCCTACCTTGTTAAAGGATTTACAAAAACTGATTCACTTGTTAGAATGAAATAGTGGATCTGATTACAACTGATTGCTGATAAGATCCGCTATGCTCTGATTCACCTTGATGTGATAGATAAAACTTTTCTGCTCCAAAACTTGACCTTGCTGAATACCTTCACAACTCAGCACACATACTTTCGCACACATGTATTTCTTTCACACTTTCGCATTTTCATTCATTACTATTACATTTGAATAATACAATACATTGCATATATATACCATCCAAATAAACAATACATGCAAGGTCGGCCAAAACAACAAGTGCAAATCTCTATACAAAGTCGGCCCAAGGTAAAAAACTTGGGTTCACTGAACTGACTCGGTGTCCTTCTGATACTCGGCGTCCACTGCGTTACTCGGCATCGTCATGCACTCAGTAGAAGTGAAGGCATGGTCCATACTAAACACGTCGAGTAGTTCTAAACTCGGTAACCACTGGAGACTCGGTAGAAGAGATGTCACTCGGTGAACACTTCTATCTGAACTGTAGCTCGGTGATCAAAGGAAACACTCGATAGAACCTTGTGACTCGGTGATAGTTAGTTTCCTTGATAACCATCTGAGCTCGATAAAATTAATTTCCTTGATAACCTCAGGAGCTCGGTTATCACGAAGTTCTCGGTCAATACTAAGTACATCTTCACTCGGTCAAAACTGATTCCTTTCTTTACCTCGAACACTCGGTAAACACTGGCTGCTTTGTTCACCTCGATCACTCGGTAAACACTGACTTCTTTGTTCACCTCGATCACTCGGTAAACACTGAGAACTAGGTAAAGCTTGACTTACAAAGGAATGTCCAGTGAGAGCTCGGTAAGCATTCAGAATCCAATAAGTGTTGTAACTAATGACAAAAATGTATCATAATTCCAACAATCTCCCCCTTTGGCATTAGTGACAAAAACACTTATGAGACAGAATTTATCTGACATGCTGATGACTGATTCTGAATATACATAGCTTCGTTATATACAACTCCCCCATAGAATGTACATACAGTATTTACATGAGCTGTATATCTCTTCCTTTGTACAATTTCTCCGAAAACACTTATTCACTCATAGTATACATATCCAACAATAATCTCCCCCTTTTTGACAATAATGCCAAAGAATAAAAGAATATATATACTTATATTGAAACACCAAAATGAGAGATGAACTCTGAATGTACCTAAAGAATAAGCTGGAGAGTCTTATCCCAATTCTCTTACAAAATTTTGCAGGTGGAAAGAGCTACTTGAACTTCAGCCGAGAGTTCAATCACATGGTCTGCAATGGAGAAGTTATTATCATGGATTAATGTCTTTGAATGTGCAATGTGCTTCTGCATTGAATCCATGATGGGAAGGATCATGTTTTGGATATCTAACAATGTAGATTGGATCCTTGCCTCTTCTCTCAACAGCTCTGCCTGCTTCTCTAACAAAAATTTGATCCTGAGGTGATGAGATGAGCTTGAACTAGGGTCAAGCTTCAAGTTCTGTGCGCTCACCTTCAGATCCTCATCAATTTTATTTAGTTTCTCTCTTATTCCCTTAGTATACTCGGTAACATCACAAAGCTTAGCAAAAAGAGATGTTACATTATTAAAAGAATTTTCCATATCTACCAAAACTGAGGTTAATGCAACCTGATTTATTGCAATGTTCTGGGCAATGTGCCCCAACACCTTATTATCAAATTTCTTTGCTGCACGCTCAATCAACTTTTCTTGTCCGGAGGCATCTTCATTGAATTTATTAACTGCCTCTTCCAATTGAATCAAAATGTGTTGAGAAGTATCAACATCAACACCTATAGCCTCAGTAATTATGTTCCGAGCATCCTCAATTATCTTGTATTCCTTATCCCTTTCCAATCTTAACTACATCTGAGTAGCCTTTTTCTCAATAAGTTGACTAGCATACCTCATTTCTTCAATGGTAGAATTATCAAAGTCAATCTTTGAAATTACTATCTCTGTGTCCAAGTCAATGTCTTCAGGAATTTCCTTTCCAGTGATCATAAGTCTTAATGGTTTCTTTTGTTTGACTTCTGAGATGACTGGTTTGACCTTTGGAATAGACACAACAGTAGAGACAGAAGGACTAGCAGTAAAAACTGGGATGCTTGAGGGTTGAGTGCCAATAGGAGTATGTAAAGGGTCAAAAATTTGGGTACTAGCCAAAAATGGTGATACACTCGGTAATATAGTATCTAAGCTCACTGTGCCTGAAGTAGATGGCGACAAAATTGTAGAACAAATTGGAGTAGTCAAAATTTGAGAACTCACAGCAATACCAACTGATGATGATGGAGTCGAGGAGGCCAACTCGGTAGATGAAGAGGGGTGCAGCTCGGTAGACAAAGTGGTAGTCACTTCCACTGATGATACCTGGAGCTGAGATATGGCAGGTGTAGATGGTAAATCTGGTGTAGATGAACCTGCTAAAGCTGACTCCAACCTTGATGATGTCATAGGTTTAGCTGGGGAGTGAGGAAGGGATGCAATAACTGCTGCTGCAATTTTTACCGGATCATCCTCTTTATCTTCCTCTTCAGCTTCTTCCTCTTTCTCTTCCATTATTGCATGCAACTCTCCTGGTGTAACTGTGATGGATGGAGCGCTATCTGATTCATCACTGCTGCTGCTGCTGTCATCATCCTTTATTTCTACTGGGTCTACACTGGGCTTACGTAGATGATAGATGTTTTTCCACATGTTTGTAGCATCATTTACAACATGCTCTATATCTTTGATCAAAATCAAACAAGTGTGGAATCTGATCATCATTTTACCTTCATAGGTTTTCAATTCAGATTTTACCTCTGCTCCAGTGAGACTAGGCTGAAGATTCTTCAGGGATTGCTCATATATATCTTTTACCGTCTTGGTGGCTAACTCCCATCTTGACTGTACTCTCTCCAGTAGTTCTTTAGAGATATGAGGAGCAATCTGGTCCGGAGAGTATTTCCATTTTCCCATTTTGTTAAGTACCAGTTCCTCAATCTGCATTTTCTCTGCATCAGTCCTTGTCTCAAATTTCAATGCCTTGAAATTTGTGATGCCAGCTCCTTCTTCCAATGATTTAAGCCTTTGCTCGAATGTAGGTGCAGGCTTGACCAATACAGGTTCCTGAATACCTTTTCTTGTCCTCCGAGTAAATACTGCAGTAGGCTGCTTCTTGGGCTTGGTAATGATTACCTTGCCTTTCTTCTTTGCCGGTTGCTCTTCTTCTGATTCTTCTTCTCCTTCTTCTTCTTCTTCACTTTCTTTATCTTCACCTTTTCCCTCGGTGAGCATAAGAGGACCTATTGCAGTTTTCAGTTTGGCCACTTTCCTCTTACCTTTGCTGATGGCCTGTGGAATTTTGATTTCCAGTTCAATTCTGGCCTTTTCTTCATCATAAGTACCAAAAATCCGTTGCCTTGGGTCTACTGGCTCATTTACCAGTGCTTCAATGATATCCCTTGTTTCATCAATATTTACCTCATATGGAAGAGGTTTCACCCATGCAACTCGGGGTCTAACTGCCTGTATGTACACCTTGTCACAGTCAACCATAAAACATACGTCATCTTTATATTCTTCAACAAGCCTAGGAGGAATTCTGAATCGGTTATTCATCCTCTCCTTAAAGTCTTCAAAATAGTTATCCATGATACTATCAAAATTTTCTCCCATCTCTGCTATAAACTCTTTAATCTGATACAAAATTGGGACATCTTTTCTCCATTCTACAGTTCCCTTTGATGGAAAGAATTTTTGTACATAAAATAGTAAACATATTAATAGAGATCCAAATTTACAGGGGTTATTCTTCGATGTCCTTATACTGTCCATGTTCTTGTTTAACTGCTTCAACATTACTTCTGACAGATCAAACTCAAGATTCTTCTTTACAATTTTTAGGGCCAAATCCACAGCTTCACACGGTACACTATTTAACCTGCTGGAACTATATAACTTATATGCAATAATATGTATGCCAAATCTTAGTTCCGGATCTGTTACAGTGTTAACCTTCAAACCTCTACCATCCCATTCGGCTAGGGTTTGCCTCTGTAACTCATCCCGTCCTAGGGTTTTGGTGGTTTTGGCTTTGCTGAGCATCGGGAGACCCGTGATTTTTTGAATCATCTTCTTGGTTATAAAAATGGGTTGTTCCAACCACAACTGACCATTATGCACTCGACTCAAGATATACCTAATCCATTTGGTTTGAAAGTTTCTAGGCATATGCACGATGTGAGTCAAACCTTTAGTTTCCAAATGCTTGTGCTCGATTTTGAGAGAACCATTTACACATAACTCCTCTAGGGCATTATCCATGTCCAATGTCCCTATTTCTTGAATAGCACACTTAAAATGAGTGCGAATGTCGTTCACGAGGAGTACCTTGGGTGGAATCTGTGATTGAGCTCCATTGGGATTGAGCGATTCAGCGATGGCAGGAACGAGCTTGAACGTAGGTGCCTTCCATTCCGTTCCCTTCACAAGCATTTTGGAACCCTTCTTCACCTTGCAGATGCCATTGCTGCTCGATGAGTGAAAAGGTTTCGTAAGAATACTTCGCTGGAAAATCTCTTCAAATCGCTTGAACTCGCTTGAAAGCCCTTTTTTTTGTATGTAAATCTCAAATTCGCGGTGAAAAATGAGGTCGAAATCTGCCCTTTTGATGAAAAATTCACCATAAATGTTCAGTACGGAGGTAGCTGCGATCGACAGACTGTCAGCCACTAGCTCGGCTTAAACTTCACAACTCGGTAACCAAAAGAAAATAGGTTAAACCGACCTTAACTCGGTAAGAGAAGAACCAACCATGATCCTGATGTATCTGAAATACTGATTTGATCATATTTTCATTGTAGGACTACTTGGGATATTGCTTTGTAGATACAGTCCTGGTCTTATCCTGATGAGTCTTAATTGGAAATGGTAGAGTCACTCACTTCTTGAGTGACCATTCCATCACTTGAATTATCTGGCTCGGTAGACTTAGGAATCCATTGTTGCTTCATTTGCTTCCGAATATTGTCTACTTTGATTTTCTTCTCATCCTCGACTTTTTTTATGTTCATGCAGTTTTTAGATATATGACCAAGTTCTGTACATGTATAACATCTTACAGTGGTATCCCTTTTTCTTAGGTGATGCCTTGCACAGTTTATGCCCGTATGACCATATTCTCCACAATAATGACATCTGCACCAAGTGTTGTAGTCCCAACCAAATATTTCTTTGACAAGTTGTTCTGCTAGATTAAATGATTTGGATTTGCATTGTGATGCCTTATGACCTTGCTTTTGACATTTGTGACATTTACCTTCAAATTTTGGTTTCTCTTTGCATTCATTGGCTTTGTGTCCATGCTGATTGCAATTGTAGCACTTTCCATTAAATTTGCCTTTTCCATTGCTCCAACATCTGTTAGATGTATGACCTAACTTACCACAGTGGCTACAAGTAGGTTTTTGATTCTTTTGAGTACCCTGTTTGGAGGATTCACCTTCTTCCTTGTATCCAAGGCCTGCTTTACCATTTTGTTTATGAAAGTTTTCTTCATTTTGCAGATTCAATTGATCCATGTCCTTTTGAGATTTTACCATTCTCTCATTGACTTGTTTTTCAGAGATTAGATCACTTTGTAAGCTTGCATTGATTTGCCTTTCAGTAATTAAGTCATTTCTCAAATTCTCATTCTCAGATCTTAGATTCATAATTTCTTTATTTGCATTAGATAATTGAGTTACAAGATTTTCAAGCTGAGAGGATTGATTATTCCTTACCTCTAAGTCTTCAGCTGCCTTGTTCCTTTGCTCCAAGATTTCACATAGCCTGATGGACTAGATTTCTTGTTCCCTTTTGAGCTTTCTTACTTCTTCCTGCAGAGATCCATTCTTTTCTAAAAGTTCTTTGATTGCTTTGTCAGCTTCATCTGAACTACTTGATGGTGAGAGATCTTCAATCTTTTCTTCAACATACTGATGGTCATTCATTTGCCTTGCAAGTTCTTTTCTTCTTTTCAAGGATTGTGAAAGATGCTCTTTTGCTTCATTGAGTTGAGCCATGGCCATTTTCAGATCTAGCTTTTCATTCTCAATAGTTTTGTCAAGTCTGAATATCTCCATTGTCCTTGATCTTTGCTCAAGCTGTGAAACTTTTATCTTGAGAACCTTATTGCTCTGATACCAATTGTTAGAAATATTCAAGATATGACAAGTTACTGAGAGGGGAGGGGTGAATCAGTAACTTTTAAAATTTCAAACAATAAAACTACATACTGATATATTCACCATTCATCCAAGTAACCTAATGTAAGCATGAAACAAAATCATTTGTAACACTTGAACACACAGATTTGGTGACCCAGAAACCTTTCAAATAGAAAGTATAACTGGGGTGGGGATGAAACCCACAAAGCTTCGTTACTGCAGTATGAAGTTGGCCGGTTAAGGCTTACAATGACCACTTCTGGTGATCTTCCCTGTTAGGAGCACAAAGGATTGCTAGATCCACCTTGTTAGAGGATTTACAAACATACAATAAAGTATGCACTCTATTAGGAGATTTACAAAAGACTGTTAAGTCTACCTTGTTAAAGGATTTACAAAAACTGATTCACCTGTTAGAATGAAATAGTGGATCTGATTACAACTGATTGCTGATAAGATCTGCTATGCTTTGATTCACCTTGATGTGATAGATAAAACTTTTCTGCTCCAAAACTTGACCTTGCTGAATACCTTCACAACTCAGCACACATACTTTCGCACGCATGTATTTCTTTCACACTTTCGCATTTTCATTCATTACTATTACATTTGAATAATACAATACATTGCATATATATACCATCCAAATAAACAATACATGCAAAGTCGGCCAAAACAACAAGTGAAAATCTATATACAAAGTCGGCCCAAGGTAAAAAACTCGGGTTCACTGAACTGACTCGGTGTCCTTCTGATACTCGGTGTCCACTGCGTTACTCGACATCGTCATGCACTTGGTAGAAGTGAAGGCACGGTCCATACTAAACACTTCGAGTAGTTCTGAACTCGGTAACCACTGGAGACTCAGTAGAAGGGATGTCACTCGGTGAACACTTCTATCTGAACTATAGCTCGGTGATCAAAGGAAACACTCGATAGAACCTTGTGACTTGGTGATAGTTAGTTTCCTTGATAACTGTCTGAGCTCGGTAAAATTAATTTCCTTGATAACCTCAGGAGCTTAGTTATCACGAAGTTCTTGGTCAATACTAAGTACATCTTCACTCGGTCAAAACTGATTCCTTTCTTTACCTCGAACACTTGGTAAACACTGGCGGCTTTGTTCACCTTGATCACTCGGTAAACACTGACTTCTTTGTTCACCTCGATCACTCGATAAACACTGAGAACTAGGTAAAGCTTGGCTTACAAAGGAATGTCCGGTGAGAGCTCGGTAAGCATTCAAAATCCAATAAGTGTTGTAACTAATGACAAAAATGTATCATAATGCCAACAAATTCGATGCAAATTTTCATTCAATCTTTCAAAATGAAGAGATGATGGTCTCTGAAATAGACTTTTATGGAATTCATCAACGGTTGAGATCAATTTCAATCAACGGTTAGGACTAAAGGTGAATTTCAGTCATAAAGAGAGATTTCCAAATTAAAGAGAGTTAACAGATTTAATTTGAGTAAAATAATGTGTTAATTGATTCAATTTGAGTAGAAAAAGGAGTTAACTAATTTAACTCATTTTTTATCAATAGTGAACTGAAAATTTCTCTTTTCGAACTAAAGAGAGATTTTTTTGAGATATTTAATTTAATAAAATGAGATATGCTCTCATAATTACTTTTTCTATTTAATTAAATAATCTTTAATTAATCAGAGACACTTTTCTTATTTACTTAAATAACATCATTTAATTAATTAGGAAAGGCTTCTCATTTAATTAAATAACGTTGTTTAATTAATTAGAAGTACTCCATTCAATTAAATAATTTCATTTAATTATTTCAAAATTCTTTTCGAAACTAGTCAACTCAAGTCAACCATGGTTAAATCTGGTCAACTTCTGGTCAAATTTGATATTTGCGTATGTGAATATGAGCAAATGTGAGTACAAATTCTAGCAAAAATTCAATGCAAATTCTCATTCAACCTTTCAAAATGAAGAGATGAGGGTCTCTTAAATAGACTTTCCTGGAATTCATCAACGGTTGAGATCGATTTCAAACATCGGTCAGGATTAAAGGTGAAGTTCAGTCATGAAGGGAGATTTCCAAATTAAAGGGAATTAACAGTTTTAATTTGAGTAAAATAAGGAGTTAACTGATTCAATTTGAGAAGAAAAAGGAGTTAACTGATTTAACTCATTTTTCATCAATAGTGAACTAGAAATTTCCCTTTTTGAACTGAAGAGAGATTTTGTTGAGATATTTAATTTAATAAAATGAGATATGCTCTCATAATTACTTTTTCTATTTAATTAAATAATCTTTAATTAATGAGAGACACTTTTCTTATTTAATTAAATAACTTCGTTTAATTAATTAGGAATGGCTTATCATTTAATTAAATAACTTTATTTAATTAATTAGAAGTAAGTACTCCATTTAATTAAATAATTTTGTTTAATTATTTTAAAATTCTTTTCGAAAATAGTCAACTCAAGTCAACCGTGGTTAAATCTGGTCAAATTTTTGTCCAACCTAATCTTTGTGTATGTGAATATAGACAAATGTGAGTATGAATTCCAGAAACAATTCGATGCAAATTTTCATTCAACCTTTCAAAATAAAGAGATGAGGGTCTCTTAAATAGACTTTCCTAGAATTCATCAATGGTTGAGATCGATTTCAATCAACGGTCAGGATTAAAGGTGAAGTTTAGTCATAAAAGGAGATTTCTAAATTAAAGGGAGTTAATAGATTTAATTTGAGTAAAATAAGGAGTTAACTGATTCAATTTGAGTAGAAAAAGTAGTTAATTGATTTAACTCAGTTTTGATCAATAGTGAACTCAAAATTTTCCTTTTTGAATTGAAAAGAGATTTTTTTCAGATATTTCATTTAATAAAATTAGATATGCTCCCATAAATACATTTTCTATTTAGTTAAGTAATCTTTAATTAATTAGATACAATTAAATAGCTTCATTTAATTAATTAGGAATGGCTTCTCATTTAATTAAATAACCTTGTTTAATTAATTAGAAGTAAGTACTCTATTTAATTAAATAATTTCTTTTAATTATTTCAAAAAAATTTTGAAACTAGTCAACTCAAGTCAACCATGGTTAAATCTGGTCAACTTTTGGTCAAACTTGATCTTTGCGTATGTGAATATGAGCAAATGTGAGTATGAATTCTAGCAACAATTTGATGCAAATTCTTATTCAACCTTTCAAAATGAAGAGATGAGGGTCTCTTAAATAGATTTTCCTTGAATTCATCAATACTTGAGATCGATTTCAATCAACGGTCAGGATTAAAGGTGAAGTTCAGTCATAAAGGGAGATTTCCAAATTAAAGGGAGTTAACAGATTTGATTTGAGTAAAATAAGAAGTTAACGGATTCAATTTGAGTAGAAAAAGGAGTTAACTGATTTAACTCATTTTTTGATCAATAGTGAACTGGAAATTTCCCTTTTTGAACTGAAGAGAGATTTTGTTGAGATATTTAATTTAATAAAACGAGATATGCTCTCATAATTACTTTTTCTATTTAATTAAGCTTTAATTAATTAGAAACACTTTTCTTATTTAATTAAATAACTTCATTTAATTAATTAGGAATGACTTCTCATTTAATTAAATAATTTTATTTAATTATTTCAAAATTCTTTTTGAAACTAGTCAACTCAAGTCAACCGTGGTTAAATGTGGTCAAATTTTTGTCAAACTTGATCTTTTCATATGTGAATATGAGGAAATGTGAGTATGAATTTTAGCAACAATTCGATGCAAATTCTCATTCAACCTTCCAAAATGAAGAGATGAGGGTCTCTTAAATAGACTTTCTTGGAATTCATCAATGGCTGAGATCGATTTCAATCAACAGTCGAGATTACAGGGAAAATTCAGTCATAAAAGGAGATTTCCAAATTAAAGGGAGTTAACAGATTCAATTTGAGTAAAATAAGGAGTTAACTGATTCAATTTGAGTAGAAAAATGAGTTAACTGATTTAACTCATTTTTAATCAATAGTGAACTGGAAATTTTTCTTTTTGAACTGAAGAGAGATTTTGTTGAGATATTAAATTTAATAAAATGAGATATGCTCTCATAATTACTTTTTCTATTTAATTAAATAATCTTTAATTAATTAGAGACAACTTCCTTATTTAAGTAAATAACTTTATTTAATTAATTAGGAATGGCTTCTCATTTAATTAAATAACTTTATTTAATTAATTAGAAGTAAGTACTCCATTTAATTAAATAATTTTTTTTAATTATTTCAAAATTCTTTTTGAAACTAGTCAACTCAAGTCAACTGTGGTTAAATCTAGTCAACTTCTGGTGAAACTTGATCTTTGCGTATGTGAATATGAGCAAATGTGAGTATGAATTCCATCAACAATTTGATGCAAATTCTCATTCAACCTTTCAAAATGAAGAGATGAGGGTCTCTCAAATAGACTTTCCTGAAATTCATCAATGGTTGAGATCGATTTCAATCAACGGTCAGGATTAAGGTTGAAGTTCAGTCATAAAGGGAGATTTCCAAATTAAATGGAGTTAACATATTTAATTTGAGTAAAGTAAGAAGTTAACTGATTCAATTTGAGTAGAAAAAGGAGTTAACTGATTTAACTCATTTTTTATCAAAGTGAACTGGAAATTTTCCTTTTTGAACTGAAGAGAGATTTTGTTGAGATATTTAATTTAATAAAATGAGATATGCTCTCATAATTAATTTTTCTATTCAATTAAGTAATCTTTAATTAATTAGAGACACTTTTCTTATTTAATTAAATAACTTCATTTAATTAATTAGGAATGTCTTCTCATTTTATTAAATAACTTTGTTTAATTAATTAGAACTAAATACTCTATTTTATTAAATAATTGTATTTAATTATTTCTAAATTTTTTTCAAAACTAGTCAACACAAGTCAACCGTGGTTAAATCTGGTCAACTTTTGGTCCAACTTAATCTTTGCATATGTGAATATGGGAAAATGTGAGTATGAATTCCAGCAACAATTCAATGCAAATTCTCATTCAACCTTTCAAAATGAAGAGATGAGGGTCTCTTAAATAGACTTTCCTAGAATTCATCAACGGTAGAGATCGATTTCAATCAACGGTCAGGATTAAAGGTGAAGTTCAGTCATAAAGGGAGATTTCCAAATTAAAGGGAGTTAAAAGATTTAATTTGAGTAAAATAAGGAGTTCACTGATTCAATTTGAGTAGAAAAAAGAGTTAACTAATTTAACTCATTTTTTATCGATAGTGAACTGAAAATTTCTCTTTTTGAACTAAAGAGAGATTTTGTTGAGATACTTAATTTAATAAAATGAGATATGCTCTCATAATTTCTTTTTCTATTTAATTAAGTAATCTTTATTTAATTAGAGACACTTTTGTTATTTAATTAAATACCTTCATTTAATTAATTAGGAATGGCTTCTCATTTAATTAAATAACTTTGTTTAATTAATTAGAAGTAAGTACTCCGTTTAATTAAATAATTTCGTTTAATTATTTAAAAATTCTTTTTGAAACTAGTTAACTTAAGTCAATCGTGGTTAAATCTGGTCAACTTTTGGTCAAACTTGATCTTTGCGTATGTGAATATGAGCAAATGTGAGTATGAATTCCAGCAACAATTCGATGAAAATTCTCATTCAACTTTTCAAAATGAAGAGATGAGGGTCTCTTAAATAGACTTTCCTGAATATTCATCAACGGTTGAGATCGATTTCAATCAACGGTCAAGATTAAAGGTGAAGTTCAGTCATAAAAGGAAATTTTCAAATTAAAGGGAGTTAACAGATTTAATTTGAGTAAAACAGGGAGTTAACTGATTAAATTTCAGTAGAAAAAGGAGTTAACTGATTTAACTCATTTTTAATCAATAGTGAACTGGAAGTTTCCCTTTTTGAACTGAAGAGTGATTTTGTTGAGATATTTAATTTAATAAAATGAGATATGCTCTCATA
Organism: Cupressus sempervirens; assembly: GCA_028749045.1. Taxonomy (NCBI): domain Eukaryota; kingdom Viridiplantae; phylum Streptophyta; class Pinopsida; order Cupressales; family Cupressaceae; genus Cupressus; species Cupressus sempervirens. Next base: position 105,661,406 of record CM053791.1, on the reverse strand, counting down.
ATTACTTTTTCTATTTAATTAAGTAGTCTTTAATTAATTAGACACTTTTCTTATTTAATTAAATAACTTCATCTAATTAATTAGGAATGGCTTCTCATTTAATTAAATAACTTTGTTTAATTAATTATAAGTAAGTACTCTATTTAATTAAATAATTTTATTTAATTATTTCAAAAAGAAAATTGAAACTAGTCAACTCAAGTCAACCGTGGTTAAATCTGGTCAACTTTTGGTCAAACTTGGTCTTTGCATATGCAAATATGAGCAAATGTGTGTATGAATTCCACCAACAATTCGTTGCAAATTCTCATTCAACCTTTCAGAATGAAGAGATGACGGTCTCTTAAATAGACTTTCCTAGAATTAATCAACGGTTGAGATCGATTTCAATCAACGGTCAGGATTAAAGGTGAAGTTTAGTCATAAAGGGAGATTTTCAAATTAAAGGGAGTTAACAGATTTAATTTGAGTAAAATAAGGAGTTAATTGATTCAATTTGAGTAGAAAAGGGAGTTAACTCATTTAACTCATTTTTTATCAATAGTGAACTGGAAATTTCTCTTTTTGAACTAAAGAGAGATTTTGTTCAGATATTTAATTTAATAAAATGAGATATTCTCTCATAGTTACTTTTTCTATTTAATTAAATAATCTTTAAATAATTAGAGACACTTTTCTTATTTAATTAAATAATTTCATTTAATTAATTAAGAATGGCTTCTCATTTAATTAAATAACTTTGTTCAATTAATTAGAAGTAAGTACTCCATTTAATTAAATAATTTCGTTTAATTATTTCAAAAATAATTTTGAAACTAGTCAACTCTTGTGAACCGTGGTTAAATTTTGTCAACTTTTGGTCAAACTTGATATGTGAATATGAGCAAATGTGAGTATGAATTCCAGCAACAATTTGATGCAAATTCTCATTCAACCTTTAAAAATGAAGAGATGAGGGTCTCTTAAATAGACTTTCCTAGAATTCATCAACAGTCGAGATCGATTTCAATCAACGGTCAGGATTAAATGTGAAGTTCAGTCATAAAGGGAGATTTCAAAATTAAAGGGAGTTAACAGATTTAATTTGAGTAAAAAAAGGAGTTAACTGATTCAATTCGAGTAGAAAAAGGAGTTAACTTATTTAACTCATTTTTGATGAATAGTGAACTTGAAATTTCTCTTTTTGAACTTAAGAGAGATTTTGTTGAGATATTTAATTTAATAAAATGAGATATGCTCTCATAATTACTTTTTCTATTTAATTAAATAATCTTTAATTAATTAGAGACACTTTTGTTATTTAATTAAATAACTTCATTTAATTAATTAGGAATGGCTTCTCATTTAATTAAATAACTTTGTTTAATTAATTAGAAGTAAGTACTGCTTTTAATTAAATAATTTTATTTAATTATTTTAAAATTCTTTTCGAAACTAGTGAACTCAAGTCAACCGTGTTTAAATCTTGTCAACTTTTGGTCAAACTTAATATTTGTGTTTGTGAATATGAACAAATGTGAGTATGAATTACAGCAACAATTCTATGCAAATTCTCATTCAACCTTTGAAAATGAAGAGATGAGGGTCTCTTAAATAGACTTTCTTGAAATTCATCAACGGTTGAGATCGATTTCAATCAACGGTCAGGATTAAAGGTGAAGTTTAGTCATAAAGAGAAATTTTCGAATTAAAGAGAGTTAAGAGATTTAATTTGAGTAAAATAAAGAGTTAACTGATTCAATTTGAGTAGAAAAAGGATTTAATTAATTTAACTCATTTTTTATCAATAGTGAACTGGAAATTTCTCTTTTTGAACTGAAGAGAGATTTTGTTGAGATATTTAATTTAATAAAATGAGATATGCTCTGATAATTACTTTTTCTATTTAATTAAATAATCTTTAATTAATCAAAGACACTTTTCTTATTTAATTAAATAACTTCATTTAATTAATTAGGAATGGCTTCTCGTTTAATTAAATAACTTTGTTTAATTAATTAGAAGTAAGTACTCCATTTAATTAAATAATTTCGTTTAATTATTTCAAAATTATTTTCAAAACTAGTCAACTTAAGTCAACCGTGGTTAAGCCTGGTCAACTTTTGGTCAAAATTGATATTTACGTATGTGAATATGAGCAAATGTGAGTATGATTTTCTGCAACAATTCGATGCAAATTGTCATTCAACCTTTCAAAATGAAGAGATGAGGGTCTCTTAAATAGACTTTCCTGGAATTCATCAAAGGTTAAGATCAATTTCAATCAACGGTCAGGATTAAAGGTGAAGTTTAGTCATAAAGGGAGATTTCCAAATTAAGGGGAGTTAACAGATTTAATTTGAGTAAAATAAGGAGTTAACTGATTCAATTTGATTAGAAAAAGGAGTTAACTAATTTAACTCATTTTGGATCAATAGTGAACTAAAAATTTCCCTTTGTGGGGCCTCGCCCTGACGCATTGTAGCATAGTGATACGTTACTATTATTTTGATATTCACGACTCGAGATGTGGAGACATTATATGATGCTTAGAACATACTTTATTATTCATGTTTTGTGATGTTACTTTCAGATATATTTGATGATTGTCATTTAATGTTTCATGTATATGTATGTTGATGAAACCAGTAAATGTAGGATTGAGACTTTGATTTAAGAGCTTTTAAATGATTAAGAATTAAGCAGGTTGAAGAAACCCTTATTGATGTATGTTTTAATTTATGTGAATTTCTAATACGTATACATTTATGTACATGTGATTTTACGGGACTACTGATGTGTGCAATGAGTGTGCAGATATTTAGTCGAGAAACCCTACAGAGGAACAAAACTGATCTCTTTGTGCTAAATTTTGGAAACTTTGTTGTTTGTAATTCACGTATTGTATTGTGAGATATATGTATGTATCTTCTTTGTCCAGTAAATGTTAATGTTCATAATTATGTTCTTTTAGTGTCGCTTGACACTCGTCAATCATTATGTGCTTCAGTGCTCTGTTTAGGGTTAGTTGTTTAACGTTTGGACCCAAGTTGGTTTAGTTGGTGTTAGTTTGTTAATTGGATTCTTAATCAAAGTTAGTCATCCCTTAATCTGAATTAGTGTTTAATTTAAAAAGTTAGAGTAGTTAGATGGTCCTATTTTATTCCTAAATTTTATTTGGGTCTAAACTTCTTTCCTAAGGCTTAAAGCTTGATATTATTATACCCAAAGGGTATGGCTATGGGTTGGGTCTTTTCCAATGCCTAAGCCCCTTTTATTGACTTTTGAGGTCACTCAAAAAGTCTCTTTTTTTCTTTGTGCGAAAATTGACCATGGTTATCTTGAGTTACTTCACCTCATCTCCACTTAGGGTTTAATCATAGTGTAGGTTGAGTTAGGAGTTTCTAGAATTGCAAGTGGCTGGGGGTAGTTATTGAGCCCTTGGGTGGTTGAGTTGGAGGCCAATTTAGAGGCCCTTCTTGGTCTTGTAGAGGTTGTTACGCAATCTCTACATTTAGAGAGAAGTTTTGAAGGTTGAAGGAAGGAAGTGGAAACTCTACTCAAACTTGTTCTTTGCCATTACCTCTTTGTGAAGGTTTGAAATTCTCATCTCCCTTATTTATTTTTCATGTTTTGTTTCATGCTCATGCTACTTTTTGGTTGTTTCAATGTTTGTATGTTTGTGGGTATGTTGGGAAGATTTGAAAACTATGTTATTTTGGTTGTTTTCCTTTCATGTTTATGTTTGCAATTTTTGAGATTTTTTTTTCTTGCATGGGTGTTTTGGTATTACTCACCCTTGGAGAGGGCAGAAGTGACCAATTTTGGAAAAGGTTTGTTTAGTTGGACTCCAACCAGTGTAGAGTCTCTTCTCAGGATGAGAAGAGGGAGAAAGGGTAGGGTGTTATGGGCCCCTACCTGTCAGCACAAACCTGGTATGAGTATGGCATTTCAAAATGGAAGAATGGAAGTTCTTGATAATTAGCCCCTATTGGGCATCTAATTTGGTGTTGTGCTTGACTTTTTCTAGTTGGAAGAATCCACCTTTCCCTAGTGTTGATTTATTGTAGATCTTGTTGTGAAAACCTTGTATAAATATGCATGTTTTGAATTGTTTTTGTTCATGCTTTTGGTCACCTGATGAGATTCTGTTTCCTCCATGGTTCTAGAAATGAGTTTCAGAAAACATTATAAATCCCTTGATTATTATCATGAAGAAAATTTGATTAAATTGTGAAATTTAGGATTGAGATCCTATTGTAATTTGTATTTTAAACTTGATGTAAATGGCAATGAAGCTGGGTTTTATTCCTGATTCTTTCCCGGTTGAGCCCTTGAATCAAGTTTATTAATAAAATTAGTGTTTGACTACAATTGTTTATCATGTGATTCAATCAAAATTTTAAATTAGATGGATGCATATCAGAAATAGGATGGAATTTATGATGTTCAATTTGGTAAAATTTTCAAGTTTTCCCTTATGATTAAAAATGAAAATTATGATCATGGATGTAGATTCAGTTTGCAGGAATATTTAAATCAAGCAATCCTTGCATCATTGATTAAAATGGATAATCCAAATTCTTAGTATATTAAGTTGTAACAAGTTCTTATAGATTTGCTTTGAAAAGAAAAATTTAATCCACTCTTAGTAATATATCACTTTAAAATTTTATACTTAGAAAATTATTCACCTTAAAAAAATATATATATATACATGCATTGTTTGTAATTCTATACTTAGATAGATTTCAAAAAAAAAAGTTGTATCGCAGAGCCATATAGTCTCTAGAATTTGTATGGGGAAACAACTTAAATGCCCCTTTCATCACAGAAAATATTCTTTTAAATATCCTCTTTTAAATCATTTGTAAAATCTTGTAAAATTAAATTAAAATTATAATGATAATAGAAATTGTGTATAGCATAATTTAAAATTAATATAAACTAAATATCCTTTCTTACCTATAAAACTTTATCTCTTAAATGTCTAACCACCTTCCTTGGGCGTCAGTTTGGATTTGCTTTAAAAAAAAAAAATATTATTTTGAAAAGTCTTTTGTCACCATAGTGGATGATGTCACCTATCTAGTCTCTCCTTGTTTTGGATGTTGCCTTTGGATGAGTGTAAAATTTGTTTAAAATTTTGTTCCCCCCCCCCCCCCCCCCTTTCTTTTCCACCAATCACCATGGAGGGGAGGTCTTGTTTTTGATTGACCTGCTGACCTGCGTACTTGGGCCAGGTCTTCCTAGGGTTGCGAATTGTAGACCCTCGATTCTCGCGGGCTGTTTTGGGACAGCATGGAGAGTGCATTGGGGTCCATGGGGGGACTAGGTTAGTGTGGGGGGTTAGGGTTGTAGGGGTTAGCTTAGGTTAGTTTAGGTGATTGTTAGTAATGTTTTGTTAGCATTCTTTTTTGTTATAGTTAGTTAGTGTCATTGTAATTTAATTTAGTTTATGTAATATTGTTATTCTTTTATTTTAGTAATTGTTAGTAGATTTGTTAGTTAGTTAATTCATATCAAATGTGAGGAGTGTTAAATTAGTTTTAGTTTAATATGAGTTAGTTAGTATGTTTTTAATTAAGTTAATGATAAATGTTAGTTTAGATTAAGTTATTTTAGTTTGCTTTTAAGATTATTTAATTTAATAAAAAGGGTAGTTAGATAGTTTTATGCTTTAGTTAGTTAGTCTTAATTTTATTTAACTTTTAAAGTTAAGGTTTATTTAAAATTTAGTCACTTATTCTACTTATGATTAGATCAAATTTAGAGTTAGTTAGTTGTTAATTGATTTTCAATAGGATTTTGTTAGTTAATTATTGTGTTAAAGTAGTCGAAATATTTAAAGTTAGTAAATTATATATATACATATATAATATGTTTTAGTTCTAGTTAATCATTTTTTTTAGTGACTTTTCAATATCGATTAAATTGTAAATTAATAATTGTCTATGAGATTTGTAATTGAACTTGATCTAGTCGAACTTGTTTAAAATTTCTTTCTTATAATGTTAACTTTATATGAGATAAAAGATGCTATGTAATAAACGTTAAATCTATCTTAATTATATTGTTATAGAGAAAAATTTTAATTTATTGTTTCAAGATTAATATGAAATGAAGGAAACGTCGATATTATTGTTATATCGAGAGCTTCAGTTTAACAATGTATTCCTCCATGAGAGTTTATAAACTTATGATGTAATCAAGTGAATCTTTTCTTGTAATGTGATCGCAAACTTATCAACTTGAGCATTATAATAATTATTAATTAAAAAATAAAAATAAAAATTATGTTTTTGCCCTCGTAGTTTTGGGCATGACATTTTGGTATCAGAGCCCGTGTTTCAATACTAGGAACCTTAAACCATTGTGCTTCCTAAACTTAAACTTTTAATTGTGTAGATGTCGCATGTTACTCGTAGCCAGTGAGGCAGAGGTCGTAGGGCTAGGGGTGGTAGAGCAAGACAGGAGGATGGACCACCTCCACTACCACCACCTCCACCTCCACCACCACCGAACCCGAACCAGGACATTATAGATGCACTGCAGACTTTGATCGGTGTAGTTCAACAGAGAGAAGTACCTATAGTTCAGCCAGTTTAGCAGATTCTAGTGGTGGAAGCAGAGGGACCCAGAGGAGGCAGGCCCAAAGTCAGAGAGAAGACTAGGAGTCCCCCACTGAGGCAGTTAGAGGGTCAGGGTGAACATGAGGAAGAGTCCATACACCAGAGAGGACCCCCATTTGACAGACCTCCTAGACATGTAGGAGATGATATCAGGGAATTGATTTGACTTGGGCCACCATTATTTACCAGTTCCACTAAGGGTTTAGTAGCAGAGGCATGGTTGCAGAGCCTACAGTGGTGATTTGAGTTACGCCCTTATGGGAGTAATCTAAAAGCATGCCTAGCAGTTCATCAGTTGAGAGGGGATGCCTCCAACTGGTGGCATCAGGAGGAGATTATTGGTGGAGTGAGGATGGACACCCTCGCATGGGAATCTTTCCTAGAAAGATTCTAGGAGAGGTACTTGTCAGAGCATTTCTGGTAGAAACTGATAGAGGAGTTCCATTCTCTTTATTAGAGAGGCCTTATAGTGGCACATTACGAGAGCAGGTTTCTCGAGCTCCTTCCTTATGTGGAATACATGAAGGGCGAGAAACTATGGGTGCATCGCTTTATTATGGGGCTAAATTTCTCTCTTTAGGGACCAGTTCGGATGGCATTCCCTACCACCTTTAGATAGGCAGTGGAGATAGCACTAGTTGCTAAGGATACTCGAGGTAGGCAGGAGTCATGGGATCAATCTCAGAACCGAAACTCTTCCCAGAAAAAACCCCCTTGGAAAGGGAATCAAAACTATACAGCAGGGTCCTCTAAGGGCCAGCAGTCTCAGCAGCCAAAACCCCAGCAGCAACAATAGCAAAAACCTTCTCAGGGTTATTAGGGCTCCAATCCCAAGTAGTGGCAATCATAGGGACCTAGGCAGGATCAAAAAGTATAGGCCCCACAGTCACGGTCAGTGAAGACTCAGAAGTCTTCTAGGGGTGGATACAGTGGATCTAGTAGGTCAGGAGGCCCACAACAATCTGGGTCACAGGGTGCATGATCTTATACTCACGGACCATGCTACACTTGTGGTGGCATGGATCATATAGCTAGGGAGTGTTTGCAGGGACAGGCATCTAGTGGTTAGAGCAGGGCTTTTTCAGAGCCGACAGTTGGTGACCTGGGTAGATCCCATAGAGTTTTTGCAGCGGTTGACAATAGTCAGGCTGAGCATCAGACCATAGTTATCAAGGCTACAGGTATTATACAGGGCCATATGGTTGTGGTTTTATTTGATTTTGGGTCTACTGACTCTTTTATATCTCCATTTGTGGTGGAACATTCTGGGCTAGTGGCAGTTAGACAGGATGTTAGTTGGGAGGTAGAGTTAGCCTTAGGAGCTAGAGTGTTAGTTAGTTCCATGGTGCAGAGTTGTCAGATGCAAATTGGAGACATGTCCACTAGGACTGATCTACGCATTACCCCTCTAGGTTCTTATGATGTTGTTCTTGGCATGGATTGGCTTTATGCCCACAGCGCCAAGATGGATTGTCAACAGAAAAGGGTGGAATGTGTGGATAATGATGGTATCTCTAGGGAGATCTTCGGAGTGAAGAGGCTAGTGTCCCTTCATATGATTTCCGCTATGCAGCTTAGACGGTGCATGTGAAAGGGTTGTCAGTTATTTTCTATCACTATTAGTGACAGAGAGGAAGATTCTGAGAGGGAGCCATCCCTTGATGATTTTCCAATCCTTCAGGAGTTTGCGGATGTGTTTCCTTCAGAGCTTCCTGGTATGCCTCCACCTAGAGTAGTGGATTTTCACATAGACATAGTGCAGCCGAGCCAGTTTCGAGAGCACCATATAGGATGACTACTCATGAGCTTAGTGAGCTAAAGGCTCAATTGGAGGAACTCCTAGAGAAGGGGCATATTCGACCTAGTGTGTCACCTTGGGGTGCACCGGTGATCTTTGTCAAGAAGAAAGATGGATCACTTAGATTGTGTATTGATTATCGTCAACTGAACAAAGTGACCATCAAGAACCGATATCCTCCTCCCATAATCAATGATCTCTTTGATCAGTTGCAGGGTGCTTGAGTATTTTCAAAGATTGATCTGAAGTCGGGTTACCATCAGTTGAGGATTGTGGATAGTGATATCCCCAAAACAACTTTTCGTACTAGGTATGGCCACTACGAGTTCACTATGGTACCTTTTGGCCTTACGAATGCTCCAGCTGTATTCATGAGCCTCCTGAATGGAGTATTTCATACATTTTTGGATAAGTTTGTGGTTTTGTTTCTTGATGACATTCTGATTTATTCTCATGATGAGAGAGAGCATGAAGAGCACCTTAGACAGGTATTGCAGAGGTTGAGAGAGAATTAGTTGTTTGGCAGCTTGTCAAAGTGTGCATTTTTCAAACCCAAGATACATTATTTGGGTCATGTCATATCAGGTGATGGAGTCTCAGTAGACCCGTCAAAGATTAGGGCCATCATGGATTGGCCAACACCCACTAGTGTTACTGAAGTGAGGAGCTTTATGGGGCTAGCAGGATATTACCGACGCTTCATTTTAGGATTCTCTAGATTGGCACACCCCATCACATCTCTTCAGAAAAAGGAGAAGAAGTATGAGTGGACAGAGAAGTGTGGTAGAGCTTTTGAAGAGCTCAAGAGAGCCCTCACGAGTACACCAATTCTTGCAGTACTAGATCCTATTGCAGATTTTGTGGTGTGCACCGATGCATCTTTAGATGGTTTAGGGGCAATCCTTATGCAGGAAGGGTGACCTATTTCCTTTGAGTCTAGGAAGTTGAAGACTCATGAACTCAATTATCCTACTCATGACCTAGAACTAGCGGCAGTGGTTCATGCCTTGGTGAGATGGTGAAATTTCCTTCTGGGTCATAGATTTGAGCTTCATTCTAATCACCAGAGCTTGCAGTACATATTTTCTCAGCCAAACCTTAATGCTAGGAAAAGAAGGTGGATGGAGTTTCTGTGTGAGTATGATTTTGATGTTCATTACATCAAGGAAAAGGAGAATGTGGTTGTAGATGCCTTAAGTAGAAGGCACCATGAGCTTTCATCTGTGACTACTTGCACTGACTTAAGAGAGCAGATCTTGCAGCACTTACCAGCTGATGAGCTTTATGCAGAAGTTAGTCAGTTAGTACATTCTCAAAGACCCTTGGAAGGGAAGTTTGTAGAGTATTCCTTGGAGTTTGATGAACTTTTGCCTCATAGGGGACTTATGTATGTACCTTCCATTGGGGGTTTGTGTGAGCTCATTGTACTTGAGGCTCACAGAGCACCTTATGCAGTGCACCCTGGTGTTAAGAAGTTATATGTAGATTTGAGGTAGTTGTATCATTGGCTAGGCATGAGAGTGCAGATTGCTAGCATAGTTGCGAGATGCCTTGAGTGCCAGAGGGTTAAGGCAGAGCACCGTCATCCTGGCGGGCTTCTCCAGCTGCTTGAGATTGCAGTGTGGAAATGGGACACTATATCTATGGATTTTATTGTTGGTCTTCCTATGTCATCTCGTCACCATGATGCCATTTTGGTGATAGTTGACACATTGACCAAGGTTTCCCATTTCTCACCCATGCGTACTACATTCACAGCACGAGACATAGCTCAGGTGTTCTTGTGAGACATTGTTAGAATTCATGGTGTTCCTCGTAAGATCATCTCCGATAGAGACTCTTTGTTCACTTCTTCATTTTGGAGAGAGTTACAGTCAGCTTTGGGCACTAGGCTCAATTTTAGTACAACATACCATCCTCAGACCGATGGCTAGACCGAGTGAGTGAATCAAGTTTTGAAGGACATGCTACGTATGTATGTGATGGATCATCAGGTCAAACGGGAGGAATACCTTCATCTTGTCGAGTTTGCCTATAACAATGGGCATCATTCTTCAATAGGTATGCCACCTTATGAGGCTTTGTATGGGAGATCGTGCAGGACACCCTTGAGTTGGGATAGGATCAAGGATCGAGTATCTATTGGTCCCCAGTTAGTGAAGGAGATGGAACAGTAGGTGACCCTGATTAGACAGCACCTGAGAGAGGCACATGATAGGCAAAAGAAGTATGCTGATGCGAAGAGGACAGATCGAGAGTATCAAGTTGGTGATAGAGTGTTCTTGAGGGTGCAACCACACAAGAGGTTGATTCATTTCAGAAAAGGCTCTAAGTTGGCACCCTGATTTGTTGGGTCATTTGAGATCCTTGAGAGGATAGGACCTGTTGCTTACCATTTAGCTCTTCCACCTAGCCTGTCACGCATCCACAATGTGTTTCATATTTTAGTACTTAGAGGATACATTTATGATGAGTCTCATATTATAGATTGGGATGCTTTATAGGTGGGGTTGGACGGACAGTTGGCACTGGAGCCTATCCGCATTATTGCTCAACGGACCCTAGCACTTCGAGGTCGAGAGCTAGACCAGGTTAGGGTCCAGTGGGACTGTTATGATGAGGTCACAGCTTCATAGGAGGATGCAACGCAGATGCGATCTCAGTACCTGTACCTTTTTGATGAACTCCAGGAGGAAGTTCATGCCTAGTGGGAGAGAATGTGAGGCCTCGCCCTGACCCATCATAGCATAGTGATAAATTACTATTATTTTGATATTCAAGACTCAAGATGTCGAGACATTATTTGATGCTTAGAACATACTTTATTATTCATGTCGTGTGATGTTACTTTCAGATATATTTGATGATTGTCATTTAATGTTTCATGTATATGTATGTTGATGAAACCAGTAAATGTAGGATTGAGACTTTGATTTGAGAGCTTTTAAATGATTAAGAATTAAGCAAGATAAAGAAACCCTTATTTATGTATGTTTTAATTTATGTGAATTTCTAATAAATATACATTTATGTACATGTGATTTTACGGGACTACTGATGTGTGCAATGAGTGTGCAGATATTTAGCCGAGAAACTCTACGAAGGAACATAACTGATCTCTTTGTGCTAAATTTTGGAAACCTTGTTGTTCGTAATTCACGTATTGTATTGTGAGATAAATGTATATATCTTATTTGTCCAGTGAATGTTAATGTTCATAATTATGTTCTTTTAGTGTCGCTTGACACTCGTCAATCGTTATGTGCTTCAGTGTGCTGTTTAGGGTTAGTTGTTTAACCTTTGGACCCAAGTTGGTTTAGTTGGTGTCAGTTTGCTAATTGAGTTCTTAATCGAGGTTAGTCATCCCTTAATCCGGATTAGTGTTTAATCTACAAAGTTAGAGTAGTTAGATGGTCCTATTTTATTCCTAAATTTTATTTGGTTGTAAACCTCTTTCCTAAGGCTTAAAACTTGATATTATTATAACCAAAGGGTATGGGTATGGGTTAGGGGTCTTTTCCAACCCCTAAGCCCCTTTTATTGACCTTTGAGGTCACTCAAAAAGTCTCTTTTTGCCTTTGTCCGAAAATTGACCATGGTTATCTTGAGTTACTTCACCTCATCTCCACTTAGGGTTTAATCATAGTGTAGGTTGAGTTAGGAGTTTCTAGAATTGCAAGTGGGTGGGGGTAGTTATTGAGCCCTTGGGTGGTTGAGTTGGAGGCCTATTTAGAGGCCCTTCTTGGTCTTTTGGAGGTTGTTACCCAATATCTATATTTAGAGAGGAGTTTTGAAGGTTGAAGGAAGGAAGTGGAAACTCTACTCAAACTTGTTCTTTGCCATTACCTCTTTGTGAAGGTAGGAAATTCTCATCTCCCTTATTTAGTTTTCATGTTTTGTTTCATGCTCATGCTACTTTGTGGTTGTTTCAATGTTTGTATGTTTGTGGGTATGTTTGGAAGATTTAAAAACCATGTTATTTTGGTTGTTTTCCTTTCATGTTTATGTTTGCAATTTTTGAGATTTTTTTTCCTTGCATGGGTGTTTTGGTATTACTCACCCTTGGAGAGGGCAGAAGTGGCCAATTTTGGGAAAGGTCTGTTTAGTTGGACTCCAACTAGTATAGAGTCTCTTCTTAGGATGAGAAGAGGGAGAAAGGGTAGGGTGTTATGGGCCCCTACCCGTTAGCACAAACCTGGTATGAGTATGGCATTTCAAAATGGAAGAACGGAAGTTCTTGATAATTAGCCCTGATTGGGCATCTAATTTGGTGTTGTGCTTGACTTTTTCTAGTTGGAAGAATCCACCTTTCCCTAGTGTTGATTTATTGTAGATCTTGTTGTGAAAACCTTGTATAAATATGCATGTTTTGAATTGTTCTTGTTCATGCTTTTGGTCACCTGATGAGATTCTGTTTCCTCCATGGTTCTAGAAATGAGTTTCAGAAAACATTATAAATCCCTTGATTATGATCATGAAGAAAATTTGATTAAATTGTGAAATTTGGTATTGAGATCCTATTGTAATTTGTATTTTAAACTTGATGTAAATGGCAACAAAGCCGGGTTTTCTTCCTGATTCTTTCTCGGCTGAGCCCTTGAATCGGGTTTACTAATAAAATTGGTGTTTGAGTACAATTGTTTATCATGTGATTCAATCAAAATTTTAAATTAGATGGATGCATATCAGAAATAGGATAGAATTTATGATGTTCAATTTGGTAAAATTTTCAAGTTTTCCCTTATGATTGAAAATGAAAATTATGATCATGGATGTAGATTCAGTTTGCAGGAATATTTAAATCAAGCAATCCTTGCATCATTGATTAAAATGGATAATCCAAATTCTTAGTTTATTAAGTTGTAACAAGTTCTTATAGATTTGCTTTGAAAAGAAAAATTTAATCCACTCTTGGTAATATATCACTTTAAAATTTTATACTTAGAAAATTATTCACCTTAAAATATATATATATATATATATATATATATATATATACATGCATTGTTTTTAATTCTATACTTAGATAGATTTCAAAAAAAAAATTTGTTTCCAAGAGCCATATAGTCTTTGGAATTTGTATGGGGAAACAACTTAAATGCCCCTTTCATTACAGAGAATATTCTTTTAAATATCCTCTTTTAAATCATTTGTACAATCTTGTAAAATTAAATTAAAATTATAATGATAATAGAAATTGTGTATAGCATAATTTAAAATTAATATAAACTAAATATCCTTTCCTACCTATAAAACTTTATCTCTTAAATGTCTAACCACCTTCCTTGGGCGTCAGTTTGGATTTTCTTTAAAAAAAAAGTTTTATTTTGAAAAGTCTTTTGTCATCATAGTAGATGACATCACCTGTCTAGCCTCTCCTTATTTTGGACGTTGCCTTTGGATGAGTGTAAAATTTGTTTAAAATTTTGTTTTTACTTTATTTTGTTTCCCCCCCACCCTTTCGTTTCCACCAATCACCATGGAGGGGAGTTCTTGTTATTTATTGACCTGCTGACCCATGTACTTGGGCCAGGTCTTCCTAGGGCTGTGAATTGCAAACCCTTGATTCCTGCGGGCTGTTTTTGGGCAGCGTGGAGAGTGCATGGGGGTCCGTGGGGGGGCTAGGTTAGTGTGGGGAGTTAGGGCTATAGGGGTTAGCTTAGGTTAGTTTAGGTGATTGTTAGTAATGTTTTGTTAGCATTCTTTTTTTTTATAGTTAGTTAGTGTCATTGTAATTTAATTTAGTTTATGTAATATTGTTATTCTTTTATTTTAGTAATTGTTAGTAGATTTGTTTGTTAGTTAATTCATATCAAATGTGAGGAGTATTAAATTAGTTTTAGTTTAATATGAGTTAGTTAGTATGTTTTTAATTAAGTTAATGATAAATGTTAGTTTAAATTAAGTTATTTTAGTTTTCTTTTAAGATTATTTAATTTAATAAAAATGGTAGTTAGATAGTTTTATGCTTTAGTTAGTTAGTCTTAATTTTATTTAACTTTTAAAGTTAAGGTTTATTTAAAATTTAGTCACTTATTCTACTTATGATTAGATCAAATTTAGAGTTAGTTAGTTGTTAATTGATTTTCAGTAGGATTTTGTTAGTTAATTATTGTGTTAAAGTAGTCGAAATATTTAAACTTAATAAATTATATATATACATATATAATATGTTTTAATTCTAGTTATTCATTTTTTTTTAGCGACTTTTCAATATCGATTAAATTGTAAATCGATAATTGTCTATGAGATTTGTAATTGAACTTGATCTAGTCGAACTTGTTTAAAATTTCTTTCTTATAATGTTAACTTTATATGAGATAAAAGATGCTATGTAATAAATGTTAAATATATCTTAATTATATTGTTATAGAGGAAATTTTTAATTTATTGTTTCAAGATAAATATGAAACGAAGGAAACATCAATATTATTGTTATATCGAGAGCTTCAGTTTAACAATGTATTCCTCCACGAGAGTTTATAAACTTATGATGTAATCAAGTGAATCTTTTCTTGTAATGTGATCGCAAACTTATTAACTTGTGTAATGATCCCATCTTTTGGCCTTCACGTTCTCCAAAGTCTAAGTGGAGAATAAGAAGAAATTAAATTAATTTCTTATAAAGTTATTCAATTAAAAATTAAAAGTGACTTTGTATTTAATTAATTTAATTATTAATTACAAAGGAGTAGCTTCTAGGGTATGTATTAATTATTGGAAGGATGGAAGCCTCTCATGATTTAATTAATTATTGTTAGGGAGGGATTTCTAAAGAATGCATTAATTATTGGAAGGAGGAAGCTTCTAGCTCTTACAATTAATTAATGTTTTAGTTCCTTCCAGAAGGATGAAGAAAAGGATAAATAGGGCTGAAAGTCACTTTGTTGAGTAGGAGATTATTGTATCGGATGATTATAACTTACATTTGATAAGAGTTTTGATGTGTGAATCACATATCTTCCTTGGCATTAGAGGACATTGATCCTCTCTTGTAACATTCTAGACGTCATTCCCTTAGGATTTGGCCTTTGGAATACATCTCTTTGTACTTGATTGCATCATTTTTAGAATTAATATAATTTCAGCTTTGGTTCAGCTTTTGGGCATTCCTAGGTGTCCATTACAGTGGTATCAGAGCTTCCTTGCAAAGTCTTTCACGAAGTTATAGCCAGTAGGTGCCCATTACAATGGTATCAGAGCTTCCTTGCAAAGTCTTTCATGAAGTTATAACCAGTAGGTGTCCATTACAGTGGTATCAGAGCTATAAGTCCTACCATCCTATGGAGATCATGTTGATAGCCGGATAAAGATGTATATTAGTCCAGATCAAGATGTGATGTTTAGATAGTTATTGGGTACATTAGAGAAGAGGCAAAGTATGCAACAGGAGCAGAATAGGCGAATGGATATGATGTTGCAGCTTATGGCTAGACAGATGGGCATCAACATTGATGATTTCTACGTTGCTCCAGAGCAGAAGGTAGTCAATTTCTTAGGTTAGATCGAGACAAGTATAGAGCCAACCAACTATGATGTTGGTGATGTGGGCATTTCGACAGAGTCAGTAGAGACATGCGTGCAAAGTCAGGAGACCACATATGAAGCCTTGTCAGGGAATGATGACGTAGCAATAGTGGAATTAGGAGAATGCAAGGATACTATCATATCAATAGCCACTTCTATGTCAGTTGAAGCATCCAATGAGGAGTTTAATGGTATAAATGCAGTGGTTGATGTATTTTCTAATGAAGCCACACATGTTAATGATTATGAGTTTTCATCAACTACAAATTTAGTTCAGTTTTCTGTTGCAGCAGTTAATGTTGTTCCTATGTCCATATATTTCGATGCGGCAACACCTATTGTTGATACAATTAGCATGAGTAAATATGGTTCACCTACAACTACATCTTTTTCAATGCATGATGGTGATAATATACATTCCAGTCCAATATATATTATGTGGATGGATAAAGGGAAGAAGACGTTTCATAGATCTTCTATGAGTTGCCTTATGGTGACATTCTGACTTCATCAGCACAAGTTTTGAATGCTAGGTTATAAAGGTTGGTCCTGATGATGCAGGTTTGTAGTTGGTTTAATTTCCATATGGATATCACATATTGGGATCCAGGTGGAGGTTGGAGTCCATTATGTTACTTGATTGCTTGAGGACAAGCAATTTCAAGGAGGGTGGATTTGTAATGATCCCATCTTTTGGCCTTCACGTTCTCCAAAGTCTAAGTGGAGAATAAGAAGAAATTAAATTAATTTCTTATAAAGTCATTCAATTAAAAATTAAAAGTGACTTTGTATTTAATTAATTTAATTATTAACTACAAAGGAGTACCTTCTAGGGTATGTATTAATTATTGGAAGGACGAAAGCCTTGGATGATTTAATTAATTATTGTTAGGGAGGGATTTCTAAAGAATGCATTAATTATTGGAAGGAGGAAGCTTCTAGCTCTTACAATTAATTAATATTTTAGTTCCTTCCAAAAGGATAAATAGGGCCGAAAGTCACTTTGTTGAGCAGGAGATTATTGTATCAGATGATTATAACTTGAATTTGATACGAGTTTGGATGTGTGAATCACATATCTTACTTGGCATTAGAGGACGTTCATCCTCTCTTGTAACATTTTAGATGTCATTCCGTTAAGATTTGGCCTCTGGAATACATCTCTTTGTACTTGATTGCAGCATTTTTAGAATTAATATAATTTCAGCTTTGGTTCAGATTTTGGGAATTCCTAGGTGTCCATTAGAGTGGTATCAGAGCTTCCTTGCAAAATCTTTCACGAAGTTATAACCAGCAGGTGCCCATTACAACTTGAACATTATAATAATTATTAATTTAAAAAAAAAAAATTGTGTTTTTGCCCTTGTAGTTTTGGGCATGACACCCTTTTTGAATTGAAGAAAGATTTTGTTGAGATATTTAATTTAATAAAATGAGATATGCTCTCATAATTACCTTTTCTATTTAATTAAATAATTTTTAATTAAACAGAGACAATTTTCATATTTAATTAAATAACTTCATTTAATTAATTAGGAATGGCTTCTCATTTAATTAAATAACTTTGTTTAATTAATTAGAAGTAAGTACTCCATTTAATTAAATAATTTCATTTAATTATTTCAAAATTCTTTTCGGAACCAGTCAACTCAAGTCAACCATGGTTAAATCTAGTCAACTTTTTGTCAAACTTGATCTTTGCATATGTGAATATGAGCAAATCTGAGTATGAATTCCAGCAACAATTTGATGCAAATTCTCATTCAACCTTTCAAAATGAAGAGATGAGGGTCTCTTAAATAGACTTTCCTAGAATTAATCAACGATTGAGATCAATTTCAATCAACAGTCAGGATTAAAGGTGAAGTTCAGCCATAAAGGGAGATTTCCAAATTAAAAGGAGTTAACAGATTTAATTTGAGTAAAATAATGAGTTAACTGATTAAATTTGAGTAGAAAAATGAGTTAACTGATTTAACTCATTTTTGATCAATAGTGAACTGAAAATTTCCCTTTTTGAACTGAAGAGAGATTTTGTTGAGATATTTAATTTAATAAAATGAGATATGCTCTCATAATTACTTTTTCTATTTAATTAAATAATCTTTAATTAATTAGAGACACTTTTCATATTTATTTAAATAACTTCATTTAATTAATTCGAAATGGCTTCTTGTTTAATTAAATAACTTTCCTTAATTAATTAGAAGTAAGTACTCCATTTAATTAAATAATTTTGTTTAATTATTTCAAAATTCTTTTCGAAACTAGTCAACTCAAGTCAACCGTGGTTAAATCTCATCAACTTTTGGTCAAACTTAATCTTTGTGTATGTGAATATGAGCAAATGTGAGTATAAATTCTAAAAACAATTCGATGCAAATTCTCATTCAACCTTTCAAAATGAAGAGATGAGGATCTCTTAAATAGACTTTCTTGGAATTCATCAACGGTTGAGATTGATTTCAATCAATGGTCAGGATTAAAGGTGAAGTTCAATCATAAAGGGAGATTTCCAAATTAAAGAGAGTTAACAGATTTAGTTTGATTAAAATAAGGAGTTAACTGATTCAATTTGAGTAGAAAAAGGAGTTAACTGATTTAACTCATTTTTGCTCAATAGTGAACTGAAAATTTTCCTTTTTGAACTGAAGAGAGATTTTGTTGAGATATTTAATTTAATAAAATGAGATATGCTCTCATAATTACTTTTTCTATTTAAATAAATAATCTTTAATTAATCAGAGACACTTTTCTTATTTAATTAACTATGAATGGCTTCTCATTTAATTAAATAACTTTGTTTAATTAATTAGAAGTAAGTACTCCATTTAATTAAATAATTTCATTTAATTATTTCAAAATTCTTTTCGAAACTAGTCAACTCAAGTCAACTGTGGTTAAATTTGGTCAACTTTTGGTCAAACTTAATCTTTGTGTATGTGAATATGAGAAAATGTGAGTATGAATTCTAGCAAAAATTCGATGCAAATTCTCATTCAACCTTTCAAAATGAAGAGATGAGGGTCTCTTAAATAGACTTTCCTGGAATTTATCAACGGTTGAGATTGATTTAAATTAACGGTCAGGATTACAGGTGAAGTTCAGTCATAAAGGGAGATTTTCAAATTAAAGGGAGTTAACAGATTTAATTTGAGTAAAATAAGGAGTTAACTGATTCAATTTCAAGAGAAAAAGGAGTTAACTGATTTAACTCATTTTTGATCAATAGTGAACTGGAAATTTCCCTTTTTGAACTGAAGAGAGATTTTGTTGAGATATTTAATCTAATAAAATGATATATGCTCTCATAATTAGTTTTTCTATTTAATTAAATAATCTTTAATTAATTAGAGACACTATTTTTATTTAATTAAATAACTTCATTTAATTAATTAGGAATAGCTTCTCATTTAATCAAATAACTTTGTTTAATTAATTAGAAATAAGTACTCCATTTAATTAAATAATTTCATTTAATTATTTCAAAAAAAAATTGAAACTAGTCAACTCAAGTCAACCGTGGTTCAATCTAGTCAACTTTTGGTCAAACTTGATATGTGCGTATGTGAATATGAACAACTGTGAGTATGAATTTCAGCAACAATTCGATGCAAATTCTCATTCAACCTTTCAAAATGAAGAAATGAGGGTCTGTTAAATAGACTTTCCTTGAATTCATCAAGGGTTGAGATCGATTTCAATCAATGGTCAGGATTAAAGGTGAAGTTCTGTCATAAAGGGAGATTTCCAAATTAAAGGGAGCTAACAGATTTAATTTGAGTAAAATAGAAAGTTAACAGATTCAATTTAAGTAGAAAAAGGAGTCAACTAATTTAACTCATTTTTGATCAATAGTGAACTGGAAATTTCCCTTTTTGAAATGAAGAGACATTTTATTGAGATATTTAATTTAAAAAAATGAGATATGCTCTCATAATTACTTTTTCTATTTAATTAAATAATCTTTAATTAATTAGAGGCACGTTTCTTATTTAATTAAATAACTTCATTTAATTAATTAGGAATGGCTTCTTATTTAATTAAATAACTTTGTTTAATTAATTAGAAGTAAGAACTACATTTAATTAAATAATTTCATTAAATTATTTCAAAAAAAAATACAAAACTAGTCAACTCAAGTCAACCGTAGTTAAATCTGGTCAACTTTTGGTCAAACTTGATCTTTGTGTATGTGAATATGAGCAAATGTGAGTATGAATTCCAGCAACAATTCGATGCAAATTCGCATTCAACCTTTTAAAATAAAGAGAAGATGGTCTCTTAAATAGACTTTCCTCAACAGTTGAGATCGAATTCAATCAATGGTCAAGATTAAAGGTGAAGTTCAGTCATAAAGGGAGATTTCCAAATTAAATGGAGTTAATAGATTTAATTTGAGTAAAATAAGGAGTTAACTGATTCAATTTGAGTTGAAAAAGGAGTTAACTGATTTAACTCATTTTTGATTAATAGTGAAAAGAAAATTTCCCATTTTGAACTGAAGAGAGATTTTGTTGAGATATTTAATTTAATAAAATGAGATATGCTCTCATAATTACTTTTTCTCTTTAATTAAATAATCTTTAATTAATTAGAGACGCTTTTCTTATTTAATTAAATAACTTCATTTAATTAATTAGGAATGGCTTCTCATTTAATTAACTTTGTTTAGTTAATTACAAGTAAGTACTCCATTTAATTAAATAATTTCGTTTAATTATTTCAAAATTCTTTTTGAAATTAGTCAACTCAAGTCAACCATGGTTAAATCTAGTCAACTTTTGGTCAAACTTGATCTTTGCTTATGTGAATATGAGCAAATGTGAGTATGAATTTCGGCAACAATTCGATGCAAATTCTAGTTCAACCTTTCAAAATGAAGAGATGAGGGTCTCTTAAATAGACTTTTTTGGAATTCATCAATGGTTGAGATCGATTTCAATCAATGTTCAGGATAAAAGCTGAAGTTCAGTCATAAAGAGAGATTTCCAAATTAAAGGGAGTTAACAGATTTAATTGTAGTAAAATAAGGAGTTAACTGATTCAATTTGAGTTAAAAAAGGAGTTAACTGATTTAACTGATTTCTGATCAGTAGAGAACTGAAAATTTCTATTTTTGAACTGAAGAGAGATTTTTTTGAGATATTTAATTTAATATAATGAGATATGGTCTGATAATTAGTTTTTCTATTTAAGTAATAATCTTTAATTAATTAGAAGCACTTTTCTTATTTAATTAAATAACTTCATTTAATTAATTAGGAATGGCTTCTCATTTAATTAAATAACTTTGTTTAATTAATTAGAAGTAAGTACTAAATTTAATTAAATAATTTTGTTTAATTATTAAAATTTTTTTTTTTGAAACTAATCAACTCAAGTCAACCGTGGTTAAATCTGGTCAACTTTTAGTCAAACTTGATCTTTGCGTATGTGAATATGAGCAAATGTGAGTATGAATTCCAGCAACAATTTGATGCAAATTCTACTTCAACCTTTCAAAATGAAGAGACGAGTGTCTCTTAAATAGAATTTTTTGGAATTCATCAATGGTTGAGATCGATTTCAATCAACGGTCAAGATTAAAGGTGAACTTCAGTCATAAAGGGAGATTTCCAAATTAAAGGGAGTTAACAGATTTAATTTGAGTAAAATAAGGAGTTAATTAATTCAATTTGAGTAGAAAAAGGAGTCAACTGATTTAACTCATTTTTGATCAATAGTGAACTGAAAATTTCCCTTTTTGAACTGAACAGAGATTTTGTTGAGATATTTAATTTAATAAAATGAGATATGCTCTCATAATTACTTTTTCTATTTAACTAAATAATCTTTAATTAATTAGAGACACTTTTCTTATTTAATTAAATAACTTCATTTAATTAATTAGGAATGGCTTCTCATTTAATTAAATAACTTTGTTTAATTAATTAGAAGTAAGTACTCCATTTAATTAAATAATTTCATTTAATTATTTCAAACTTCTTTTCGAAACTATTCAACTCAAGTCAACCGTGGTTAAATCTTGTCAACTTTTGGTCAATCTTGATCTTTGCGTATGTGAATATGAGAAAATGTGAGTATTAATTCCAGCAACAATTCGATGCAAATTCTCATTCAAGCTTTGAAAATGAAGAGATGAGGGTCTCTTAAATAGACTATCCTGGAATTCATCAACGGTTGAGATCGATTTCAATCAACGGTCAGGATTAAAGGTGAAGTTTAGTCATAAAGGGAGATTTTCAAATTAAAGGGAGTTAACAGATTTAATTTGAGTAAAACAAGGAGTTAACTGATTCAATTCAAGTAGCAAAAGGAGTTAACTCATTTAACTCATTTTTGATCAATAATGTACTAAAAATTTCCCTTTTTGAACTGAAGAGAGATTTAGTTGAGATATTTAATTTAATAAAATGAAATATGCTCTCATAATTACTTTTTTCTATTTAATTAAATAATCTTTAATTAATTAGAGACACTTTTCTTATTTAATTAAATAACTTCATTTAATTAATTAGGAAGGGCTTCTCATTTAATTAAATAACTTTGTTTAAATAAATAGAAGTAAGTATTCCATTTAATTAAATAATTACGTTTAATTATTTAAAAATTCTTTTTGAAACTAGTCATCGCATGTCAACCGTGGTTAAATCTTTTCAACTTTTAGTTAAACCTGATCTTTGCGTATGTGAATATGAGCAAATGTGAGTATGAATGCCAGCAACAATTCGATGCAAATTCTCATTCAACTTTTCAAAATGAAGAGATGAAGGTCTCTTAAATAGAATTTTTTTCAATTCATCAATGGTTGAGATCGATTTCAATCAACGGTCAGGATTAAAGGTAAAGTTCAGTCATAAAGGGAGATTTCTAAATTAAATGGAGTTAACATATTTAATTTGAGTAAAATAAGGTGTTAACTGATTCAATTTGAGTAGAAAAAGGAGTTAACTTATCTAACTCATTTTTGATCAATAGTGAACTGGAAATTTTCGTTTTTGAACTGAATAGAGATTTTGTTGAGATATTTAATTTAATAAAATAAAATATGCTCTCATAATTACTTTTTCTATTTAATTAAATAATCTTTAATTAATTAGAGACAGTTTTCTTATTTAATTAAATAACTTCATTTAATTAATTAGGAATGGCTTCTCATTTAATTAAATAACTTTGTTTAATTAATTAGAAGTAAGTACTCCATTTAATTAAATAATTTTGTTTATTTATTTCAAAAAAAAATTTGAAACTAATCAACTCAAGTCAACCGTGGTTAAATTTGGTCAACCTTTTGTCAAACTTGATTTTTGCGTATGTGAATATGAGCAAATCTGAGTATGAATTCCAGCAACAATTCGATGCAAATTCTCATTCAACCTTTCAAAATGAAGAGATGAAGGTCTCTTAAATAGATTTTCCTGGAATTTGTCAACGGTTGAGATCGATTTCAATCAACGGTCAAGATTAAAGGTGAAGTTTAGTTATAAAGGGAGATTTCCAAATTAAAGGGAGTTAAAAGATTTAATTTGAGTAAAATAAAGAGTTAACTGATTCAATTTGAGTAGAAAAAGGAGTTAACTGATTTAACTCATTTTTGCTCAATAGTGAACTGGAAATTTCCCTTTTTGAACTGAACAATGATTTTTTTTGAGATATTTAATTTAATAAAATGAAATATGCTCTTATAATTACTTTTTCTATTTAATTAAATAACATCATTTAATTAATTAGGAATGGCTTCTCATTTAATTATATAACTTTGTTTAATTAATTAGAAGTAAGTACTCCATTTAATTAAATAATTACGTTTAATTATTTCAAAATTCTTTTCGAAACTAGTCAACTCAAGTCAACCGTGGTTAAATCTGATCAACTTTTGGTCAAACTTGATGTTTGCGTATGTGAATATGAGCAAATGTGAGTATGAATTCTAGCAACAATTCGATGCAAATTCTCATTCAACTTTTCAAAATGAAGAGATGAGGGTCTCTTAAATAGACTTTCCTGGAATTTATTAACGGTTGAGATCAATATCAATCAACGGTCAGCATTAAAGGTGAAGTTCAGTCATAACGGGAGATTTCCAAATCAAAGGGAGTTAAAAGATTTAATTTGAGTAAAATAAGAAGTTAACTGATTCAATTTGAGTAGAAAAAGGAGTTAACTGATTTAACTCATTTTTGATCAATAGTGAACTGATAATTTTCCTTTTTGAATTGAAGAGCGATTTTGTTCAGATATTTAAGTTAATAAAAAGAGATATGCTCTCAAAATTACTTTTTCTATTTAATTAAACAATCTTTACTTAATTAGAGACACTTTTCTTATTTAATTAAAAAACTTCATTTAATTAATTAGGAATGGCTTCTCATTTACTAAAATAACTTTGTTTAATTAATTAGAAGTAAGTACTCTATTTAATTAAATAATTTCGTTTAATTATTTCAAAATTTTTTTCGAAACTAGTCAACTCAAGTCAACCATGGTTAAATCTGGTCAACTTTTGGTCAACTTTGATCTTTGTGTATGTGAATATGAGCAAATGTGAGTATGAATTCCAGCAATAATTTGATGCAAATTCTCAATCAACCTTTCAAAATGAAGAGATTAGGGTCTCTTAAATAGACTTTCTTAGAATTCATCAACGGTTGAGATCGATTTCAATCAACGGTCAGGATTAAAGGTGAAGTTCAGTCATAAAAGAAGATTTCCAAATTAAAGGGAGTTAAAAGATTTAATTTGAGTAAAATAAGGAGTTAATTGATTCAATTTGAGTAGAAAAATGAGTTAACTTATTTAACTCATTTTTTATCAATAGTGAACTGGAAATTTCTCTTT